>CM053608.1:71145646-71162875 GCA_028646535.1 Procyon lotor | reverse complement strand
GTATATTTATTTATGAAGTATAAGTGTTATGCTAATCTCTTAATGTATTAGGCATATTATAATTACATCCAAAATAGATAATAACTAACTAAATATTAAGAACACTATAAATAAATATATTGGAAGCTCATATTCTAATGACTTTTCATCTGAAAAGCTGTCTACAAAATAAGCAGATTTTTAAAATAAAATATATCTCAAGAAATACTTTAATAGCAATCTTGGATCTGAAAAATAACTAGATCTGATCCTGAATAAAATCATAAAAAAAAAAAAACTGGAAGTGTGTAAAGACAAATGGCTGTGGATTAGGACAGAGGGGCAAGCTTTGAGGACTGAGAATTTCTAAATTGTGGTACTCCCTGGGTCTGGGGGATGAGTAAGCTCTTTCCAGGCTAAAGGAAGAGTATAAACGAAAGTGAATTGCTGTTCAGTGGCCTGATGGGGACTTAGAAGAAGTTTAAAATGGTGGACAAGTGCAGCAAAATACTAATTGTGTGTGTAACAGAACATAATGGATTAACCCAGGCAAGTGGCATCTTATAATGAGACTGCACTCTGTGTTTGCATGTTCAGCCTTCAGTTTGTCCCTCTTATGGTACTGTTATTCTTCCACGTGAGAAAAAAAAAAAAAGTGAGCCTTGGTGGTCACTATGGTAACTAAATAGTGGGAGCAAGGGCAGAGGAAGGTCAAGGAATGTTCTATAGTTACACATCAAGAAAGTACAAAACACAGGTTATTTTTAATTTTGGCTATGTTCCTATGATTTTAATGTCTAAAAATTAAGATGTACGTAAATAGTAAAGTCTGTTTCTCACGCAGCCATGAGAAAAAATACTTTCTCAGTAATTCAATACTAACTCCTTATTTTGTTGATGTTTCATTTTCATCAGCTGTCATTCAAGCCAACCAAAATGCCCAAAGTGAGCATTTTCCAAATTTGTAACCACGGAGGGCGTTCTTTGCCCTTCTTCCCCTTGTTTTTTGTGCTGCTCTGTTCTTAGTAGACTAGCATGACTCACCATCCACAGAACACAAATTGAGAATTGCTTTTCTAGGAGTGGTGATGTGTTTGCTTTCTGTCATCAGTATTCTCTCATCTAATGACACTTGTGGCCAAAGACAAAGTTTTGCCAGGCAGCTGACGAACCAGAGTAGGGAGGTGGCAGAGCTTATGAACAGAGAGTTTTCCTCTAGACCAACCATAGCCAGCTGTTCTGGGCAGAGAATGTGCCTGCATTATTGGACTCCTGGGCCAACTGAGGTAATGAGCCTGAACATCCCTCTCTCCTCCCTATACCTCTGCTCTAAAAAAATGTACCCAGTGGCTCATGGGAGCATAAGAAGAAATATAAAACAGAAAAACTAAAAAAATCAAAACCATAGAAGATAAGAGAACTACTTTCTAAAAATCTCTCTCAACAACCTATGTAAAAGATACTGACATATATAAATTGTGTGAAAATAGAGTTTCTCTTCCAAGAATTGTAAATAGCTGGATTTTGCTTGAACCAAAGTCCTAGACAGGGACCACACACTTAGAGGTTTTCTATTCCTCCATAGATTTCACTTAGATTATAGACCAATCGTACCCTACAGTTGGTAAGCTGTTTGGATTTTACGAAAATTCCCACTGTTTTCATCAAGTCATTTTGCCAATTATATAAGTACCATACCCTGCATATGCATGTGTCATTGAAAAGGAAATTTTAGAATAAACTTTCCTTTGTCACTTTAAAATATATTGCTCAAAACTAAATTTAAAAACAGAATTCATGTTACTGTCATTAGTGAAATTATTTTCAGGATCCACTGTATTATTTTCATTCGATACATGCTTATTAAGTGATATCAAAGTACCTAGCACTGGGTAAAGAAAAGAATTCTAGGTGGTTTGTATCATTATAGAACTCACAGTCTAGTAAAATTGTTTCAACTGAATAGGTAAGTCATGGTGGGAGCTGGAGAAATTAGTAAGATCTTTTGCCTGTGCTAGCTGATTGGCTGAATGAGCTAGCCATTATTGTTGAATAATAATTGAAATGAATTTTTTCCAAGTCAGTTAATTTTAAATTTATTATAAAAAAATGAATCAATATTCCTATCTCAAAGCCAGTTCCACAAAACTGTTACTAAGCACCTTCCCTATGCAAGAGGGCATAGGTTTCATCCACAATGGCTCACAGAGAGTGAATATTTAATGCGATTTTTAAAACACTGTTGAAGTACTCTGGGGGCACCTGGGGGGCACAGTCCATTAGGTGTCCGACTCTTGGTTTCAGCTGGGGTCAAGGTCTCAGGGTCATGGGATGGAGCCTCGCCACCAGTTCTGTGCTGAGTGTGCAGTCTGCTAGGGACTCTCTTTCCAAACTCTCCCTCTGCCCCTCACTCTGCCCTCCTGAGTGCATGCCTCCCCCCCGTCAAATAACCAAATCTTAAACAAAAAAATTTTAAGTACTCTGTATTCTAGCAGTTGATTTTTTTCGAAGCACAAAATCGTACCATATGTGCAATGGCGTCTCAGAGGTCCCTATCACTCTGTTCACTTTTCTTCAGAGAATGATGTTAATGGGGATTTCTTTGCTTTTTTTATATTGAAGTATGAATGAGTGGATAAGTGACGGTTAGGGCCCTAACCGATAGTTGAATCATGTCTGCCTGAATTCAGATTCTGCATTTTTGTGCCTCTGCCATTTCATAGATTGAGAACTTAAAATCCTGTCCCCTTAGAATACAGTAAACTGGAAGTAAAATTACACCCTCTCAAACTCTGCTCCCTCCTGTGACTGGGGACCTGCAGATTCTCCTCAAAGAACCTCACTCTTCTAGAAATAGAAGTCCCGCAGGGAAAAGGCGAAGAACTGTGCTCCTCAATGATGTCCTGACAGCCACGGAGATACTCTGGTATTTCCTTCTCTCTGGCTCCTGCTGCCAGTGGCCTCTCCTGCTGTCACTGAAGCTGCTGAGAGATTATCAAGGCAACAAAGAAGAGATCTCAGGAAGTCCAGAGCCTCCAAGTTTTACCCCAATGCTCAGATGCTACCCAAACTTCCCACACATTGAACCCTATGGTGGGGCCAGAATCTCTGATGCCTTTTTAAAGTCTTTGGGATCACAGAAGCCACAGAATCACAGAAGTCACTGCTGCAGGAAGCCTCCACCTGTAACTGTGAATGTGCCAAAAGTTGGCAGTAAGGGTTGATCAGACTTCACGGGAGATCTAGTGGGATAATCTGGCTGAAAGTGGGAACAAGGGATTAGAGATTATCTCAAAGCTCCATTTGATTAGAAACCACACTTGTGTCATACGTTACTAGTTGTTTTGTGGACCTGTAAGCAGTTGCTCTTAGAGATTATGGGACAGATAAAACCTTGCCCCCAAGCTACCTTTTGATGATGACATAGCTGGAAAATTTACCTCTTCCTAATTCATTTTGGGTTGTCATCTTATGCTCATGATATGTCAAAGGTTTGGTGAAGTTTCACTGGACACCGGCAGAAATCCTTCAGGCGTAGGTTAAGGACAAAGGGCAGTGATATGCTGGTAGAGTAACTCTCCAGTGGGGGCAAAAATTCCTGATTGGTAGGTAGCATTTGCAGATTTCTGTGTTGGAAATACCCCATTGTGGCCAATTTCAAGCTACTAACGTGACATCACTGAACACAGAGCTGAGAAGAGATGAGCACAGTTGGCTCCTACAAGCCAGCTGGCTCCAGCATAGCCCTGAGAAAAGGCCAAGTAACTGCTGCAGCCTCAACCTCCTGCTTGCTCTTTTCCAGGCAGGCAGAATCAGACTGAAGAGAGTTCCCTGCATTCCTAAGTAACAGATTATGAAGGCAGAAGTAGGGGAAATGGATGTATCAGGTAAACCCAGCATCACTTACTGCTTCCTTCCCTTAACCCTCTGCCTGCCTGACAAGAATAAGCACATTCTGCCAAGTCCAGCCTCAGTCCACAGTATCGTGGTTTTTCAAAGCAGATGGAAAAGCAGGTAGAAGGAGGAAAAGATAAGGAGGAAATAATTTGTCTTCTTAAAGTACATGACAATAAGCTAGGGAGAAAATATGTGAGTTTGTACGGACAAATTTCAATAGCCTCTGCAAAGAAAACAAGCTGGATTTTGAACTGAAGTCAATGTTTTGTTCTTGTTTTCTTTTCTTTTATTAGAAAGAAAGCTTAGTTCATAAGGATACTGGCTTTCTCTTCTTCCTCACGCTCCTCATTTCAGTAATCCTCTTGGCCAGGGATGCCTCCTGGGAGAGCCTGGGTCTGTGGTATTTCGGTAACAGTTACTGAA
Organism: Procyon lotor; assembly: GCA_028646535.1. Lineage (NCBI taxonomy): Eukaryota > Metazoa > Chordata > Mammalia > Carnivora > Procyonidae > Procyon > Procyon lotor. The sequence continues at coordinate 71,158,576 of CM053608.1, read as the reverse complement.
TGTTGCTACAGTCAGACATCTCCCTTTACTCGCCATGAAGTAACAGCCTCAAGTGTGGTCCAAAAGATGATGTCAAAGATATATACAAACAAACAGTGACCTTGAAGATTTCTAATGCATCTCTGATGGGACCAGCAGAGTGGTGCTCATTGGTTAGTCAGGAGTTTCACGATTTGCTGAGAACATATTTGCGCTGGGGAAGAATGGTTGTCAAGAACCAAGAATTAGTCATCAGTAATGTTGGCTAGGAGGCTAACTGGACATTCCAAAGAAATTAACTGCTCACTGGACATTTCAAAGAAATTAACTGCTCGCTTTGTGCCTCAGTTTCTCCATCCCAGGCAGGTAACTGCTAACAACTGTTCTTTTTCATAGTTGTAAGCTATGAGGTTTCATGAATGAATTTGTGGAAAAGAAAGATTTGAGGTGCGAGGCCCAGTGTGCAATGGCAATGTCAGTCATGTTGCATCGTAACAATTCCTGTATTATCTCTGTTACATTCTCTTCCTGTGGCACAGTGACAGGCCCAAGACAACCAGCTTTACCGTCAAGAACTCGGGAATATGCTTCCTCCAACTGTGCTCAATTGTATGCCTGCTAGTAGATCCTTTTAGGCAGAAAATATTAGTCAAAGGGGGTTACTGCTTTAACACAGGTTATGTATAAATAGTGAAGCTATAAAACATATATTATGAGTTTTGTCATTCACTGAACTATGGGATAAATCCAACATCTGGACTTCATACTTTGGAGCAAGACTATTCATAGCACAGGATAAGCACATTCGATCCAGGGACTTTGTTTTTTTCTTCTTATTCTCTTTTATTCCACAGAGCTTTGATTAGAAAGCTTTAGATAAATTTAACCCAAGTAAAAAATAAAAATGGAAACAGAAACAGTTTTATGTCTGCACAGCTTTGGTGTCCTTAACCATTTCCCTCATCACACAAGAACATAAACTGCTTTAGGACAGAAACTGTCTAACTTGCTTTTGTAACCCCTTCAGCAATTTGCACAGAGCTTACACAAAATGTATGAGCAGGGGCTCCTGGGTGGTTCAGTCGTTTAAGTATCTGCCTTCAGTTCAGGTCAAGATCCCAGGGTCCTGGAATGGAGACCCACCTCCGGCTCTCTGCTCAGCAGGGAGTCTGCTTCTCCCTCTCCCTCCTGCTCGTGCTCTCTCTCACTATCTCTCTCAAACAAATAAATAAAATCTTTAAAAAAAAATGTATAAGCAGTACATCTTTGTGTAATTGGATTAAGCAAAGGTGGGGAAAGGCAGTGTTTGAGAAAATGCAATGAATGCCAGCATATTCTACTTAATCTCCTGAAAAAGGGTGGCCCCATTCCAGCTAAAATAAATTGAAGAATGTGAAAAAATGGAGACGGATCTCTCAAAAGTCCTCAGAAATTATAAGCACCTCTAGATGTTGCTTCTACTCATGGGCTTTTTATTAAGAAGATGGTGAGTTTATAGGATTCCCAACTGTAACAGAGAAATCAGGAGAGCCAAAAACGGACTAAAAGATTCAAAAATGAGATAAATTTTGAATGACTCCAATGGACAAGCTCTGCCAGAGATGGGGGTTACAAACGGGCTGCTGACCAACTTGATAGGCCAGTATTACATTCGCCTCAAATAACCTCAAATGAAATGTCTCCAGATATCTTAATTCTCACCCTCAGCGCGTTGACACAGAGGTCCGACATCATGGCAATTCCCCCAGATTGTTGAGAGGAGGAAATCTAAGCTCCTATAGTAAGCAAATAGAGTCATAACTGGAGGTTCCAAAGCCATGTTCTCTTAAAATACAGAATAATAGCTACAATGTGCAAATATACAAGTCCTTACAGTATGCAGGAGGGCAGATACAGGATAATAAAAAGTAAGCTATTCTTAACACTGTGGAACAATATTAATCCCTTGGAATTAGTCACACAGCTTAGATTTCGAAGGGAATTAAATAAATAAATGGATGATCAAAGTATAATAGGATACTAAAAAGAAGTTAGGAAATATTTATGTATAACAGTAGACTTCAAATATAATGTCCTAGAGAGCAATTGCCGTATTCTTCCAGAAAGTTTACTGCAGACTTGTTATGATCTGAATGTTTGTTTTCTCCCCAAATGAGTATGTTGAAACCCTAATGCCCAGTGTGATGGTATTAGGGTTGGGGATTTTGGAAAGTGCTTAGGTCATAAAGGTGGAGCCCTCATAATCGGGATAAGTCCTCTTGTAAAAAAAACTCACAGAGCTCCCCTAGCCGCTTCTACCATGTGAGGCAGCCTACAGTCCAGACGAGAGCCTTCACCAGAACCCAGCCATACTGTCACCCTGATCTTGAACTTTTAGGCTCTAGATAACTGTGAGAAATAAATTTATGTTGCTTATAACTGACCTGTCTGTGTTACAGCAGCCCAAACATACTAAGACAGATCCCCTATTCAAAATAAAACTCTAGGTTAAAGGGACGACACATTTGAACTAGTGCCTGGTGTCTTCTCCCTAATGTTGAAATACAATAATTATGCCATGGCTAAGTAATTCTCAATTAATTTGTGTTAATTAATTATTACATACACAAGTTGACAAATATTTCTTGAGAACCTATTGAATGCATTATGGATATCTTCCCTCAACTGAGTCAACAGGAAAATATAGGCATTTGCATGGCCATATATTATTGCTCTAATGATCCGCTTTTCCTAACAAAGATAAAAATATATACAACAATTGCATTGAGTAGATGTTATAAATAAGACAAGGAAATAACTTCTAAGTTGTTTTTAAAGAAATTCATTTTGAAACTATATTGTGGGCTCTTTAGGCAACTTTTTTATAAATCTCAAATAATTTCAAAATTAAAGTTAAAAAATACATTGTGGCAAATATGAAAATGAGACACGAGCAGTATGAAATACAAGTCAATCTTTTTAAATGCTTAGCTTCAAGTCAGGAAAATCCTAAGAACTTAGCAATTCAGGATTCCACCCATCTTCCCTGACCTTCATGGCAAGTCAGCTAGTTTTACTGCCAGGCCCAGGATGGTACAAGAGGTAAAGGAAAAACTGCAGATGAAGAGAATTTTCACTATGGTTAGGCTTATTGAAGATACTTAACATGTGTACTATTGGTAGCCATGCAGATCAGCAATAGGGAAATGCTGATACCCTTCTCCGAAGTATAACAGCAGGCAAGATGAGCTTCTTGAGATCAAGAATCACATGATTCCATGGGAGACCACATAGGTGAGGGCACACTGGGAAACCACCCCCCCAACCCATTTGTCACTCTAACCTTTGACCCCAATGACTTCTTTTAAGAAATGGGTGTGATTGAGGGGCGCCTGAGTAGCTCAGTGGGTTAAAGCCTCTGCCTTCAGCTCAGGTCATGATCTCAGGGTCCTGGGATGGAGCCCCACATCGGGCTCTCTGCTCAGCAGGGAGCCTGCTTCCCCCTCTCTCTGCCTGCCTCTCTGTCTACTTGTGATCTCTCTCTCTGTCAAATAAATAAATAAAATCTTTTTTATTTATTTATGGGTGTGATTGAAGAGTGAAACCTCCTTTCTCCAACTTGCCTCTCTGCCTACTTGTGATCTCTCTCTGTCAAATAAATAAATAAAATCTTTTTTATTTATTTATGGGTAAAATCTTTTTTATTTATTTATGGGAGTGATTGGAGAGTGAAACTTCCTCTTTCTCCAACTTCAGTTACTTTATATTCCTTCCCAAAACACTTATCCATATAAATCCATGTCTGCACACATGCGGGATCCTTAGCCAGCAGTATCAGTGGACTAGCCCATTCCAGATTCCTTGACAACCCTGCTAATAAAAGGAAGACTAAAGAAATCCCATAAGAGCCATTTGAGTTTTTTTTTTAACATTAGAAAGGAAACAAAGAAGGAAGACAATGTTTCAAGTTAGGCTATAGAAGAACTCTGTAACTACAAGGGTCCACAATGAAAAATCTTAAAGTGAAAGCAGAAAATTTCTTCATTATTAACCAACTGAGCCACCCAGGTGCCCAATTTCTTCATTATTAAAAAAAAAAAAAAAAAAAAAAAGATTTCCTAACTCATTTCTCCAATTTTTTAAAATATATTTTTTTAGATTTCCTTTTTTTTTTTTTTTTTAAGATTTTATTTATTTCCCGAGAAAGAGAGCAAGAGTACAAGCAAGGAGAATGGCAGGCAGAGGGAGAAGCAGGCTCCCCACTGAGCAAGGGGACTGAATGCGGGACTTGATCCCAGGAAGCTGGAATCATGACTTGAGCCGAAGGCAGATGCTTAACCACTGAGCCACCCAGGCATACCACAGTTCTCCAATTTTTATATCAAATGAAAAATAAGAATATTAAAAAAATTTGTAGTTACAATTCATTATACTAATGAAATATCAAGTAAAAATTGAAAATCACCCCATAGATTTTTTTCCTTACACTTTTTCTCCAAATCACACTATTTAAAGCTCCTTATAAACCATGAAGCAAAAGCAATCATCAGAAAGAAAAGCAAATATTCATAAATACATAGGCCAAAAGCATTAGCATTACAAGCGTCCCTCAGTTTTCTATAGAATATATCAAGGAAGTAAACAATTTTTAAATACCTTTCAAAAATCTATGGTCAGTCTATCCCTGTCACTCACTAGCTCATTTCCTCAGCTCACACTTCAATTTTTCTGCAACATTTTGTATTTATTTTTAATTTTTTTTATTTTTTAGAAAGAGCATGCAGCGAGGGAGGGTGTTCACGGGAGAAGGAGAGAGAGAATCTGAAGCAGGCTCCACGCCCCATGCAGAGCTGATGTGGGCTCCATCTCACAACCCTGAGATCCTGACCTGAGTCAAAATCAAGAGTCCGATGCTTAACCGACTGAGCCATCCAGGCGCTCCATAGAACTATTTTAGTAACATGTAATCTAACATGATTTTGAAGAAAAAATTGGAAAGAATATATATTGCATATTGATTCCCAGACATACCTGAATCGCTGCATGACATTGGGCAGCTCACCTTCCCTCTCCCTCTCTTTTGTAAAATAATGGGATTGCACTTGATTAGAAGTTGCTAGCTAGAGCCCCTGGCGATACCCAGGCTTTGGATGTACCTTGTTTGCCCAGCCTGTTTTAAAAACGGGGGAATTTCACATTTAAATCCAGATTTCTGATTTCTCTTTAAAAATTATAAGATGGGGGCACCTGGGTGGCCTAGTGGGTTAAGCCTCTGCCTTCGGCTCGGGTCATGATCTCAGGGTCTTGGGATTGAGCCCCGAAGTGAAGCGGGCTCTCTGCTCAGCAGGGAGCCTGCTTCCCCCCTCTCTCTGCCTGCCTCTCTGCCTATTGTGATCTCTCTCTCTCTCTGTCAAATAAATAAAATAAAATCTTCAAAAAAAATGAAAAAAAGAAAAAGATTTAATAAAAATAAAATAAAAATTATAAGATGGGCAACCCTGGGCCTACATGCCCAATCGAAAACAAAGGTTGAAACTGAGTAACAGCTGTCCCGTTTGGATACAGTGTGGATTCTCGGTGTCCAGTTAGCTGCCTGGCTGCTTAGCATCTAGGTTTTGGATGAAATCAATGACTTCTAGTTTCTTTCAGCCCCAGCATTCAAACCTTTCAAGTGAGCCGTATAACAAAAGTCCATTTGGCCTCTCAAAGCCTCAGCTTTACTTGAGTATGGGGATACTAAAAACATTGGAGAGACAGAATGACGTACTGAGTGGGGACCTCTCAGCACCTGCCACACATGTAGGAAGTGCCTAACAGACAGTAAAGGTAACAACACAAGTAATAGTGAATGTAGGGACTCCAGAGCAATTCTTTAATGGTCAGTTCTATCTAAGTGAAAATCAACAAGCTAATTCTTCTCTTCCGAATGAACCATTAGGACCAAAAAATCAACTATTTGCCTCTAATTTTCAGATACATTTTGTTCAGTTAATACAAAACAGATTGGGGTTCCCAAATGAGAAACAACCAATTTAATGAAAACAATGTTCTTTGAGTGACTTTGGTTCTCATATTCTCCATTTCTGGGTGAACCAGCTTTCTATACTTGATTTAAAGTAAGTTTTTAGGGGCGCCTGGGTGGCTCAGTCGTTAAGCGTCTGCCTTCGGCCCAGGTCAGATCCCAGGGGCCTGGGATCGAGCCCCGCATCGGGCTCTCTGCTCTGCGGGAAGCCTGCTTCTCCCGCTACCATTCCCTCTGCCTGTGTTCCCTCTCTCGCTGTGTTTCTCTCTGTCAAATAAACAAAAATAAACAAAAAAATAAATAAATAAATAAAAAATAAAGTAAGTTTTTATTCTACTTACTGCACTTGCCAGATCACAGTCTATGATTGGTTATTATTATTAAATACACGTAACCAGTTTAACAGAAAGTTCATGCTGGGCTTGCTTCCCATTCATGCACAAGCCACAAATAAGCCCAGATAGGACCCGAAAGGCATCTTTGTCATAGACATCCCCACCATTTCAAGTTGCTGTCTACTCACTCATACACAGTGAACCCCCCTGTTACTCACTAGCTCATCTCCTCAGCCACACACCTCTTATATTGGACTACTTCGTTAATAATGGAGCTTAGATGGGCCTGTTCTGGTGTGATTGGCACAGATTTGCCCGTAGGGGACATGAAAAGATTCATTTTGAAATTGAATATGACTTGCACATACTGTCATTGTGTATATTTGTAGAGAAAAAAATGTTTGTAAGTTCTAGTCCAACAATACTTCAGGTAGCAAAATAAAAGAAAAATAAAATAATTTGTACACCCCTCCGAGTTTTGTTAGAACTTTTACCTGTATTTATAGAGGTGTTATTTATAATGCCTCAGAACTTACAGCTGATGAAAGAGAACCAGACTAGCTAGCATACAGGGCATTCCACTGACTTCCAGTCCAGTGTAAGGTAGCCTCTGAGACAGATGCGACCAGGAGAGCCAGAGGGAAACGGCTACTGTTAAGGTAGTCCGACTTCCACCCCAACCTCGAGACCCCTCCCCCATCTCCACAACAACTGCTCTGCCCGCCCCGTCAGCCCCTCCCCCTTAACTCTGCAGAGCTCTCAGAGAAATATATAGAACAGAAAAGGATCTTTGTGTCAATCCTCGCCACAGAATTCTTAAGTTATTTGCTATTACCCAAGAGTAGCTTCTACCGGCCTACATGACCTAGACACAGTCAGGTCCTTCCCTTCAAAGAACCAAGCCCAACTCATCTGTGTTCCTTGAACCATCACCCTTTCTGGAGGCCTCTGGACCTCGCTCCTTCTCCTCCTTACCACTAAATCCACGGTTCTTTCAAGTGTCAACTCAGGAATTACTTCCTCTTCCTTGGTTCCCTTAGGAAAACTTAGCTGCTTTCTTTACTCTCCTTGAGTGTTGTTCATATAACTATGGCAACTACCATGTTTATTTGCCTGTGAGTGAGCTTCTTGAAAGTGGGAACCTAGTTGTTAAATATTTTTCTTCCTAGCACCTAATACAGTGCCTGGCATATTGTAGGCAACTAAATATTTGTTAAATATTGCATAAATAAAATTGCTTACTTCCCATAGCCTATATATTTGTAGATTCCATTCTGCAAAGTCATAAGACTGTTCTCATCACCAGAATAAGTAATTAACAGTGTATTTTTGCATGTCTTTCTTCTCAATACATTTTGCTTTCTTCATTTATCCCTTTGGGACAGTTCATCTGTTTGTGCTTACTACCTATTAACAACAGCAAACTATCTGATCTCATTAATGTGGTAAGTCACAATTTTGCTAAATTGTATAAATACAAAACTTAACAAGTATCATAGTATATTTGTTATGAAATTTAGAGGATGATCATACCATACAGTACTTTGAGAACTAATTTCAAAGTATATAATCAGGTCAGATTATACAGTTAACTCTAAAATGAAGAGATTTACTTATAATCATCCAGTTTTCAAAAATCACAAAATTTTTATTTTCTGAAACTACTGATATAGTTAGATTCTTATGAGAATAGACCCCCACTTTGTTCCACTCACCATTTAAATCCTGCTCTTCATAGCAAAAGGCATGTACTCTGCTAACCGCTATCGAGAAGTCATGTTTGCAGCTGCGATCATTTATAAAATAGAACAAATTCTTACACTTAATGAGCCCAAGCCTGAATTCTTTCCAGTGACATAACTGTGCCTTTTCTTAATTGAACGCTGTGGAAGTAACCAATGCCTATCTTGGTAAAATCTCCCTCTTGCATGTTTAGCCCAAAACTGAAATGAGCTAACCTACATTTCACAGTCATTCGCAGAGAAAATCATGGCTGTAGAGAATGGCGTGCTCTCTGTGAATGGGACTATGTACCTCAGTGGTTTCAAATTCATGGTGGCTTCTTTAGTGGTAAACATTTCGTTTACCTGGGTTCACACCCTTGACTTTCACTTGGACAAACCTGAAAGCTCTAGCCAGCTAGAACTGCCAGCTTTTGCATAGTTTTCTACCCACAACCATCAATCTCTCCCTGGCAATAAAAGGAGACTAAACCTTGGTTTGCCCCAGTGTCACTTGGGACGGTGATGAATCTTTCGCTGAATCTGAGCCCAGGATGACGTTCCCCAGCAAAGCAAACCTGGTGTACAACGTCCTGCCAGTTCCGCAATTTGGAGAGCTGGATTCTTTATACACAATGTGGCACATTTCCTGAACTGGCTGATGGAGCCAGTTGCTTCTAAAAAGCCGGTGCCAAGTGTCTGCCCAATGATTTAAAACACCTTCCCTTTTGGTTTTTTAATATTCTATGTCCATTTCCTTGGTTAACATTGGTGTCATATCAGACGAAGTCACCAAACCTCAAGGAGGGGACAACTTGTCTCCAAAAAAGTAGAATATTTTTCAGAGGAAATGTTTAGTCAAAACCAAAAAAGAAATGATTGAGACACAAAGTTGGTATGAACACAGCTTGGTCTACAAACTTGTGTGGTCTTAAGAACCTACACATATTTTTAGCTAAAATGAGGTTTCAGGATAGGAAGATAAGAAAGAAAGTGGCTATATAAAAGGGGATTTTGGATCTCCTTAAAGAATTATTTTTTTCCTGCAAGATACATTGGTAATGAAACTTAAGCTTAATTCCCTGAAAATTACTTGAAATTTATCTTTTTCCTCTGTTTTTAATTTGCACGAAGCATTTTCAGTGAAAACTATAGTTTACCATGTATGTTAGCATAGGCCAAGAACTGGATTTTCAAATCTTGGAACTTTGGATAAAGTCAGTGTTACCTAATGGAAACTTCAGGGAGTCCCGGGGTTCCACCAATCATTTCTATCACTAGGTTTGTAGATATAAGATTTGCTTTACCAAGTTGAGAGTGTTTTAAGCATTCATAGGACAGAATAAAAGATGAAGGCTAGTTTTCTTAGAATAAAGAAGACTGAAGTTTGAAAGCCAATGATAAGAACTACAAAGAGCTGAAGTTATTTATTCTTTGCAGGTATATGGATTTTTGATTAAGGAAAGTTTGGAAGGTTCCTTATTTCTCTTTATTACTCAAGATCTTTCTACCATGCTCACTAAACATCCAAATGAGATTACATGGGTAAATGAGCTAAATCTTCATCTTAAAAACAAACTGTGTTTAAAAACTTACACAGATCCATATATTGTCACAATTAGAAATCAGGCCTCTTCCTGTTCTTTGAAGATTGAGCCTTTACAAAGGGAATTTACTCAGGATTCTTCATCAGCATTTTTCAAATAGAAAAAAAAGTAAAATAATTGTAATATCAGATTATCTTCAAAGAGAGCTATTCTTTACAAATAGAGTAACATCTAAAACAGCTGAGGAAAAAATGTCTTTGTAATTTTATGTCAAAGACGGCATGCCAGAGACTAAGTAAATTTGAAATCCCTTTGTATTGGAACTTTTAAATTAATTAAATTAACTTTAATCTGGCCTGGTAAATACACAGCATGAATTTTGTTACATCTTCCTCCCCGATCACTAATTGATTGTGGCAGCCTTTGGCTGCTGAGCCTGAATACATTCCCAGAATCCTCAACATAGCACCCAAACAACCTCTACTAAAGATCAGAACTCCTATTGACAAGGGTATGTGTTTGGCATTTCTGCTCTCATTCTTTTAAAATGAAACATGATTCATTCTTATGTGCTACTGCTACATAAATGAGCTAGTAAGTAAATCCTTTCAAAAACAGATGCCTACATAGCATGGTTAAACACAAAGTGGATCAAACCTTAGCAAAAGTAGAACAGTGCAGGAAATAAGTTCCAAAAACTAGTGCTTATTTGACTGCTACGGTAAAAATTCTGAGACACTTACTCCCAAAGCCACTCCCGAGAATGAGTGGGACTCGATCATTCCCAGCTCATACCTACCTCAGCTCATACCTACCTCAAACTCTAAAGTTATGAGCATTTATATATAACTCATTCAAAATAATCCTTGGGGTGAGGGATATCATTCAGAGCAATATAATAACCAGTTAGAACCTATTATTCCAAGTTAAAGTACACATAATTCCCTCTTTTTTTTTAAAGAGTGATTTTTTTTTTGTAAAGATTTTATTTATTTATTTGACACAGAGAGAGATATCAAAAGTAGGCAGAGAGGCAGGCAGTGGGGGTGGGGGGAAAGCAGGTTCCCTGCTGAGCAGAGAGCCCGATGCGGGGCTTGATCCCAGGACCCTGAGGTCATGACCTGAGCCGAAGGCAGATGCCCAACCCACTGAGCCACCCAGGCACCCCAAAGTACACATAATTCTGATTACTGAGTTGATATATCTGACTATTCTAAAAGAGAATGCCTTGGTCAACTTATTAAACAATCATAAAATATTTATAGAACACCTCTTGAATTCAAGAATTAGTTAATATAAGTAAGTAATGTAATGAATTTACTCCCTTTGGGGGGTAGAAGTCCAAATGCTAGCAGACCTTTTGTTTCATGTTACAGCAGCAGGATAGGGTTAAAGGGTGGGGAGTAAGAGAGAACAACATGTTCTAGAACAATTTTTTAAAAAAGAGCCATTGACTCGCCATGATATTTAGGTTGGGGTATTACTTTGAAAAGTTGATACCATATAAACATTATAAACAAAATTCAAAGGCAAAATAGAAAATGGGAGCAATATTTGCAAATACCATGCACAAATGTATCTATTAATATACTGTTAAACATTAATATAACAATCAAAATAGCAATAATTAATGATAACATATAAAGAGCTCTTATAAATCAATATAAAACACTAATGTATAAAAAATAGACAAAGGGAGGCACCTGGGTGGCTTAGTTGGTTAAGCCTCTGCCTTTGGCTCAGGTCATGATCCTGGAGTCCCAGGATCGAGTCTCACATCAGGTTCCCTGCTCAGCAGGGAGTCTGCTTCTCCCTCTGACCCTTTCCCCTCTCGTGCTTTCTCCCTCTCACTCTCTCTTAAATAAATCAATAAAATATTTTCAAAAAAATAAGCAAAGGTATCTATAGGAGATTTGCGAAGAAGATAAGTGAATGTCCCTCTAACATTAAAATATATTTAAATTCACCCATATACAAAGTACATTTATGAAATTAGTGAAATTCACAACAAAACAAAAACAAAATATCATTAACAGAGAGAGAGAGTTAGAAAACTAATGCAGGTAAGGGTTTGGTGAGTTGAACACTCTTATAACTCGTGAGAATGTAAACTGATATGAGGTAGTACCTAAAATAACTAATTCCTCCTTTTCTTTCTGCAAAGTAATATAACAAATTACACAAAGAGCCTTAAAAAATAGTTATTCATTATTATAATAATCCAAAATTGTGATAATAATCCCAACTTCTGCAACTTTAGCCTTAAGACACAATTAGAAATGCAACCAGAAATTTATTGGCAAGGATTTTTAATCAAGGTTTTAATAACAGTATTGGATTCCAAATCCAAAATATTGGAAACAACTTAGATGACCAATAGTGTGGAAATTGTTAAATAAATTATGGTTTATTTATTTGATGGGAAATTACATATAAAATAAAAATTAGATATGAAACCATATCTTCAGTCTAATGAAGATAATATGTAATTTTGTAATATTTGTAATAATATTGTATATGTAATAATATATGTAATAATATGCTAATTATATGAAGATAGTATGTAAATTATTCAAAGAGAGAAAACTTAGAAAATGCACCCGAATTATATGGCAGTTATTTATGGGTGGTGAAATTGTGCATGATTTTTTAAAATTTTATTTTATTTTTTCAGTGTTCCAAGATTCATTGTTCATGCACCATAACCAGTGCTCCAAGCAATACGTGCCCCCCTTAATATCCACCACCAGGTTCACACAACCCGTCATCCAAAATCCCTCTGTTTCTCAGAGTCCTCTCCCTCCTCTCCAAAACCCTCTGTTTTTCAGAGTCCACAGTCTTTCATGGTTCATCTTCTCCTCCAACTTCCCCCAGTTCACCCTTCCTTTCCTTCTCCCAAAGTCCTCCATGTTTTTCCTTATGCTCCACACATAAGTGAAACCATATGATAACTGACTCTCTCTGCTTGACTTATTTCACTCAGCATAATCTCTTCCGGTCCCATCCATGTTGATACAAAAGTTGAATATTCATCCTTTCTGATGGAGGTGTAATATTCCATTGTATATATGCACCATATCTTATTTATCCATATGTCTATTGAAGGGCATCTTGGCTCTTTCCACAGTTTGGTGATTGTGGCCACTGCTGTTATGAACATTGGGGTATATGTGGCCCTTCTCTGCACTACATCTATATCTTTGGGGTAAATACCCAGTAGTGCAATTGCAGGTCATAGGGTAGCTCTATTTTTAATTTTTTGAGGAATCTCCACACTGTTTTCCAAAATGGCTGCACCAACTTGCATTCCCACCAACAGTGTAAGAGGGTTCCCCCTTCTCCACATC
>CM053608.1:71128873-71145546 GCA_028646535.1 Procyon lotor | reverse complement strand
TTGTAGGTTTTTAGAATGAGAAAAGACTCTGAATTGCTAAGGAAATGTTGAAAAGGAAAAACAAAGCTGGGGGCATCAAGTTGCCTGATTTCAAGCTTTACTACAAAGCTGTGATCACCAAGACAGCATGGTACTGGCACAAAACCACACATGGACCAGTGGAACAGAGTAGAGGGCCCAGTATGGACCTGCAACTCTATGGTCAAATAATCTTCAACAAAGCAGGAAAAAAATATCCAGTGGAAAAAAAACAGTCTCTTCAATAAATGGTACTGGAAAAATTGGACAGCTATATATAGAAGAATGAAACTTGACCATTCTCTTACACCATACACAAAGATAAACTTGAAATGGATAAAAGACCTCAACGTGAGGCAGGAATCTATCAAAATCCTAGAGGAGAACATAGGCAGTAACCTCTTTGACATCAGCCACAGCAACTTCTTTCAGGACAGGTCTCCAAAGGCAAAGGAAACAAAAGCAAAAATGAACTTTCAGGACTTCATCAAGATAAAACTTCTGCGCAGCAAAGGAAACAGTCAACAAAACAAACAGGCAACCCACAGAATGGGAGAAGATATTCGCAAATGATATTTTTCTTTACACTTATTTTTTCCTAAGTGGCTGAGAATGGACATATTTTACTTTTGTATTAGAATTGGTTTTTAAAAAGTAAGATATGACACCATTCAATGTAAAAATGTCATATTATTATGAGGGAAAGAAAAGAGAAAATGAAAGGACAGAGAATGTTGATAACTGAAACTCTGGTCCCAGTGGCAGGTGTAAATACTATAAAATGTGCACAGTAATTCCCAGCAAGGCATGTACATATGACATAGCAGTCTGCCACCATGCTCAAGCCAAGACTAGTACACAAACCAGCTGATGGTCTTGGATTACTCTGTGTATTGTTGGGTCTCCTTCTTTCTCTCCTGTCCTTTTGCTTCTGCTTTGCTTCCTTAACTCCTCTTTTTGCTTGAAGACCTATCTCATCCATGAAATCTCTCTCCATCTCAACGCATCTCTATCCCACTAGAAACGTAGAGTATATATTGTCTATATCTCTCATTTGGCACTTAAATTACACTGTCCTGTCTTTTGGGTTCTTTTCTTACACTGCAATTTTGATGCCCCAACTGGATTTTTAAACTCTACCAGGGAAGGGATAACATTGAAAATTCTTTTGTAGCCCTATTCATTCACTCGGCAAATATCTATTGAATACATAGTATGTGTGAGACACTGTTTGAGGTGCTAAGGATATAGAGGTGAAATTTTTAAGAGACAGAGAAAAAAAATCCCTTGCCCTCAAGAGCTTACTTGATGTCACGTCATATGAAATGCAAATCCAAAATAAATTTTGACAGTGGCAGTGACATCAAGGAAGACAGAAACAATGACAAAGTATAATGCATTTGATTTCTATTGCTGCCATGACAAATTATCATAATTTCATATCTTAAAACAATATTAATTTGTTAGCTCACAGTTCCTGTGGGTCAGAAATCTGGGCATGCTGTAATTCAATTGGGTCCTAGAGTCTCACAAAAATAAAATGAAGGCATCAGCAGGGTTAGATTCCTGACTAGAGGCTCTGGGAAAGAATCTGCTTCCAAACTCATTCAGGTTGTTGGCAGAATTCAGTCCTCTGAAGTTTTAGGACTGGGGTGTCTGTTTCTTTGCTGGGTGTTAGTTGGGAGGCCCTTACTTCCCAAAGGCCTCATGTACTCCCTACATCTCAGTACCATCAACGGTACACTGAATGCTTCTCATACTTAGAGTCTACTCCCTCCAACTGGAGAAGATTTTCTGCTTTTAAAGATGCATGGGATTAGATTAGATCCACCTGAATGATCCAGGATGATCTCCCATTTTCAAGTCCATAACCTTAATTACATCTGCAAAGTCTTTTTTGCCATGTAACATAAGATTTGCAGGATCCAGGGATCAAGGTGTAGACATCTTTAGGGGGGCCATTCTGTCTACTACAAATAGTAGTAACAAAGAACAACCGCACGTAACACTCCAGACTTAAATTACGAATTCAACTCAAGAAATCTAATTGAATTTCATAAGGTCCCAATGTTTTGTATTCTTATAAAAAACATTTCTACCATAGGCCTCATTTCCTGATGACCAGATCTAAAACACATTGACAATCTTTTGCATATCAATGTTTTTAATTAGCAGAAACCATTTTTAGCCATGGCTGAGTTTTCTCCTCAGAAACTTACTCAAGTTCCATTTTTGTTGGTTCAACTAATTTATTCTCATCTTTGTTCTTACATCAGTCAGACACTGAGAAACCCAAGAAACAAGAGAAGTTTGTTTGGGGGGTTGGAGGAAGAGAGAGCCAAGCTATGTATTACTCCCTAACACCCTCGATTATGTAACTTCTCCATGGGACAAGATCAGGTCCTGCAGTAAATAGAGCACCTGGGAGGTGGGAGCAGTAGAAAGAAAGCTGTCTTGACTCTTTGGGAATGGAAAGAACAGAGTGGTCAAGAACTAATCCTATGACACCACAAACAGACTTTCAAGAGATTGTGGAGGGGACAATGCCAAGTTCATATGACAGACAGCTCTTTTAATGCTTGTACAGTGCCACTTATTCATATGAAGAGGCAAAAGGAAACTCTTTCAACCCTGATCCCAGACACAGAAAGGAACCCAGGTTTACACCCCTCCCTGCCGAAGACAGAGTGCCACTCAACATGTCTTTGCCTATGAGGCGAACCAGCTGCCCAGACCTGCTAATGACATCACATCTTGAGGGGTAAAGAAAATAAAATTGCGGGAGATTTTTCTTAGCATGAAATGTATTCAAAGTCCATTTCCACTGCAATGTCCAAGCACCAGTGTTTCTTGGGAAGAGAAATAACTAAAGAAAAAAAATTATGTAATTAATATTGGATGGGAGGGGGACAATCAACTTAGAAAATGTAGACAAAGGTGCTTTGTAAGTGTGGAGTAAAAGATTTTTTTGTTGTTGTTACTACTCTCAATTCCAACTCCTTTATCTCACCAATGACAAAACTGACTCCAGAACAGCTTGACTTTCTCAAGATCATGTCACACTTTTGCTCAAAGAACTTTCAAGGGTTGTCCATTGCCCACCAGAAAAAAGCTTAAATCTCTTAGATTTTCATTTAAGACCTTTCTTATCCTGATACTAATTACTTTTCAAATCAAATCACCAATTAATTACAACTATTACTATTATTATTATTATTAACAGCTACTAAGGTCAAGACACTGTTAGGCTCTATGGTCATAGGCAGTCACAAAATACGTTTTGTTTCTTAAAACATGTTTTATTTCCCATAGGAACAATAACTGTGATTAAACTCATCTGCTGCTACACTTCAAACTTACCCTGGATTTTTTTCCACCTTGGCAGCTTTATTCATGCCCTTTCCCATACCTAAGATGCTCTCCACCATCACTACCTCTTTGATTCAAAATCTTACCTGTCTTCTCAGGCCCAGATCAATTGCTCTCTCTTTTAGGAAGTTTCCCACACATTATTAATCCAGTGGTTCTCAACCAGGGCAAATTTTCTCCTCAGGTGCCATTTGGCAATGTCTGGAGAAATTTCTGATAGTCACAACAGGTACTGGCTTCTATGAGTAAAGGCCAGAGATGTTATTAAACATCCTACAATGAACAGAAAAGCCCCAACAACAAAGACTTCTCCAGCTCAAAATGTCAGTAATGCTAAGGGTGAGCCACCCGGTACTAGAAGAAAATGAAATCCCCAATTCTGAATTACAACACCAAATGTGTGAGCATCTTTTGGCATTTAACATATATTTTATCTTTTTGCTATCTTCTCTCTGTCTGCATGTATTCTTTTTCTAAATTATTTGGAAGTTTGGAAACAAAAGGAACAATTTTATGCTATTCAGGCACATCCTAAATGTTTGATTCCATGCTTATAGCCATCACTGAAAAAGAATCTCTTGACAAAATGTTTTTCTATTCTTCAGTACTAACGAGCCTTCCAGGCTCATAGTTATCACTGTCACATTTTATCAGTTCCAACATCCTCAAGTTTCCCTCATTTTTATGCTACATCCTCAAACTCCCTACTTTCATGAACATAGGATGTCCCAGTTGGGGGAGAGGGGGAATGCCATAATCTTAAATTGGATGGATGAGTCTGACTCAGATTGAAAAAGCAGTGTGTTGAGTTCAGCACAACACAAAGATGTGTACCTGAATCTCTACTTGTTTATCTTCCATTTCCCCACATGCACACTTCATGGACTCTGTTTTCTCTATATAATTTCTCGAGAGCTTAGAGTAGAAAGGAGAAGGACTCAGGTAACTTTAGCAATCCTTCCACTTTCAGTTATGACTACCAAGGGGTAAACTTTAAGCAGGACAGGATTAAAAACTCTAGGGGCCCCTGGGTGGCTCAGTGGGTTGAGCCTCTGCCTTCGGCTTAGGTCGTGACCTCAGGGTCCAGGGATGGAGTCCCGCATCGGGCTCTCTGCTCGGCGGGAGGCCTGCTTACCCCTCTGTCCCTCTGCCTGCCTCTCTGCCTGCTTGTGATTTCTCTCTCTGTCAAATAAATAAATAAAATCTTAAAAAAAAAAAAACAAAACAAAACTCTAAATGCCCCTAGCACTGAAAAAATTGTCCTTCACATGCTCCCATACAGAATTCAGAACAAGTTCTACCAAGTTATAACTTCCCACATAGTGTCTACTTCTACACTGGCACTTCTAAACCATGTTTAATTCTTTCAAACAGAACATTTCTCTTCCCCCTCTCTTTCTCTCTTCCCATCTTAACAATACCCTCACCATATGCTTAGTCTTCCCATAAGGAAATTAGCAATGGCTAAAAGAAATGGTCATTGTCTGACATTCTTAGCCTAACAATTTTGAAAAATATTCTTTTTTTAGAACAGATATTTCTAACGAATGCAAAAATCACCAAATAAGAATGCCTCTAAACATCTACTCTAACAAAAGTCTGGCCTATCTTTATAATTAATCAAAAAAACTTAGGAAAAATAGAATCACATCCTCATTAAAATATTTACTTAGAATAGTGCTTTTCAGTGGGGTGAAGGAGAGAGTGATTTTGCTCCCCAGAGAGTGTTGCCAGATTTAGCAAATAAAAATACAGGATGCTCAATTAAATCTGAATTAAAAAAAAAAAAAAAGAGGGGAAGGGTTTTTAAACACTTCATATAAAATGACTTATTCAATCCCCATGACAATTTTAAAAGGTAGGCATGGAAACCGAGGTTTAGAGAGGTTAAACAGATTACCCCTGACACAAAGCTGGGAAGAGATAGACCTGAATCCAGCTACGACTTTAGAGCCCAATGGGTTAAACATTCTGATATTTACCAAGTCAGAACATACTCTTCAACATGATCAAAATAAGTTTCTAATGTAAATATGTCCCATTCAATATTTCAGCCATATTTAAAAAGTATTCATTCTTTATCTGATATTTAAATTTAACTGAGTATCCTCTGTTTTATATGGCAACCTATCCCCTGAGGACACCTGGCAATGTCTAGAGATATTTTGGGGTGTCAGAACAGGGGAGGATGCTACTGGCATATGTAAAGACCAGGAGTCGTGCTAAACATTCTACAATGCATAGAATTATTCAGTCTAAAATGTCAATAATGTCAAAGTTGAGAAATCCTGATCTAGATTCACCTTTGAGAGCATCCAGTCTGCCCTCTTCTTTTAACCAGACAAAAAAAGAAGGCCCAGGGGAGTTAAAGTAGCATGCTCTAAGCCTCACGGCTAATTACTTTCAAATTCGGTCAACTTGGAGGCAAACCCAGAAAACTAGTTCCATTTCTGTGTGGCCCGGAAATGTTACCTACTGAAGCAGATACACTTAAGCTATCCAAGAGAGTATTCCTTCAGATTTCCCCAATAGAGAACATCCACCAAGCCCCTGGGTGGCCTCTGCCTGGAAGGAAGAGGGGGTAAAGGGCTTGAGACAAAATTTTTGTTCAAATATTTTTCCAAATCTTTTTCCCCAACCTTAATTTTATTTATAGGAAAGGAAGGGAAGAGTGAAAACGCTGGCTTGGAATGAGTTCCAATCATGTCTACTCTCCCCAGCTCCCACTTTTTCTTTGACCTACAAAGACACATTGTTTGAGCCTTTAGGAGAGCTTAACTTTCCTTATTCAAGGATCTCCTGACTCCTGGATGTGGGAAAACTGCTTAAATAGAAACCAACCCAAAGAAGTTATTAAGTATCACAAAAGGAAAATGAAGGCATTGATGAATCCTACTAGAGATTATTTGGGGGATGGCCAAATGTCAGAGGCCTGTGAAATAACACGAAGTGGTGTACTGAAAATGTATTCATACGTCAATTCTTGCCACATAAGGTTTGCCTGGAGGCCCCAAAGCAAGCAACATGGCTCATCTCAGTAAAGAGCTAGCCAAGATAATCTAATGACCTAAGAATCTAATGACACTATACACTGTCTCTGATCCTGCTTGGTTTTATTTTAACAGACCAATTTTTATTGCTTCTCTTCTGTGAGTGTCTGCAATGATTCCGACACTGCTTACTGAAATTTTTTCTTAAATTATGAGTTGAGGTTTTTAAAATGCAGTTTTTAAAATATTCGTTCCACATGTTATTAATTATTAGTATGAATTTTTGACAGGACTGGACTAAGAGAAATAATTGCCTTAACCACATCACCTAACTAAGGAAATATTCGTCCTACTAAAATAATTTTTACATGAAATATGTAAATGAATTAAGGAAGGGCATAGACTACTGAAGATTTGGGGAAAGGGTTTCTTCCTTCTCAGTTCCCTCAGCCCCATCATCTAGTCATTGTAAAACCTTTCAAAAGAAATATGGGGGCGCCTGGGTGGCTCAGTCGTTAAGCATCTGCCTTCGGCTCAGGTCATGATCCCAGGGTCCTGGGATTGAGCCCCGCATCGGGCTCCCTGCTCCGCAGGAGGCCTGCTTCTCCCGCTTCCATTTCCTCTGCTTGTGTTCCCTCTCTTGCTGTGTTTCTCTCTGTCAAATAAATAAAATCTTTAAAAAAAAAAAAAGAAATATGACTTTGCCATTTATGTAACCCTTGCTAGGTCTGGTACAACCAAGCTCTGAACCTATTGCTTTTTAAAATCCTCTTGGAACAAAACCCTGTCATTGTTATTTTTATTAACATCCACATTGCCTTATGGATATATAAGTTCCAGTTGCTTTTTTGATCCACTGATTTAAAAGGGATGCATTTCCTTTTTTTTTTTTTTAATTTTTAAAAATGTACTTATTTGAGAGAGAGAGAGAGAAAGCACAAGCAAGGAGGAGGGGCAGAGGGAGAAGACGACTCCCCACTGAGCAGGGAGCCCAATGCTGGACTCAATCCCAGGACCCTGGGATCATGACCTGAGCCAAAGGCAGACATTTAACCAACTGAGCCACCCAGGAGCCCTAACAGGGATGCATTTCAATTGCAGCCTTCTAATTGTCAAATAGTTCCTGTCTTTTAATATTTAAGTTACCCACACACTTTGTATTCTCAAGAGAATTAGAAGATAATTTTCAGAATCCTCAAAGCACTTATGTGTTTCTGGAAGCTCATTTTCCCAAATACTTACATTAATCACTTCAAGTAAGTTAAGTAATTATAAGTAATTTCAATCAAATGTTACTTTGAGAATGAATGGAAATGCTACTGACTCCTGGCCCTAATTTTCATTTTATATGGAAAAATACTTGGGCCCCAATGCAGCCAGTTAGAGGTGGCAGTGATTCTATGACTAAGGAGTCCCCAGAATTCCTTCTGCCAATAGCTCTGGACCTAAAAGATAATAGAAAATCTCCCCAGTCCACTAAATTAGAGCATGTCTAGGGAGATTTTGGTTAGAACCACAAGTATTTGTATAGTCTGCACAACTACAACCTTCATCTATCTAGAACCATCAAGATGTCTTTGCTAAGTTTCAGCAGGGGATGGAGATACTCTCCCAGAATTTAATATCTTTTGGAGGAAGTCACCCTTCTGCCATTCTAAAGACACTCAGCTCTTATATACCTTTGTGATAACTTAAGATCATTCTATGTACATTTACATATCTTTAAAAAGAAATGATGTCACTTTGAGGAAAATCCATCATGTCCTAAGGCAAACAGCTGAATTTTGTCTAGGACTAATTTTAAATATTAAATCATCTCTGTGGTTGAGAGTTATTTTACAAAGTAAATACCTTGGAACTTCAGCTATCTTGGAGGAAAACAATTATGGATAATGATTTTTTCATTTTCCACTATAGCTTAATTTAATACCCAGGTTCAAAATTCTCCTTCTGGAAATGAAAATTCATCTCCTATTCCTGAGATTCCACTGTGAACCCCATAAAATATCTATGTGTTTTTAAACATCTCAGCTCAGAAGGTAACCAAGGCAATATGACCAAAAGACACTATAAAAGCCTGAGCTTTTTTGGGTGTTTAAAAAAATGTGTTGAATTAGAATGCTTGTTGGCTTTTTCTTTCTTTCTTTTTTTTCCAGCTTCAATGGATATGATTTGTTTATAAGAGAGATAAGAAATGCTGATAAAACTAGAACTGGCCCAAATAAGCTGATTTATGAAGAAATATTTAGTATCTTCAAATTTTTCTGTGGCCAAGATTTTGGGTATATAACTAATGTAGGGTTTACTACAATAACCACCACCTCCCACCCCATGGACCTCCCTATCTATCTGAAGCTTGCCCAATTTACCACCTTTATTTGGAAATCAGAGAGTCATCTCATCAAATCTAATACCAAGAAATCAAATTTTTCCTACTTTTTAAATCTGGGTTGTGAAGAATCTCAGCCCACAAAAAAATTGTGGTAATAACAAAAATTAACACATACAGCCCTGTGACATGCTAAGCATTGCTCTGAGCTAAATTATCTTGCATAATTACCAAGTGGTACTAACATCATTCCTATTATACAGATGAGGAATCTGAGGCGCAGAAAGGTTAGGTAACTTGAGTAATACTGCTCTACTAGACCGTGAGCCCAGGCAGCCAGACTCCACAGTCCATTCTTTTATAGTATCTCCCGACACCATAGAACATTCATTGACTTGGACATGGAATTTTTCCTTGCTTAAAATTATATTTATATACATATTTTTAGAAGGTATCTTAAAGGTGTTTTTTTTTTACTAATCATTATATTATGAATATTTTTTCCAAGCCTTCATAGAGCAAAGAGGAAAACTAAGTGTACTGCTTTCAAAGCACAGAACCATTGGAGAAGAACCATTTGTGATAGAAATTCCTTCAGGAAACTTGCTGCTTGAGACATAGAGCATAGTAGGAGAATCATCTCTGAACAAAAAATTGATGCTAGATCAGAGGAACATGGGCAATAATTTCCCTGCACCCCTTTTACTCTCTGGTAAATCGGGCAACCTTCAGATTCTAGGGACTAAGGTGCCTGGATACATACACTGGGAAATAAACACTGAAGAATTCTTCCTGAGTACCACTTCAGCAACTATGAGCATGTGACACACGTGCTCCATGGAAGAAAAGGACAGGGTGTGAGTGATGGGGGAGGACAACAGTAGGCACCTATAAGAACTTTCATGTGGGAATAAGGGCTTGTGCAAAGGCATGGCCATCCCCCAAGGCAATGAGGATGTAGGTGAGGTTATTGACAGTGCCTTGCCTAGTCTTTACCTCTGGGAAAGTGCATCTTTATCTCCCTGCCTACACTCTTCAGTCTCCTTCTTCATATCACTCTTCCTATCACTTCTCTTTCTCCCTATCAACTGTTAATCTCCTGTGGACCTGCCCTTTCTAAGTATCTCAAATCTTAGGACCTGTGTCCAGATTTATTACCATCAGAGATGGTGTTTTAGATATTTAACCGTCAGGATGATGCCAGCTATAGGGCTAAAGTGAGGTTCTAGGGAGGCCCCAAGGCACTAAGTTTGAATACTTTCATTTCTGGATCATGGAGAGGCCCAGAGAATCCCAGGGTAGAGGCCATAAAGATGCAATAGCAGAGTCACCAGTCAAATGGAAGCCCACTGGCTCACTAAGAACAGGTAACAGCTGTAAACCATCAGTTTGCCCATCCTGGCTTGCACCAACTCAATAGAAATCCTGAGGATAACAAAAATAATTGAAGATAAGATTAATTCTTAATAGATTAATTCTTACATATACACACATATGTAATGTATGTGTGCACATATATGTATATACACATATCAATAAACAGATACATATATAGATAGCTATGCACAGCAGCTGCTTCAAGAAATCTCTTTCCTCATCCGCCCTAAACTCTAGACAATTCTGTACCAAACTCAATCCAAGCCTACTACCCAGCCTCTATTCTTAATCTTCTGTCTCCCCATGGTCCCTTGGGTTACAAAGGCAGGTCAATTCCACACACCATGCCACCATCACTTTACTTGGTCCACCTTTCTAGCATCTCCTCTTCACCACCTCCGTCAGGACCACAGTGGGCCAAGATCCATTCAGGTGGAAGTGGGATCCATTCCAGAAACAGGGTGATGGGAATTAAAGATGATGACTACTCAGACATTTATTTTTTTTTATTGTCACATGACTTCGTCTGTACATGAGATTTTCAGAGTGGCAACAGAATAAAAAATGACACACTTTTTATTCTGCAGTGTATTCTGTAGTGTAGTATTATTGTAGTGAGAAATGTTAAGTTGAACCATTTGGCTCCTGATAGAGAATAAATGAAACTAATGAAGAAAGAACATTACTAAGCAGAGCGCCTTAAGGCCAAAGTGTCTGCATTTAGTATCATGATCTGGGGCATTTGCACATCTTAGAATTGTTGCGTGTGTGTATGTGTGTGTGTGTGTGTGTGTGCACGTGCGCATGCATGTGCACATGCATTGGGGGTAGTGGGGTAGGGGTGAGTCTAAAGAGAAAGAGAAAGAACTAGCTAATCATGTTCACGTGCAAACATAGCTAAATATCTTTTTTTAAACATAAATATCCAGTTTGGGATTACTCAATTAAGAAAGAAAATCAGCTGAAAATAAACAGACCGAATGAGAGTCCCCTATGTGAACTCACATGATTCCTCTGAAACTTCCAAAACTTAAGTTTTTCTGGGTATCATTAAAACAAAGATCTTGTGCACAACATGGGCCACTACAATATGTTTGACCTGGAAAATAGCCAAAGATAAGAGTCTTAACAGAAGAGAAATATTCATAAAAGCATTATGGAAGCAACATAGTTAAACCCAGAATAAGCTATCTAGTGTTTCTTATCTTAGTTTATTTATACTAGTTCCCTTAAAACGTCATGACCCTAACTGAGAATTGGTGAACTTTTTTCCTTATCATTTTATTTCCTTATCCAGAGATATTTGTAAATGGCATATTTATGGATGAAGGTGCTAATTGAGTTGTTCACATTAGGATTGGTGAGTATTTATTTAGCAGAGGTTAAAAGTAAGGTAGAAAGAAAGGAGGGGACAGCTGAAAAAAATGTTATGCTTCTGTGGCATTTTAAATCCATGTTTTGTGAATAATTTGATGAGTGTTGACATAAATATATATTCATGGAACCATCACCATACATAATGTAATTTAAAGCTCAAATGACCAGAGCCACTGCCGACCCATAGGACATCACTTTGCAAATTTGGGGGGAAAGGAACTGACCACCCAGCAGAAGCTTTCCTCTGAAAGGACAGTAAACAATAAGTTCAATTTCAGTTCCACCTATTTCTTCAGTGCTGCCTTCATACAGTGAACAACATACACAGCCATAAATGGCAGTCTTGAAAACTGGTCTGTTAAATTCATTTTTAAAACATATTCTTAGGGCTTTGAATATTAAAGTCTGGTTTCCATTTCAATGATAAACTCGGAACAGATTGTAGCTTCCTCTTCCCACTGCATATCCTTAAATTTTAGAAAGGATTTTTTAATCCATATAACTAGAAAATAATATCAACCTCAGGAGGACCATAAACTTTTAGAAAACACTGGAAGACAAAAAGCAGATGGGGACAGAAGGAAGATTTAAAACTACAGCTCAGGGAAGCCTGAGTGGTTCAGTCAGTTAAGCATATGACTCTTGATTTCAGTTCAGGTCTTGATCTCAGGATAGTGAGTTCAAGACCCATGCTGAGATCCACATTATTAAATAACTAAATAAAGTAAAATAAAATAAAATCACAGCTCAAAACAAGAATAAGAGAGTGCTGCCTAAAATCTTAGGAAAGCACAAAAGAGAAGCTGGGCACAACAGTCAAGTATTACTGTTAGAAGACAGCAGCAGGAGCAGCCAAGAAAGTGGAACTGAGCACTTGCCTTCTACCAACCTGGGCTACATTTTGAGTCAAAGAAGAGCAACATAAGTTGGTGACTTCAGCTGGAAACAATAAGTACTGGAGCTTAGCTCAAAGAAACAAAGGAACATCCTGGATACCCTAGATGGCAGGAGCTACCCAAGAGGAATGAGGCATCCACTCACTCACCAGAAGCTAGCTTCCAAAGCACCCTGCCCAGTGGCAGCCCTATACCTTCCACATGCTCTTGACAACAGACTGAAATGCAAGTTCCAGCAGCATATCCTGCCCCTGTCTCTAAGCAGCTGCTGGAATGCAGAGAACAGAGGGCCAAACAAAAAGACTCAGCTACAAGAACACTCAGGAATCACTAAGCCCTGGAAAAAAGACAATAATACTAAAAAGAAATAGTACAGAGTTCTTTGCCTTTAAAAAGTCAAGAAATTATACCTAGGAACCAAAACTAATAAGAAATTTAGGGTAAGACTTTAGAATGACTACAATTCATCTCCATTCAGTAAAATAATCAGTTAGAAACTACAACTATTAAAATTTTGATCATTGAAATCTAATACTCAGTAAGTGGGTCAAATCACAGAATACTCAGAAAATTGCTGAACTGGAATATTAAGCCAAAAAATTCTTCTAAAATGCAATTAAAAGTGATGAAGGAATATAAAGTATAAAATAAAAGTTATGAATCATGCAAAATAGACTCAAATATTTAATCACCAATATAATTAGAGTGCCTAAAGATATGTTAGGGGTAAGGAAGGAAAGAGATATTAGGGGTATATTGTGACAGAGATATTGTGACATGAGTTACTCTTTAAGGACTAATCAAGTGCTGAGCAAGATAAATTTTTAAAACCCACACTTAGACACTATATTAATGCTTCAAAATACCAAGAACAAAGGAAACAAACCAAAAATTTGGAAGAAATAAAAACAATAGTCTACAGAGAATCTCCTTAATAATGCATGAAACAAAAGAGCAAGGAAAAAATGTTAAACCCATAATTTTATACCCAACCAATCATTCAAGATGAAAATGAAACATGAAGGAATGAGAAAGTTTGCCAACTATAATAACTCTTTGAAATAATTATGCTATCCAAAATAAAACATAAATATATTAATAAAGAAGTTCTGAGAAGCAATGGTGAAAAAGAAATCTGTTAAATTACATTACTAATTCTATTTAAGTGTTGATTTTTTATGATATTAATTTTTTAAATAACAATGTAGAACTAAAAGTCCAAATAATTTCAACATGGAAGGAAATGGTAATCCTTCAGGTAAAATTGAAACATACAAAAATTTTATTTTATTCAATGAATGTAGAAAGATATTAACTCTGGATACTAATAGAAAATATATTTTAGCTGCATGTGTTAAAACCGAATAGTAATTACTGGAAAAAACACAGATACAATTTATAATTTTTACACCATCAGAAAAAAAATAATAGAAGAAAATTAAGTCAATCCAATAAAGTAAAAAAAAAACTTGAAATAGTAATCAAATCTATAACCTCTCCAC
Organism: Procyon lotor; assembly: GCA_028646535.1. Lineage (NCBI taxonomy): Eukaryota > Metazoa > Chordata > Mammalia > Carnivora > Procyonidae > Procyon > Procyon lotor. Next base: position 71,131,688 of record CM053608.1, on the reverse strand, counting down.
CCAAATTACCAGGCCCACAAAATTTCATAGGCAACTCTTACCAATGCTTTTTAAAAACTAAAAATGCATATTTTAAACAAACAAGAATGGAAAAATATGGGAAGCCACCAGACCACTTAGGTATGTGTCATAAGCTTTTTGGGAAAATTCAGAACATGACTGCATAAGGAAAGAAAGCAAAAATGTTAAATAAAATAAATTCAGCAATCTACTTAAAAAATAATGTATTATCATCAAGCAAGGTTTATTCGGGAGGGCAAAGATAAATTTTTTCTAATAGTGAACAACCAATATTATTCACTAACATAATTCATATGGTTCAAGAAGAAATAATTTAAATGATATCTCAAAAACTCAATTGTGGAGATATATATGTGAGTGTGTATGTGAAAGTGTGTGTGTGTTTGTATGTGTACGAAAGCTAAGAATAGAAAGAAACTTCCTTAATTTGTTAAAAGGTATCTACCCCTCCAAAATACAATGAACATGTTATTGGAAATATTGTGTTTAAGGTTAAGAACAAAACAAGAATGCCATTGCTACTATTTAACAGCAGACTGTTATCCTAGGATATTCTAGCCAATGGAATTAAATAAAAACCATGTTAAGTGGTATAGGGATTGGAAAGGAAGAGAGAAACTACCATTAGTGTCAGAAAACATGATAATCTACTTAGAAAATTAAACATAATCAAATGAAAAACTATTACAACTAAGAAGGAAGTTCAGTAAGATGGTAAGATGCAAAATCAGCATAAAAAATCAACTTTGCTATACATTGACCTCTGTGGTTTTTAAAATGTAACTGGGTGGGAGGGGTGGCTTGGGTGGCTCAGTTGGTTGAGCATCCAATTCTTGATTTCAGCTTAAGTCGTGATCTCGGGGTCCTGGGATCAAATCCTGCCTTGGGCTCTGCATTCAGAGGGGAGTCCTTTGGGGTTTCTCTCTCTCCTCTGCCCCTCTCCCTGCTCACTCTCTCTCTCTCTCTCGAATAAATAAATAAATCTTTTAAAAAGAAAAGTAACTAGGGAGAAAATCACATTCCCAATTATGACAGATATTAATTATAAAGTCCTTAGTAATAAAATTAATAGAAAGAAGTAAAGTCTCTATGGAAAAAAATTTTAAAATTTAACTGAAAAAAAGTAAGGTGGCCTGAATAAAGGAAAAAATATACCATATTCATAGGTATGAAAAAATTGAAAACTTCCATTTTTTAACATAAATTCTTTTTCAAATTAATGTCCTGTTATTTGTAACAATGAAAACTTCAAAGCAACCTAAATATTCATAAAATAGGAATAGCTAAGTAAATAAATATGCACCCTTTCTATGGAAGACCATGCTGCAATTTTCTAGAATGAAGTGAACTTCTATGCACTAACATGAAAAACTCTCTAAGCCATATTGTCAAGCAAAATGACAGATACACTACATTAAAATATATATACCTACAGAGATATCTTTTCTATCCCCATGGAGAAAGGTCTGGAAGCATATTATACATTGTTAATGGTGACCATTTCTAGCAGAGAGGACTAAGGTAGAAGACAGGGGAGAAGGGACTGATCAAAGAGTATTTCAGTTTAATCTGTTAAATTCTCGTTTTTTAATAAGGAGAATCTTTTGCTGAGGTAATTTTATTTTTCACGTACAAAGTATTTTTAATATATGTCATACATATGGAAAGTAAGTGATGAAGTTACAACCAAGCATTGCAAGCAAAGTTGCTTTAAACTAATGAAATCAGTGAAACAACAGACTTTATATAATCTAGGATATTTCTTCCTTTATTTAAGGTATTTCTTCCTTTCGTTCATAGTACTAGGGAATCAAAAGAAACTTCACATATCCTTTATCCAGAGGGTAAAGGATACGAGATATCCTTTGACCAGAGGGTATCTCATATCCTTTGCCCTCTGGTTTTAAAAAATGAAAGGTAATCTTGGGTGTACCTATATTTTTTATGGCTGTCTTTTGGGTAAAGTTTGAATTACCCATCCAGGATGCTGAGACATAAATGCTCTGTAATTTCTAAAATGGTTACTCTGGAAACAAGATTCAACCTCTTTAATTCAATTATCACCATTTGAATGTTAATTTAACAGAATGGTCTTTCCCAAGTCTTAGTTCATATTCATTGGAAGAAAAGTTTTATAATTAAGAATTACCCATTTTTTAGAATTTTGATTCCCAAATTGACTGTTTTGTGATAGAGGGTTGAAGGACGAATTGAATTGGGCATTTAGTGCGAAATGTAAAACTGTGAAGGCCAAACATATAAACATTTATTTCTTGATAACCACAAGTGGCCTATGATTAAGACAGAACCTGATAATTTAAGGAAAATTAACTTGTCTAAAGTGAGAACAGAGAATAATTCATGAATGTACTAATTTTTCTTTCTCCTTCCCTGTGAGTCTACATTGGTCTTTAGCTATGACATGTACAAACCAGTGGGAAAACATTAACTATGGTTAATGGACTGAATGGATTTATTTAAGAAGCAATATTTAAAGAACTAAAAGCATCAAATTATCTCCGTGACACATATATTGGTCACAGAGACATACTATAAAGTGCATCATAAATCTTACTTCTTCCCAAAACCCCATCTCAAGCCCCACAGAGATTGAAAGAAACAGCACATTCCAAATCTCAAAGTCTCTTAACCATATTTTTAACCTTTCTCTTCTCATTACCTCTTTTAATATTTTTCCACCTTTCTAATTAAAGTCTATACTCTAGAGGGAAGACTGCGAGAGTGGTAGCGCATACACTTTTTTTTTTTTTTTTTTTTTAAAGATTTTATTTAT
>CM053608.1:71087321-71128773 GCA_028646535.1 Procyon lotor | reverse complement strand
TTTCTCATTACCTCTTTTAATATTTTTCCACCTTTCTAATTAAAGTCTACACTCTAGAGGGAAGACTGCGAGAGTGGTAGCGCATACACTTTTTTATTTTTATTTTTTTTTTTTTTTTAAAGATTTTATTTATTTGACACAGAGAAACACAGCGAGAGAGGGAACACAAGCAGAGGGAATGGTAGCGGGAGAAGCAGGCTTCCCGCGGAGCAGGGAGCCCGATGCGGGGCTCGATCCCAGGACCCTGGGATCTGACCTGGGCTGAAGGCAGACGCTTAACGACTGAGCCACCCAGGCGCCCCGCGCATACACTTTTTTATTCGGTAGAGTCTGGATATGAAATCAGGTCTACTTTCAAACTGATTCAACTGGAGAAGATGGGGTGTGTTTTTTTAACTTCAGAGAAGAGTCCGAGGAAGGATAATATCTGCATTTGCTTTGCTATCCCCACAGTGCATATTTATGATGTGGTAACATTGCAGGCCCTTAAAAATAATGTGTTAAATAAATGAATAATGAAAGCAAAATCCAAACGAAAATGACTAACTATCCAATGAGGTTTTAAGAAAGAAACTTCTTTATCAGCAGTGGAGAAGGGTTAAGTAGAAAATTGATTTTTAAAATCAAAACAGAAACACTGAGTTCATTATATGACATTTAAAGGAAAATAATGGAGCCTCTTTTGAAAGCCATTTCCATTTATAATAAACAAAAGTCAAATATATAGGTAGAAACTGAAACTTCAGGGGTCCCCCTGCCTTAATGCAACAGCTTCTTGGAGAAATTTTAATCACCACACAGGCTTCTGAATGTGAAGGTGATTTAAATTTGGAAAGATCTTAAGGACAAGCAAAGGATTTATGGCGGTTTAACTTCCTTTATGTTAAGAATACAGGAATTGAAGAGCTTGAAGACTGCTGTGCAGAGCAGGGCCCCCAGAAGTATTCCCAGTAACTGTACCAAGTTTCCTGGTCTTTGACTCCTCTAAAGGTGTTCAGATCTTTTGGGGTCACTTACCATGCTTCCATTTGTTATCTCTAAAGGTGTTTTATACCCTCTTGCTTTCACTCCCTTCCCTTAGGAATGGAAACTTTAATTACAAAGATAGGGAAATATTGGGATAGTTGTAGACAAAAGGAAAAGAAAAATACAGCCTAAGACTGAACTTGGCAATGTACTATTTCTTCTAATCTATGTTTTGGAGTCTTAGAGGAGTACATGTATTTGCACAGGTATGAGTGGTCACAACCTGGCACGTTTCTGTGTTTCCTGCAAGATCAGGTGAATGGTGGGTCGATTTTCCAGGTTACGCACTGGCCAACCAGCCCAAGGTCAAGCCTGCCTGAGATATATTTCTGCAGTCACTGTATTTATAACAATACTGGTTTGTATTTAAGATTGCATAACGCTACATAGCAAGTAAAAAAAAAAATACCATCTTGGAGAATATATCTGTTCTTCTAAGTTTATTAAAATACTAAGAGCTATTCCTAGCTTTTTAAAAACAACAGTATGCTCTTAGGACATTTTCTTACCAACTTCATTACTTAGTAAAGAAGAATTTCATCTGGTTTTTTTTACTGAGCATTTGGAATACTAAACATACTTATATTTACATCTAGGTTTTATATCAAAAAATATTTATTGTTGAAATACTACAGGTGCTGCAAGGAAGCTTACCAATTTGGTACTGGGAGAATTGCTTGGGTCTGTAGTTAATTTTAATAAAGTTTTTTTCCCACTAAAACCAAAACAAAATTATTTTTTTCTTGGCTAAATATATTGCTGACTGAGTATTTTTGACTATGATAACAACTAAATCTTATATCTATATTTGTCAAAATTTGGAGAAATGGCTTATCATTTCTATAGTCAACAGAAAAATGAACATCCTGGACTTGGTGAAAGTTAATAAATGCTTTTGAAAAAAAAACAACAAATATGTTATAATTAGCCAAATTTACCAAGTGAGAGAAAAATCTAGCTGGTTGTTAAGGTAACATTCTGCAACTGTTGAGGGGCACTTGACCACAATTTTGTTCACAAAATGAAAAAACTGTGGAGGAGAAAAGAACTCCTCAAAGTAGGACAGTTCAAGTCAGAGCATTAACCATGTTAAGACCATTTACGTGAGACAAGCTCAACTTCCCACTGACAGAATGGATATCTCTTCCATTTGTTTCATGAGAATAATAAGGCAAATGACTAACAAATAGAAAATAGTAAAAAGTTGATATACATTATTAAATTCCTTTTCTGTACTTTCTAGAGTAAGCTTGGTGGGAATCTGTCATATTCTAAAATATTCAATTCTTAATCATTTGTAGCAAAAGCAGATGAATTGAATCCCATATTTATTGAATATTCAGTCCACATATGTCAGGATTATGGGGAACACAAAGGAGGTATATTTCTGCTTTCAAGAGCCTCCAATGAGATGGGAATAAAGAACAGTAAATTGAAAATGAGCAAACAAAAAAAAATATATAAAACAAAGTACTAAATGGAAAATAATTACTTGCTAAAATGTATAGACCAAACAATAAGTGCCCTTAAAGAACAAAGAGAACAATGGAATTAGAAAATCCCATTTAGGGGTGCCTGGGTGGCTCAGTGGGTTAAAGTCTCTGCCTTTGGCTCAGGTCATGATCTCAGGGTCCTGGGATCTGCATCAGGCTCTCTGCTCAGCCGGGAGCCTGCTTCTGCCTCTCTGCCTGCCTCTCTGCCTACTTATGATCTCTCTCTCTGTCAAATAAATTAATAAATAAAATCTTTAAAAAAAAAAAAAAGAAAGAAAGAAAGTCCTGTTTACTATGGAAGAAAGTGTGAGGTATCTGCTTTTGTTTTCTTAATAGACTTTGATGAACAAGGTTAAAGAGATACAAACACCAAAAAAAAGTCTTGTTCTAGTACCGTAAGTCAAGCAAGTCTCATGTGCTGCCAAGGTCTCACTGGAAACTAAGACCTACAAATATTTAGTATTGAAAGAAAATACCACTGTTAGAATGTGGTAGAATATTCTGGTAGGATTTAAAGGAAGATGGAACTCAATTAGAAAAAAAGAAATTGCCTAAAGTATTCTCCTTCTCTTTCAGGAGGATTTGAATACCAATAGAGGTCAGACCAGTAAAAGAAATGTGCTACCCCAGGAATTCTCAACCAGGGGCAATTTCACCACTCAGGGAATACTTGACAATATCTAAATACATTTTCGGTTGTCATAGCTTAGAGCAGGAAGGGCTACTGGTATCTAGTGGATGGAGGCTAATGATACATAAGGATAAACATCCTACAAGGCACAGGACAGGTCCCCACAACAAAGAATTATCCAGCATAAAATGTCATTTATGTTGCAGTTGAGAAACCTTGAGTCAGACCACCAGAGGCAGTAAACGGTGAGACTTTCTACCACAACTCATGCAGCAAAACAGGCTAAATAAAAGTCAAAATGATGTTAAAGTTATAGAGGATGAAATCATAAGAAAATCTAAATTTAGATTTAAGACTTCTTATGTGAGTAAAGTTATAATTCTGGTATCAAAGGAGACTTTTGGGGACATTAAAAACAAATGCTTTACCAAAGCTGCATCTAATCATGAGGAAACATGAGACAGACCCAAAATGAGGAGGCATTCTATAAAATAAATGTCCTGTAGTTTTCAAAAGTGTCATGGAAGAACTAGGGGGAATTTCCAGGATTAAATAAACTAAAGAGACACCACTAAATGCAACATGTAATTCAGAAGTAAATCCTTTTGCTATAGAAGATATTGCTGGGACAACTGGGAAACTTGAACGAGTCTTGAGGATTAGATGGTAGTAATGTATCAACATTAATCTCCTAATCTTGATGTCATAGTTATAGAGGAGACTAGCCTTGTTGGTGGCAATGCACACTAAAGAGTTGGGGATGATAGGACATCGGGTTTGAAACTTACTCTCTAATGGTTCAGGGAAAAAAAATACTTCTTACTTTCCTATAAGTTCATGACTGTATCAAATTTTTTAAAAAATAAAGAAAACAAGTCAGCTCAGAAAAAAACAAGTCTTGTTTTTTTTGTTTGTTTTTGGCTCAGGTCATGATCTCAGCGTTGTGAGAGCAAGCCCTGTGTCAGGTTCCACACTCAATGGGGAGTCTGCTTGAGATTCTCTCTCTCTCCCTCTGCCCCTTAAAAGGGTTAGTGCCTGCCTTCACTCTACACTCATGTGCATGCACTCTCTTTCTGAAATATAAATAAATAAATAAATAAATAAATAAATAAATAAATAAATAAATAAGATATAGCAACATTATAGTTTTATTTGGGACAATGTATAACAATCCCTACCAAATCTATATAATAACTTTTAAATTCTTTTATTGAAGAGGGTAGGCTATATATACATATAATTTTGGCATCGTTACCTCCAGAGAATACTTTATTGAATTTTTAATTTAAATGAAATATTCCTTATCTATTTGGCCATATGAACTAATCCATTAAGTCATTTTAAAATGACCAACGTTTTCTTATTCAGTATGATATTATTAATTTGCCATTCAGTTTAATTGGGCTGTTAAGTAGAAAAATACATAGACAATAGCTCCTATAGTTAGGTCCAGATCATACACAGCATGGCAGGTTATATGTAGACTTTAGTTTGGTTTGAACCAAATTAAACAAATAAATTAACCACTCAGTGTGAGGACACTAAGTTGGGTTTTAAAAAAGTAATTTCACACTATCATTATATACAATCTTTTCAAGACTATTTTAGAAATGGTGCTCAATCCATTTCACATACATATTTTAAGCCTACGACTTATAATGCTACTTTAAATGCAGCACTTAGAAAAATTTTTTGGAATTTAGCTCAGATTTTTTATGTAACCAAGATTCTGACCTTTTCTGTATATATTAAACACACCTTATAATCATGGTACTCACACCATGTTCCTCCAATCTCTTAATGTAGCAGATACTATTCCCCCTTAAGATAGAAAAAAACCATAAAAAACTGAGAAGGGGGGGCACCTGACTGGCTCAGTCTGTAGAACGTGACTCTTGATCTCAGGGTCGTGAGGTCAAGCCCCATGTTGGGTATGGAGCCTTTTTTTTTAAAAAAAAAAAAAAAACAATTTGAGAAGATTTAGTCAAGTCAGATCATTTTCCAGTTCCCAAGCATCTGCTCTGCCCCCCACATTGAGTGGTAATTTGTACTTCAAACTCTGCTTTGTTCTACAACAACCTAGAAGAAATGGCAGCTCCCTCCCTCAAGGTGTACATTTCTTGGAAAATAATTCATTTGGTTTCCTAGTGCATATAAAAGTTATATTTACACTTTACTATAGTCTATTAAGTGTACAATAGCATTGTGTCTAAAAAATGTACATTTCTTAATTTAAAATATTTTGTTGCTACAAAAATAATAACCATCATCTGAGCTTTCAGCAAGTCATTATCCCTGATCACAAATCACCGTAACAAATATACTAAAAATGAAGAATTTTGAAATACTGTGAGAATTACCAAATGTGACATAAAGACTTGAAGTAAGAGATGCTGTTGGGGAAAATGGCACCAATATACTTAACATAGGATTACCACAAACCTTCAATTTGTTAAAAAAAAAAAAAAAAAGCAGTATCTGTGAAAAGAAATAAAACGAGCAAAACGAAGTGCAATAAATGTATGCCTGTAACATGTGGTCTCAATCCTCTTTATCTGTGGGTCTGAGAGAAGTAAAGGAAACTCTTTCACTTAAGCCCAGTGTATGAAGAAGAACACCTAGAAGGATAACCCAAATGATAAGCACCACGGCTCATCTCAGGGCATCTTGCATAACCAAATGGCAAAAGATGATCTAAACAACCAGCTTGGTTTAAAAGGGTTAGTGCCTGCCTTCACTCTACATAACCTTTCAGGAAAGACTTCTTCCAGAAAAGGATTTCCCAGAAGAAAGAACAAGAATGCCAGCACACAAGGTCTTGGGTGAGATTGCATTCACATACTGTTCCCTACCCATTCACAAAACGTCCCCGCTTTCAGACCAGTGGGAAGCAGCTGGGCATTGTTCACAGTATGTATCACCCTCCCAAGACCCCTCCGAGGATTCATGCATACCACACACCACTCTGTAATAGCCTCCATCCGTCTCCTGGAACAACAGACAGAATTGACGAGTAGTAAGTTGCTGATGTTCTGAAAAGCCCAACATGGGGAGGTGCTAGGGGCGGGATGAGGCAGAGAAAGCCTGAGCTCTTACACAACAGTTATCTTGGGAAATACCCAAGACGGGTCATGTTCTAAATTCCAGGAAGATATGCTGCACAATACCATGCCTGTCTGTGAATTCATCTACCTGAATTAACAAGCTACGCGACCTAGAGAAAGTCAGACTTTCTGAGTCTCAGCTTCCTTATCATTCATAAAGATGTGATCAAAGGCAAGGAATTCCTTGCTCCCGTCTCCCATTTCATCCACCTGCTACTTGGTCCCTCAGCCTCACGATCCAGTCATATGTGTGTCAACTTTGGTTATCAGTTTAGGTTTTGATAATAAAATCACTCAAGAAATACATTGTCATTAAGAGGTACTTGGCAGTTCAATGATAGGCAAAATGGACAATGCAGCCTTGTTTCAAAAACTCTTCATGAAGCGAGGTCTCATCTAGGAAATCTTATCAAGCTACTGAGGAAGAAGTATGTGCACTTTTTTTTAAAAAATAAGGGCTTCTAGGTCTGCCAGACTTTTAGAAGTTAATAGATAATATCTGAAAACAATAGGAGGAAGAGAAACAATGCATTCTCAAAAGCATCACATGTGTTGTGACTCTTCTATTTTTCAAAATGGAAGTGACCTTATTTTTCTTTTGATTATAAGGATTTTTACCACATATTGTCTAAGTGCTTTTCAGGAAGCTTGCTCTCGTTGATTTTCCCATCAGCAGCTTATAGCATCCATTTCCTCACATCCTCACTGTACTGGGTATTGGATTCCTTAGAGTCTTTGTTGGGTGAAACAATACTACCTTCTTTTAATTTGAATTTGTAATTACCAGTGAGGTTAAATAGTTTTTCACACATTTATTATAGATCATTTACCTATGTCATCTGCCCCCTTTTCTGTTGTTGTATCTCTTTTGTTCATTTAAAAGAGCTCTTTATATTAAGAATATTTGTCCTTGATTATTTTTGTCAAAAGTATTTTTGTCTAGCTTACTGTTTGTATGTTTTGTCTAGCTTGCTGTTTTGTATGCTTGATGTAAAATTTTTCAGTTTTTAGAGAGTCAAATATTTTAGTCTTGTTTTATTGCTTTTTTGTCCTGCTCAAGATCTTCCCCCACCCTATCTATCTATTATCTATCTATATTCAAGTATTTCAGTTTCACTTTCTTACATTTACATTTTTGGTGCATCTACTATGTATTTTTGTATAAGGTATGATGTAGAGATTTAATTTCTTTTTTCCCCAGCTATTTGAACTTGCACTGAAACATCCATATTTTCTCTTCTGATTTGAAATCCCTCTCCTTCTCAACCCTCTCATATGTAGGTGTCTATTTTTCTGGTCTTTCTGTTATTTTCCCTTGATCTCCTCATTGAATATGAACTGATTCTGACACCACCACCAAAGTGTTTTAATGAGTGTGGTTTCAAAATTTATTTTAATATGTGGTAAGGCAATCCTCCTAACTTGCACTTCAAAAAATTCCTGGCTATTCACTCTGGTTTCTTCCTCCAGCAGCAGTTGGGCACTTGCAGTGAAGTGTTAAATATATGTAAGCATTTTTCAAAGTACACAAGCTTGTGAAAGTCCTAAAGCAAATAATTTTATAAGAAGTAGTCATCCCCCCCCTTTCAGACACATTAAGAGTGGCCTGTGCTCTGAAAAAATACTCAGAGTGTGGATGGTGGTGAGGGTCAAGAATTTTCTAGCCTACAAAATGCATATTTGGCTGGCTCATTGTGGCCACTACAGATTTAAATATGACAAAAATATATGTACGTAGTGCATTCTCTTCATTGCATTATTCTTTTAAAAAGCATTAAAATTATCATGTAAGTAGAAAGAATGTAATTTACAAGTTGCCTACCATTTGTAAAGCTATGTGGACTTGTTGCGACAAATCAGATATTCAAAACTTTTAATTACATTCATTTCTGCTGCATTCCCTTAGACTTTGTCAGTCCCTCTTGTTTTCAGCCTCAACAGTCTTTTTCCCACAGCAAGAGTCATTTCATCCCACCTGTAATCACTAAACCAATCACTGACTACCCAAAACCAGGAGGGTGCTCCCACAATACCATTTACTCACTAGTCACATGGCATGGAAATTGCCATTGTTTTTACCTGTGGCACCTATTAGAGAGTAGAGATAATATTCACTATTGTATCCCAATCCCTAGCTCAGTGCCTGACATATATAAATCACTCTACAATCAGTTCCTTTCATACAGCCCAAATCCTTTTAAATTCTCACACAATACTAGTGCTAGTACTGTGGAAGTCCAACTCCTATAAAAGTGTCTGGGAACAGAAATTAAAGTAATCCAGACATAAATCAAGTTGTAGGATTTTAACTACGTATTCACACTATGTGGAAAAACAAGAGCTCTGTTTTTTCTTCTAACCTCTCTCAAAAATGACAAAATTCTTCACTTTCTGAGAAACCACAAGTCACTTTCATCTGGTTTTCTCCCTTGTCCTCTCTTCTGTTTGAGCTCAGCATTTCACGTGTTCATTTTGGTGAGATTCCATTATAATACATCACCAGGAACACATGTGTTCCACTGGGACTTTATTCCCTGGAAGATGTGAATGGTGATGTAAATAACAGCATCATTGGAATTTGGGGGCAGTGATGCAGGGAAGAAAGCTGTGGTGAAATTAAGACAAAATCAAGCAACTATAATCAATATTTCCTTTTGGAGTGATGTGTATAGTAGTATTGATGTTGATAGGGAACTTCAATGGTATTCATCAGCTGGAGCTGTCAGCAGACACATTTATTAAACGGCAGCTGTTGCTTTACCACTTGTAGGGGAGTGGAGCAATCCTAACTCCAAAATAGATTTTTGAGGATGAGAACATTTCCAGCTAATAAACCACAATAAGAGCCTGGTTATGTTTTTTTTTTTTTTTTAAGAGTGTTACAGTACATGAGTGAAAAGATGAGGGGCAAATATTTGCAATTAGACTTGTGTTTAGAGTTATCTTATGACACTGTATTTATTTATTTTTTATTTTTTAGATAATCATTATGCCAAATGCGGGGCTCAAACTCACAACCCTTAGATCAAAATCACATGCTCTACCAACTGAGCCAGTCAGGTGCCCCATTATATCACTATACTTAAAGTAAGAGTTTTAGTCTGTTACTGGAAATACATCTATATCATGCTAATCATAGCTAGAGTTCCAGCTTCCACTCATTTAGTTATGTGTTGTTATTCTCTGATACTCTAATGGACATTGTAAATGTTTGTTGATTTTTAATTTGTATTGTTATAATAGCAATACATGACCAATAAGGTTAAAAATAATACTGAAAAGCAGAGAAATAATCATCCATGGTCACTGATTGTTATTCCCATGTTTATAAAAAAAAAATTACGTTCAATACAATCAATGGAAACTTGTCAGTGATGTTTACTTTCTCAATTCCAAGACATTTATTCTTTTCAAGTCCACATTTAATGGATTCAATTTAGCAAATACTTATTGAGCACTTATTTTGTGCAATGTGATTCTAAAAATCATCCCAAGTCATATCTGAACCTAGTTATCATGTTAATTTTTAAAATTTACACATAAATATTAATAAGAATAATTATAACCTATCACTTTTTATTTAGTTTCTATTGCTTAGAATAATCTGTCATAGGATTTGCCTTTGGTGATTTTCACCTTGGTAAGGTATGATTTAACCAGACAATGCATATAGATTTTCCCTAAGGTGTAAAAATATTGCTCTGTAGAATTTCAAACTTATAGAATCAATCAGAAAACTAATTCTATACAGGCTGCCAAAAAGTGTAGACTTTAACAGGTCTGCAGGGTAATTGACCCACAGGCCACGGGATCAGTGAGTTCCACAGGACAGACCAGCTTGTTTCCAGTGCACCTGCTGCTGTAGAAGAGTAATTAATCCCTTCCTGTTGTTGCTCTTATCATGAGAAGTTAAAGGGTGGTATGAAAGTCTGAAAGGGGAATCCCAGGGAAAATAGTGAACCCAGCCAAAGTCACAGGACTAGGGGAAAAGTCAAAGGTCTGAACAGGAGACTCGGGTTTTTGGTTAGAAGTTCCACTGGGGGAAAAAATATGTGCCCAAAAGTAAGGCAGAAGATATTATATCACAATATAATCCACAATCCACAATATTATGTCCACATATGTGGACACAATATGTCCACAAGGGAAAGGAAACATAGTATATAGAAACAAAGTTACTGGGAAATGAAGCACTTTGGAACAGTGTCAAGAGAACAGGTTGCCTCCACGTGACTCACTTATTGGGAGAACAGAGAAAACAACGACCTAATCTTCAATCAAGCAGAAAGCTCACTTAGTTATCAGAGCACCGAGCCCAGCTGCCACAAGACCCTTGATGCTGAAACAAGGAAACGGCTACCGTTCAATACCTTATATTCTCAGTTAGCTCCAGAACAGCAAAGCAATGAAGAGGTTAAGAGTACAAACTGAGGAGTTCAATTGCCTGACTCAGATCCCAGATCTGCCACCTGCTTGTTTGAGAGCCTCGGATAATTCCCTCAGCCATTTTATCTATAAAATGTAGAGTATATGAATATATGCAGTATGGGGTTGCTAGTGCCTAACACGTAGAAAGCACTCATTCAATATTAGCTGCTTTATTGTTCACGATGATCATGGGATAAGAAGGGTAATAGACTGGAATTTGTAACTTTTGCTGAGTGACTTCTTGCTCCATCTTAGTACTATCTTCTTTTAAGGGCTGAGGTTGTGCTAGATAACTGGTTCACAACCCTGGACGCACAGTGAAATCACATAAAAGCTTCCAAAAACCTAGTCAGGTCACCTTGAATCAGAACCTCAGGGGCGTAGCCCCAGGCATTTGAGTTTTTAGAGCATCCCTGCCGATCCTGATGCACAGAGAGGGTTGAGAGCCACAAGACTAGATGACCTGATAATTCCAAGTGAGCTCAGAGTTCAGTTTCCTTCTGTGTACTTGTGGTTCCAAGACCAAAGCTGTATAATCACCAACAATGTGAGACTCATTCCTGCTTGAAATCAGACCAGGTACAGAAGTACCAAGAGAACCAAGAGCTCTGACAGAAAATTCTTGCATTAATATGATAAATTGTTAATATCTTCCACTTAAGAGGCCATATCAATTTTGTTGCCAAGTGAGATTTAGAATAACTGAATGAGATAAAAAAAGAAGGAAAAACAAAAACCTTCCAGAAGCCAGTAGTCCTTTGTCTCTAGTGGAGACACTGGAGACACTGGTCCTTTCTCTCCTGTGATACTGCTGCACCCTTTTACAGAAAGATAAGAAATGGCATAAGGGAATTTCTGAGTTTATTTGTTAGAAGGAAATCAGGGGAGATCACGGGAATGAAGTAGAAGGACTTGATAAAATATTATACATTGCTACCTTTATTTTGGAGTAAATAAATCTATGCCACAGAGCAAAAGGTATATTTGTTTCAGAAAGATATTTAGCATGTCAGGTAAGCAAGCAGTGGTATAAGTCCTGTGTATTGACCAGAAATGAGTGTTTATTGTGTATGTTGGGGGGGTGTCAAGGTGTGCGAATATGATTTTGACAAGATACTATTTTCAATTTGTAGAATAAAATTTTTCAGAAAGTAGAGATTCATTCTGTTATGTGCTTACTTCACATGAAACATTCACATTCTTAGGATATTCAATCCCATCACCTGGGATATTTGATACATAGAGTATTTATGGACACTGGCTAAGAAAAAGCAAAGCATTATCTTCTCCATCAAAATTTTATTAGAACTGCTTTCCTTTTACTACAAATAATCCAAAAGTTAAATGCCATTCATGTAACTAGAAACTCAAAAATTTTAATTATATCCAAATGATCAGACATCTAGCATCATTAATAGTCATACTTGGTTAATAAAGATAAAATAATTAAATAAAATGTTCAATAAAATAGTTTATGCTATCTATCACAGCAAACCACTGTCTGAAAGCATCAGATAATTTTCCTTAAACTATAGGAAGATCTCTGTTTTTTTTTCCTGGAGGAGTAACATGCTGTGAGATTGACAAGGCACTACCTAAGCAAAGTTTGGGAGCCTATGAAAGCTCTTACATGGAAAGAGGTCTTCCATTCCCTTCTTCATTCCCTCCTCCAACCAATGTACGTGCACAACCAAAGTCTTCTTCAGGGAGCAGTGCTACCAACACCTGGAATAAGCATTTTGTAGGACTCTCTCTTGAACCCACTTAACAAGCTGAATGCTAATGACCGAGGCAGAGATGGGCAGATCATTTTGAATGTTACAACAGAAGGTGGGGGTTCTGAGTTGTCAACAGAGGCAACATGAGGAGACCAAACCCTGATGGGATCAAAGGATCTGGCTACAAGAGCTGCCATAATAACTCATAAAAGCAAATGTTCCATGCCACCCTGTCCCAGGGAATCAACTCAGCAATGTAGAAAACAAGAACCATAGACACCTGGGTGGCTCAGTCACTTAAGCATCTGACTCTTGATTTCAACTCAGGTCATGATCTCAGGGTTGTGAGATCGAGCCTAGCACTGGGCTCTGTGCTGGGCATGGAGCCTGCTTAAGATTCTCTTTCCCTCTCTCCCTTTGCCCCTCTCCCCCAAAAAGAACCACATTGCCCCATCAATAACTGTGGAAGAAGAGTAGCCAGGCTTGGCTCTTTCTAGGTTGCTCAACTCCAGAGGCCACTAAAGCTTCTGTTTCTACTTTGGGATCTGGGAGAAGAGTCTGAGCCCTGGCAGGGTGACATCCTGTAACTTTCACTAAAACATCTCGCCGTCATCTATGTGGAGGTCTTCCTTGAACAACTGCCTACATTATAAGAAAGTAGTTGAAAATATGGGCTCACTGAGGTCAAACTGCCTGTTTGAATGTCCAACCTGCCGGCGGGCATGTTGCTTACCATCTACCAACCTCATTCTTCTAACCCATAGAACAGAGATAAAACTAGTGCCTCGTAGAATTGTTATGAGAAGTAAATAAAAAATCAATAAATAAAATGCTTGGCACAATGCCTGGCACAGAATAATCTCTGGTATATGCTACCTAGTATATCATCATCTATAGATACTAAATAATTATATATAGCTATATAATACATATTATATAGATGATATGTATTATATGTAGTTATTATTATATTATGTATTATATCATCATCATCATCATATGAGAATTGAAATTTAGATGCACAGTCATTGGTAGGAACACCCGGTATGCTGGCCAATGACCTCTGAAATGAACAACATATAGAAGGTGGGGATATGTGACCCCAAATTAAGGAGCCTCTGAGGAGTGAATTCTACCAACGCAGCCGGCTTCCTTATGCACCAGAACAAACAACAGGCTGGGATCAAAGGAGTTGGTTTGGTGATGTCCAAACCAGAAGATGATAGCTATCGAGACAACACGTGAAAGTTAAGCTTATGTGCAAGGCCTCTCCTTCACCCAAATACTGGGCTGCCCAAGCATGGATCACTTACTAAACAGTGACTGAAACACAAAGAGCCTTGAATATATCCAGTGTCACGTTTCAAGACTTACAGAATAATTAGGAAAAATATGAGCTGGCAAAAAAAACTCTTCCCGGCTCACCCTGGCAAGCAGACGATCTTTGTTTTCCAGTAGTGTGTGTTGTCGTCACAGTAACTGTGAGGCTCCAAATACAGACCCAGGCCGTCATTTCCTCACAGACTTGGGCTGCCGCACTGAAATAGCATTATGAACTCAGCAGTGCCTCTTCCTTTCCTGTTGTGCTGTGGTACCTCAAAGAAGCAGGCCCTAAAATGAGTTACTTAAGACATAAGTATATTAAAGAGATATAAACAAAAAATAAAATCCTTTTATCCCTATTACCATATCACCTATGACGTGTGTGTGTGTGTGTGTGTGTGTGTGTGTGTGTGTAAAGACCTTATTTTTACAAAGATCTTTTAGATAAACAAGGCAAGTTGGCAGTGATTTGATTGTTTTGGTGATGTCAACAGTTTACTGTTTTTAATCAAATTGTCTTTTGGCTTTAAATCTTCAGCAAATCATGTTTTAAAGAATGCATTTGGCCAGCTCGGATGAGTTCATTTCATGGATTTCCTACACCTTTTCCTTACAAAGATAAGCAGCAGATAATTCATTGCTTCAAAGTAACTTGGGAAGATTACAGTTGCAATTGTTGCAAAAGCAAAACAAACAAACAAACAAACAAACAAAAAAGAACCAAAAAGAAACAAGACTATTTTCAAGGATAGACTTGTAAGGTCTTTGGCAAGTGAAGAAACAATCATGTTCAATCGTCTATGTTTTGGTAAAGGAGGTAGGTGACAGGATTTAAGCAAGAAAGCAAAAAGAAAAAAAATCCCTGAACCTTAAGGACTCAAAGATCGCTTGAGATAAATCCTGCATTTGTTTTAAAACTTTTTAGTCTGTCTTTCACAGATCTCAGAAATGCATAAATCACCTAATATTATGCACATTGACACCATTTCCCAAAAAGGAAAAACCACGCCAACCTTCTTTTGACTTTTCAGTGCTGCTGCGGCTTAAGCAAAGCTCTGAGGGACTGGGGTGCTGGTTAACGTCCTGTTACTTCATTTCTGCTGGGAGTTTCTCAAGTTCTGCAATCAGCTGGTTAGCAGCCAGCTAGAGCTGCTCAATTCATGTTCAACTTTCCTGATTCTAAGTTCTTCCACAACTCCTGCCTTGCCTTTGAAATCAAACTGCCTCAACTATTGCCACAGAGAAAGGGGAATTCTGCCTGTAGCCTTTCCCTTCTCTGATTAGCCAAAGGGTAAGAATGACCATTTAAGGAAAAATAAGAACATAAGCCCATATATTTTCCTGAGGTTCCTATATTTTTGTCCCAAAGCCTTGATAATGTATTCTATAGAGCCAGGAAAAGCTCTTATCTTTTTTCTTTTCTTCCTTCTTTCTTTCTATGGCAAGTTTTTCATTAGAGAATGATAATTCTAAAACCCAATTTGCCTTACTTATCTCTTAGAAACGTATCCTTTCATTTGGGAAAAGTAAAGCAAACGGTCAGGTCGAAGCCGTAACTACCCGGCGTAAGGTTTGTTAGTGCTAAATCTACTAAGAAACTTCCCTGTTTATAAGACTGTTTCAAATATTTTTGTTAAATTAAATACACAGAATAGTAAGTACCCCATAATATACACACACATCTTTATGATATAACAGGGTTTTTTTTGTTTGCCCAGGAATATACTTTCTTGTCATGCTTAAGAAGAATGAATAGGATTAAGGACGATGGATAGCAAGAATCCATTTCCATTTGGTAAGGTTAAAGCTAGTGTGAGATGACCTTTTTTGGTCTTTTCATTTTTATCTGTTACTAGGTTAGTAAAACAAAACAAAACATCTAAGGGAAGAAATAAAGAATGATAGATTTAATTGTCTATTTTCTATAGAAGAAGAAGTCTCCATTGCCATACATTACCCAATGTTGTAGGCTGTAAAAAAGATACAAGCACTACGTATAAACACACTTTATCTCCAAGTGCAAATATAGAAACCATAGAACAGTCTATGCTGTGGGTGATTTTTTGACCTCTTTAGTAATGATTCTATAAGACAGCAGCCTGCTCAGTGATAAGGCAGGGTTTGAAACATAAATTCCATTCTAAATTATTGGCTGGCGTTCAAACTATGTGTGCTTACAGTACCCAGCAGCAAAGTATGTCCCAAACAAGATTCCACATTTAAACAATACATTCTTCTGCCTTTCCTATGATCTATGAACTTGAGTTCACAGACTATCTGGATCTGAGAATTTGTGTGCAATGAAGATTAAAATAAACAGAAAACTGCATTTAGGATGTGATAATAAAGCAATAATAGCTTAAATTTACTGAAAAGTCTACCAGGCAACTAAGTTTCATTAACTCATTTAATCTTCAAAACGACTCTGTGAGGAAGATAGCATTATTATTCTCATTTTATAGCTGAGGAAACTGAGGCACAGAGAGTAATTTGCCCAGGGTTATAGTGAGCGGAAATCCTAATCCAGGCCATTCGGCTTGCCTATGCTGCGGGCCTTCCTTGCCTCCTTCTTCATACCAATATCTTTGTATTTTCAACTCAGATTTAAGGAAATGAATTCATTGTATTAGCTTATCTTTCTATTGCTATATATGTTAAAAATAATTAATGTATAAACACATTTATGTTGCAGTCTTTCACATGTCATACTTCTAACAAGTTGTTACCAATTTTCTCTCTTAAATCTTTCTGCTAAAATAGATCTCAACCTAAGCTTTCCCCCTCACTTCCCAAGGTGCTGCTTTCCAAAAACCCATGTGTATGGAAAATAAGATGAGATAAATAAGTAAAAAATATGGATTAAGCAAGCTCTGCAAAATCCTATTTCTTAGGGCACCTGTTTTATGAAGAAATGTTCATCTTCCAAAAAAGAAAAACACAATCAGCATTAGTTTAGAAAGTACATTTTTGCCACCAAGTTTCACTTCTAAAAGATAAATGAAAAATATAACCATAGGAAAACCACAGCTAAATGAATATATTGGTTATTTCACAAATTTCATTGGGCAAATCCCATAATGATTTTTTTTTTAAGATTTTATTTATTTATTTGACAGAGAGAGATCACAAGTAGGCAGAGAGGCAGGCAGAGAGAGAGGCAGAAGCAGGCTGCCTGCTGAGCAGAGAGTCTGATGCGGGGCTCGATCCCAGGACCCTGAGATCATGCCCTGACCGAAGGCAGGGGCTTAACCACTGAGCCACCCAGGCGCCCCCCCCACCCATAATGATTCTTGCTAAACACATTTAGAAGAGTAATTTTAACCTCCTTGGCTATTTTAAAATATAAAGAGAATACCTTTCTTTCAGTAGACACAGAAAAAAATTGCTTCAAAATCATAATTCATGTTTTATCTCACATGGTGAGGCTACAGTTTTCATGAGTGATTAAAAATAAATCTGAGAAATGTCTCTATTTTTAAATATCTAGGGAAAAAAGAAAAAGGGATCATAACACGATATTTAAATAGTTTAATGTTCCAGGACAGATTATAATCCATGATGACCCATAGATAAAAGGAGCCGTGATTTAAATGAACAGTATGAAAGGTAATTATAAATTTAATCTGGTACCAAAAGATGATAAAAGCCATATGATTTATAGTATTTAGGCGGGTAGGTGCATACATAGGACAAGAAAGTACATAGTATATATACATTCTTTTTTTGTTTTTTTTTTTTAAGATTTTATTTGTTTGAGAGAGAGAGAGAGAAAGCACCAGAGAGGGGAGGGTCAGAGGGAGAAGCAGACTCCCTGCCAAGCAGGAAGCCTGACTTAGGACTCGATCTCAGGATCCCAGGATCATAATCTGAGCCAAAGGCAAGCGTTTAACCGACTGAGCCACCCAGGCACCCCTGCAGTCTTTATATACAGTTCTTTCTAGTTTGTTCTCAAGGTACATCATCTTTACAATCAGGTACATGAGCATAGTTAGAATTACTTGTAACTTCTCTGTGCATGACAAAACTACGAAGACTTGTCTTGAGAAATTTTTGAGATAAAAAGTTATTAACTATACTTAGTAGTTGTTTTTCTTGATTTTATACTTATTTATACTTTCTCGTGTACTCATCATCAGATATCTAGAGCCAAAGGGTTAATTGAACACCCACAATATGCATGGTGATAAAAAGCTCTAAAACCAAGTGGTGCTTAGGACAATGCTTTGCACCTAATTGCTTTATTAAACTGTCCTGAATTTAAAGACGCAAACCCTATTCCAAATTACCTTAATTCTAACAAAGCACCAAACTGTCTAAAAAGGAATCACTTCTGAAAGGTAAGGTCAGGGGTGCCTGGGTGGCTCAGTGGGTTAAAGCCTCTGCCTTCGGCTCAGGTCATGATCTCAGTGTCCTGGGATCGAGCCCTGCATCAGGCTTTCTGCTTAGCAGGGAGCCTGCTTCTCCCTCTCCCTCTGCCTGCCTCTCTGCCTACTTGTGATCTCTCTCTCTGTCAAATAAATAAAAGAAAATCTTAAAAAAAAAAAAAAAAAGAAAGGTAAGGTCAGGGAATCATTGTGAAAGTAGAAGATCTGGGCTTTAAAGAGTGGACAAGGTCTCTATAGAAAAGGGAAGGAAAGGTATTTCAGCCAGGGGGAATGAAGCAGGGAGAGGTGTAGCACTGAAATGTGCACTGTGCATGTGTTTGGAGAATGGCCCGAAATCTGAAATATCTGAAGCAGAAGGACACTTGATGTTGAGTAGTGGGAGCTGAAACTGGAAAAGTTAAGTACGTGCCAGATGATGGAAGGTTTTCAAAATACCCTGCCTAGGTATTTGGCAGCAACCAGGAATCCCAGAAGATAACTGAAGAGTAAGAGAAACAAGGAGAGCACTGTTTTAGAAAAATTAACCCTGTGGTCATGGGCAAGATGGTTTGGATGGCAAGGAGAGGTAGTAGGGGAGCAGCGTTGTTACAATCCAGACGGAGGGTGAAGGGAACAGGCCTTAATGTGGTGGGAGATATGGTGATGGACTCTAAGAACCTTTATGGTGAAGGGGAAAGAATAGATTGCAAAATAACACAGACATGTAAACTTGAGCAAACAAGAGAACAGAATCCGCATGGCTCATGGACGGTTTGACTGTTCATATACCAAAGGAATAACCTGAGCTATTTTTGATTCTCAGGGGTAAATTTACAGCCGTGAAGACAATGCTACTCAGAAATCGATTCATCAGGAAACATGGCTTTCACCCAGGGTCAAATGCTGTACTCAGTTATCTATACACTGTTCCACTGACTCCAAAAGAAATTACATGCCTAGAACTAATCTAATGGCAGACTTCGGCCTTATACATGCATTTGTAAGCCAACAATGTGACCCTTCCTGAGATAAAAACAAGAAAAATGAAAAGCATTTAGTTCTGACTTTCAAAACTTTTTCAAGACGAAGATACTCCATCTCCGCTAAAGTACCAGGAGTTTCATTCTCTGATACCAAGGTTACCAAAGTGCACTTTGCACTCTACCTGTATACATTCATTATATATGATTAGCTTCATTTACTTCATAAACTTGTCATGCAATCAGAATCAGGAAGCACTGTACATACCAAAATGTATGTACTATATCCTTTTCCTGCACATTCCACATACAAGCTTTAATTAATTTTTCCGAAAATAGCAACATTTACTGAAAGAGTTGATACATTCTTATTTGTCAACAAACCACCTGTTCAAAACTGGTCTTAGGTACATTCTTTCTTCAAGTTGACAATATCGACTCAAATAATTCTTTCTAAAATGTGCATCTGTATCTTCTCATATATCATCCTTAGATTAGAATATTCATTAAAATTATCATGTTCATTTAAAGGAACAAACTTAGGCAAATCTAGCCCAACTATACACACCAGGTATCAGTAACCATATCCTAACATTCAGTCATAACTTTTGTCAGAATCAATGCGAAATCGATCACTCTAAGCAATTCTGATAAAATCACATGGCAACTCATGGATGGGGAGATAACATACCAACAGATCAAAGGAGGATTTCTTTCACACGATCATAAGCATACTCATATACACATATATACAACTTTAGAAAGAAGTTTTTTTTCTAAAAGATTCTACTTCAGTTTTAAAAATCAGAATCTGTCTTATCTATACGGAAGCAATTACCCAGTTTTTTTCTAGATCACAAAATAACATTCTCCCGGGTAGTTTCTATTCAACAACTGCAAAAGTAATGATTTAATAGCAGCTGTATTTTGTGCCCAGTCAGAAGCACCGGGTGTGACTATAACGTAACCAGGTCAGATCCAGCACAAGGTGTACCAGCGTAATCAGAGAATCCAGCAAAGGGAGAAGCAGATAGCAGCAAGTCTTAAGTACAGCAACCCAAACATCATGCAGGACTTTCCTCTCATTTAACACACAGCGCTCAGCTAGTTTCAGTAAATGAGCATTATTTTGCTCTGGGGAAAAATCTCTCTTCCATTGTTTAGCCACCTTAATTGTGAAAGGATCTGTGAACTTGTCCTTTGCCATATTTCTGTTACCTGCCTAAGAATGATAACTTGGCAGAAATATTTTGATGGCTATTAAAACATCGCAACAACCTTTGTGCTTGAAAAGGAATTGGCGTAATTCTGAGAGAGATGATGTTATTGATTCTTTCAAAATAATCCACAATGATTATGATTATGCCTTAAATGTGCATCACATAGTGGAAACAGTAAGAATCAAAGGAATCTGACAACACAGACTCTGAGAGAACATTCCTCTTACAGAAGCAGAAATTTCTTAAGAGAGTTAATAGCTATTTATTTTGGTCTTACCTGACGGCAGCTTGTTTAACCAAGGGTATGTCCTTTATGGAGGTAGTTTATCCTTTGAAGAACCCAGTGACTTGTCCCACAGTCCCAGAGAGACTGGAGTCTTGGAAAACTATCCAGCCCAAAAGAATACAGAGGAAAAAGCTTTTCCCACTTTCTTTCCTAGGACTAGCCAACAGCTGAAGTCATGCAGGAAACTGAGTAGAGGGAAGGGGAAAGCAGCTTCTTCTCCCTGAAATCCCGATCAGCAGAAATTGGAGGCTGTTGTCTATCTCCCACCCAGACTTTTGTTTAAAAGTTTTTTCAACTGTTGCTAGGTGTTGTTGGGTTCTGAGATTAGGTTTCTCGTCTTCTGCTCCCTTCACAACACTGTCGGAGCAATGACTTTGTTGAGGAGCTGAGCTCGCGCGAGCTATATTTAACCAGTGTTCTCAGCAAGTCAAGCCTGTCAACAGCTGAGAAGTTTGGAGCTGGCTTTACTCAGTTCCTCGGCAGCTGGGTTATCAGTGGATATAGCTCTGCTCACCCTGTAAAAGATTGCAGGGAAACCGGCAGATCCTTTTAAGGACACAGAGGTAATTATTACTCAAAGCTCTTAAATACAGATTGTGATTTGGGGCTTTAAATCTGAGGAAGAAATAGCAGTTGTCTTGAGCACAGCATTTACCAATGCAATATTTTTCTCAAGCAGGCATTTTCAGATAAATGTTCTTAAATTTAAAACAGCCTTTTAAAAATGTGCCACAGTTGTTGGGAAAATTCACAGAGAGAGATCATTCCAAATGGTTTTTTACATTGGTGTGTTACTTTCATAGCCAGATGACTTACCTTGTTCTATCAGACTTGATCAGCTTGTACACCTGAATGTTATTAAAATAAGGCAAGCACAAAGTAATGTCCATAGTAGTAGGTTTCTGAATGGAGGAAGAAGGTTAAGAAGGAAAATCTTAGCATTCTCACTCAGGTCATTCATTCAAAGTAAGAAGTGGTGAACACTCCAGGAAAACCAGAACTTGAAACGCCTCTGGTTGTAGACAGCCTCACCTCATCATTAACTCTCCAGGCTCCAAAACCCGAGAAGGGTCACTTCCACTCTGAACTCCCACATGAAGACTGATATATTCAGTCTTCATATATTTTGTTTGCTTTATTTTATATCATAAAATAGAATGAATCTGCCAAGATTAAGACTTATGGGGAAAAAGTGTGTTTGACTAGTTTTGGGGACTATCTTATTCCATGTGTGAAATTAACAGTAAGAGCAACTGAGAGAGATCCCTTCAACTACAGGTAAAGTAGGAAGGGACACATGCACACACACACCATTATGAGTTAACACACTAGAATATTGTCCTAATAAAAAACATTATTTTAAACAATGTTTAATTATTTAAATATAATTAAATATATTTAATTAGATATTAAGTATAATATATAATATAGTCTATATTATATATAATATAATAAATATTGTATATTATTTAATTATTACATTTAATAATTAATATTTAAATTAATTAAATACAATAAAAACATCACCAACTCCATTATAAAGATTGACACCCCCCCCCCCCCCCCCCCCCCCCCCCCCGCCAGATCGATCTATCAGCCTAAGGATACACTTTTTTGACATGCAAACTGAAGTTAGAGCAGCAGACAGGTAAAGGCATGGATTGAATCTTTTAAGCATTGCATATTTGTGAGAAGTAGCTTATGTACTAAATAACCCTAATGTCTCTCTGGGAAAGGCTACCACTTTTCACAAGAGGGGTGTGTGTGTGTGTGTGTGTGTGTGTGTCCTTCTTTGTGAAGAAATGATTAGCGGACACCTTCCCACACTCACACCTCAACCCATTAGAAAACATCTCAGTTCTGCCCCTCCCAGCCACCCCACTAACAGCATTCATCCTTTCCCCGTAATTTATTTACTACTATTCACATATAAACTTATATTTGTTCAGATTCTTAGTCTTCCTGGGTCTGGGCCAACCTTGATTTTTAAAAAAGACTTCTATTAAGATGAAAGTGCTCTTATGTGAAATTAATGGACTCATCTAGAACACTAATGCATCTTTTAGAGACAATCTATTCACAGTCCCTAAAAAGTGGGTTCTGATAGGAGGTGGAAGTGTGTAACTGGGCTAGGCCATTGTTCAGAATCACCAGGAGAACATTTTAAATATTACAAGAACTGAGTGTGGAGAAATTATTGTTTGGAAAATGCACACGCCCCACACAACATATCCCACATGCAATAGCACCAAGTTGAGAACCATTTCACTAAAGAGGACTCCAGGAATATATCATTTCACTCCCACAACAAGTTCACTTTATAGATGTCTCCAATCCAAAATGAAACAGAGAAGCTTATACCCCAAGTCAAGATAACTAAGGGGAAATAACCCACTTTGTCTTTATGGACCTAGATAATTCCATCAGGAGCATGATAGTTATTTCTTTGCTAACTATCCATACAATTAGAGTTTTCAGTGTTGTTTTTTTTCTTTAATGAAAACCTAGTCCTCCCACCATTGTTTTCTCTAACACTTGGATTAGCGGTCCATTGTTACTATTAATTTATTTTAAACAATGTGATGACAAGCAACCGCACACAGAGTATTTTATATAATTAGATACTGTTGCTACTTCAAATTATGTTCTTTAATTATACTAAGCATATGTGCTTGTCTAACTCAGTATCCCACAATAATCCGTCTCTCTCCCCCTCTCTCTCGTTCTCTCTCTTTCTCTCTCTCTCTCTCTCTCTCTCTCACACACACACACACACACACTATGCATTCTCTATTCCACTTTATAAAGTGAATTTATTTTGAAAGCTTTCCCCCTGGGAATGATTATTCAGACAAAAGAATTTCCTACATAATCCACAGAGGAAGTAGTGCCATTAAGAGCTATTAGAAATTTGTGTTTTGTATACAGTCAACAAGGAACTGATTTTTCAACACATATTGTTAATATATTACTGTTCAGCTGCATCCTTTTCCCACAGTCTTAAGTGTGAGCATTCTGAGAACATCTGATAAACTTAAAACTAAAGCTGAATTTCACAACTTCAAGAATGAGTCATGATGAAACTTTTTAATAAGAATATAGATTAATAATATCAATGAGAAAAAAAGCAAATGAATTAAGTAAGAATGTTGGCACATTATCTCTACATCTGTTTCTAAAACACAAATTTTACTACGTTGTTCACTTAAAGAAGCATAGGGATTTTTTTTTTTTAAGTAAAAAATTAGTTTGACATTTGCTTCAAATGAAGCTCAGGAGTGAGGGGTCATGACGGGAGTTTCCAAACAAACATCTCTGTTATTGTTTATTGCCTGGATCTGAGACTTGAAAATAAGCTCCTGGGTACAGAAAACGTTTCCTGCTTGTTCCTTACTGAGTAATCAAGCACCACAGTAAGTATTCAATAAATAGGAATGATTGAATGAAAAAATGAACAATATAAAGAAGAAAAAACTTTAGAGCATGTTATCCAAAACTTACAGAAAATGTTCCTAGACTCTCTGGACAAAGTTATGTCATTATCACTTGTTTATTAAGAGTTATAGAAAGAAATTCATAGATTGTAAATTAGTTATTTGAATCTTATTAAAATTTTAAAGGAAAGTTAATAGATTTTAGGATAATAATAAAAATACTTATGTAACACTTACTATGTGCCATGCACATTTCTAAGGGCTTAACATATATTCTCACAATAACCCAATGAGACAGGTATTATTATTATCCCCCATTTTATAGGCGAGAAAACTGAGGCATAGAGATATTAAGTAACTTGATCAAGTTACATGCTAATCAGTAGCAGAATCAGAATTTGAACTAGAAAATCTGATTCCAAAAATTTGTGTTCCTAACCACATAACTGCCTCCTTACACTTAATAGTCTCAGTATCCTGTTCTTGGCAATCACTGAGAGTCAAAAGATATAGACTCTGCTATACTTGAATAAATATATTTCTGACCAAAAAAATACATTTAAAATTTTATGAAGCAGATAGGAAAAAAAATGGCCTAAGTACATGATCAGCATAGTAAAATAAAAGCTCATTGGAACTGAAGTCCTACTGAATACCACAGAAAAGAAAATTGGACTAGAATGAAGATAATTGCTTTGAGGGAAAAAAAAAAGTGTCTATTTTTAAGCAAAGGATATGAGCTGTTCAGTATTCTCTCTAAAACAAACAATGCATGATGTTCTATGATGAATGAGTTCAGTGCCTAATGAAATTCTAAAATTACATTCTAAAAATATAATTTCGGTCTGTGATTTGATAAGCAATTTTTAAATGTTTATGAGCTATGCATTCACAACCAAAACTTCTCAAAGATGTAACCAACAACAAGAAAAAACATAAGACAATATGGGGGGGTGGCAGGAGAAATCATTATACATTAACTAGTGATTTGATATCAGAAGGATGTATTAAACTTGCTATAGTGAGGTTTTACAATTTGAAAATACTTGCATTTTTTATTAATCTAGATATACTTCTATTCAGATCTTACAAAACTTTAAAAGAAATGGTGCTAATACTTTGTAATATCTGTACACATTCATAATAAAATAAGTACTTTGTCCTGTTCACTTAATAAAACACATATTTTATCACTTATATATTTGTTCATAAAATATTCGATTAAATTATTTATTTTCCCAACAGCTTCAGAGAAAAGAGAGCCAAGGATAGGTTTTTAGAAAGTTATAAGATAATGATTTTTCCATTTACTTGAGCAAAGTAAGCATTTACATGCTTGTATTAGACTTTAAAATCCCCAATTCCCTGCTTGAAATTAGGGAATAGAACTTAACTCTGAAAGTTATTATAGGATCACATTCTATCAAGATCACAAGCATCCTACTTTGCAAGAGAGTCAACTAGCATTCTCCTGAGTATATTTCCTTCTTCCTTTCCTATTCCAGAGTCACCCTCCACTCTTGTTCAATACTCTCATTCTTAGTTGTAATGGATGACCACATCTCATTTTCTATGAGAGGATGGGACATTAATTAACTCTCCAAGAAATAGACACAGAATTGGGAAACTAGTGATTGGGCATAGAATCATGAAAAAATGCACGTTTCTCCACAGAGCTTATGGGTTTGTATGTATACACTATGTAGATAATTACAATTAACTCTGAAAAACAGGATGCCTTGGAGCCACAGTGGTTAAGACCTCTGATTCTGGAGTCAGGCAAAGCTAGTTTGAATTCAGACTCTATTACTTATTACCTGTGGGAACTTAGCAAATTACATTATTTCACCTAAGACTACTTTACCTCTTCTGTAAGATTATTAATAAAAGAGTTTAAGACTATTTATAATAACCAAACACTATAAACTCTCTCTGAGTGCTTTCTACAATTGAATAGGTACATTGTAGGGTAGTCAGACAATGGTTTCCTATATACAACAATAAGAATGAACAATCTACAGTGGAATGTAACAATATGGATAAATCTCTCAAACAAAATCTTAAATGGAAGAAGCCAGACCCAAGACAGTACACTGACGATTCCATGTACACCAAGTTCAAAAACAAGCAAAATAAATTTTTGGTTTTTGAAGTCAGAATAGCAGTCATCCTTAAGAGGTGGGGACACAGGGGCGCCTGGGTGGCTTAGTCGTTAAGCGTCTGCCTTCAGCTCAGGTCATGATCCCAGCGTCCTGGGATCGAGCCCCGCATCGAGCCCCCTGCTCGGCGGGAGGCATGCTTCTCCTGCTGTCATTCCCTCTGCTTGTGTTCCCTCTTTCGCTGTGTTTCTCTCTGTCAAATAAATAAAATCTTTAAAAAAAAAAAAAGAGGTGGGGACACAGCTGAAATGGGCACAAGAAAGGTTTCTGTGGCATTGGTAATACTCTATTTCTTGCTGGTTATGCCAACGTGTTCAATTTGCAAAAATTAATCAAGCTGTATACTTGTGATTTTGTTAATGTATACTTAGGTATTTTTTGTCTGTTATAATTTCATAAAAAGTTTATAAATTAAAAATAATTTTAAGGTAAGAGTCTTTACCTTCTGAAATATTTGTAGATGAAATAATAGAGTGACTTGGATTTACTTGTCAGGAAAGATACGCGAAGAGAATAATGAAACAATATTGGCCAAAAGTTGACAGCTATTGAAGCTGGATAGTGGTGATCATTATACTACGGTCCCAACTTTCATACAAATTACTTTTATACTATTTCTTCAGAATAGCGCTTACTATGTTAGTTATTATTTTAATTATGAATATTAATGTAACTGTCACCTTAAAGTGTCTATACAAACTGAACTCTTTGAATCCAATCAAGTCTTTACATGGAAGTCACAGAGAATTCAATTGATGTCATGAGATAATCAAGGACACAACTGACTTTATAATATCAACTCATACAATTAGCAACTGAGATCAAAAGTTGAATAAGAAAAAAGGTAAGGAAACTAGAAAGGACTCCCTGAAGCAAATTAGTCCTAAAACCAGTGGGGAAACAGGCTTCATTCTTGCTTTTATCAACAAAGCTCATTAACATATTGTTCTGCCTATCTGGTAATGAAAGGGGAAAATATCAAGAAACTAAGATGTCTGAACAGCAAAAGCGGTGGGCCAACAACTAACAAGTGGTTAGTAACAGGAAATGTCACCACAAGGGTTCAACATTCAGGGTGAAAAGTTCAGAGCAAGAAATGCTCAGAAAGGGCGCCTGGGTGGCTCAAGGGGTTAAGCCTCTGCCTCTGCTCAGGTCATGATCTCAGGGTCCTGTGATGGAGCCCCACATTGGGCTCTCTGCTCAGCAGGGAGCCTGCTTCCCCCTCTCTCTCTGTCTGCCTCTCTGCCTACTTGGGATCTCTCTCCTCTCTGTCAAATAAATAAATAAAATCTTTAAAAAAAAAAAAGAAATGCTCAGAAATACTTGAATTTGGTATCCATTTTACATCTGAGCTAGCCTTGTGTGTTTAATATTTGTATTCTTTCCTTCTTTCATCTGAAAATGGGTAATCATTCACCTCCTGGGAGAGCTGGAACATTATAGTCTGGGACGACAAGAAAGTGTTTTGATATGATGAAATATCTAAAAATTTTGTGTGTTGAAACTTTCCTTTTGGTCACTTACCTTCAGGACTCTGAGGTAGGTCAACCATATGATGAAATGAAGAAGAAAGTTCTTTAAAAAGCCTGGTTTTAAACAAGTATAAAAGTGAATGTAGAAACTGGAATCATTAGGTAGAGTTAGATAGTAAAAAAAAAAAGCAAATGAAAATTACAAAGCAGTAATTTTTTTAAATAAATTGACCTCTTTAAGATAATTATAATTTCCTTGTTTAGTCTTTAGTCACTAAAAATAACATTAAAGAAGAACATTAAATTATTTAATGAATTGGAAAGAAATTCACTGAAAGTTAAGTGAAAACAACAGATAATAAAATATCATTAATGAATTGGTATTATTTCTTTGGGTGATCGATATAAATAGATATGATATAAATATAGAAATTTCCTCACATGCTATGCATATATATTTCTTTTTTTTTAAAGATTTTATTTATTTATTTGACAGAGAGAGAGATCACAAGTAGGCGCAGAGGGGGAAGGGGGGGAAAGCAGGCTCCCTGCTGAGCAGAGAGCCCGATGTGGGGCTTGATCCCAGGACCCTGAGATCATGACCTGAGCCAAAGGCAGAGGCTTTAACCCACAGAGCTACCCAGGCACCCCACTATGCATATATATTACTATAGAAATACATAAATACATACATATATGTGTATATACATATAAATGTATATCTTTATATGAAATATATAAGCTGTAATATTTACAATGGTTACCTTTCCATATGTTTTCTAAATTTCTTTAATTGACATTTTGTTTTTATAGTAGAAAAATAAGCTTATTTAGAATCATTTTTCATTGGGTGGTTGTTCAAAATTTTGCTGAGGTAGAAACATAAAAACTTGTGTTTGGCGTGACTTTCCTTTCTTGTTATTATTCAGGATTTCAGCGAATTTGCCTCAAATAATATAATAATTAAGCAAATGAACACAGTTGAATTTTGTCTGGTGTGGGTCTGGCATTCAGTTTCATTTAATTCATTAATGAAATGAATTAAATTCATTTAATTATTTCATTTAATTCACTAATTCATTTAATTCATTCATTAACATTTGCTTACAAGAAAAAGAAAAAGGTCATCTTTTCATGATTCTTCAAAATGAACTAGCGTTGCTTTGCTTTCCATGCTTTTCTGCTTTTTCATCCTTACAAATGTCTTAATTCTTCATAACATTACATCATTGCATTTGCTTCTGTAACTTTCTCCTGTGACATTTTCCCTCTGAGCCTTAGATTGTGTTTGGGTTCTGCCTGGCAATTCTGCACGGTGCCAGGAGGAAAGATCTTCATCTTTAGGGCTTACCTGAGGAAAGTTTCCAGCCATTGTATTGCTGTTGACTTTAAGCGATATGGGAGAGAGAGAAACACTTTTTCACTTCCCCAGCAGTATCTGGAATATGACATCACTAACTGACTATGTCTTAGAGTAGAAAGAGCCCTGGGAAAAAGGAGACTCTGCTCTGACCTCAATTAGCAAGACAATTTTTAAAAATGACTTCATCTCTTTGAGCCTGTTTCTTCAATTGTCAAGTAGGGATAATGGAATTTCGTGACCACACCCCACCGGCACTCTGGACCCTCCACCAGCACCACCACCATGGCAGCTGCCATCACAGGACGTAAGACGACAAGGAGGCAGTGCCACGGGAGTGGGAATGGAGCGTGGGAGAAAAGAGAAGGCAGGAGCATTCTGGGGGCCCACGGCCATCAATTTTCATTATCTAAAATTATCTTTATTGCTTAAAATTATTTGTGTTACCAAAATGTCTTACTTGTTATGAGCTTTGTTTCTAATCTATACATCATTTTTACAAGACATAATTTACTGCTTAGATTTTTATACATAACTCTAAACTGTTAAAAAAAACACTGTAAAACACGCAAAAACAGGAAAGCAGAAGTGTTTATTTTCAAAAATGCTAATTAGGTTCACTGTAGCCTGGCTAAAGGGGAAAAAACGTTCCGGTTCCAAGTTTTGCTCATTTATGCCAACAAACAGTGTTCTAATCTCCTGGGTCTGTGTGTGCTGAGAAAGTCTTCCATCTGTAAGGCGGGCACATCTGAATGTCCATTTGACCCACGGCATTTATCAGAAAATGAATATGCATTATAGAAGTAATGGACTTAAGCTACACACCAAGACTATAAACCTCCAAATGTTTTCAGATTATAAATAAATAGATGAGAACGAGAGGATGGGCTTTGAGGAGGGTGTGGACAGTGAGTGGTGACAGGAGCATAAGTCATCCTAGTGCTGGGTCAGACCTGCAAACAAGAGGGCTGGTCCTTCTTGAGTTTCCTCAAGAAGCCTTAAGCATGTTTGCCTTTGTGGGATTCAATCAAAATTTGCTATAGAATTTATGTAATAAACAAGTGGGGAGCATTTACTCTGCGTAAGGCACTCTGAAGCGCTGGTTCTCAATTGAGACCACTCTTGTCCCCCAGGGGACAGTGGGCAATGTCTGGAGACACTTTTGGTTGTTACAACTGAGGATTCTCCTGGCATCCAGTGGGTAGAGGCCAGGGATGAGGCTAAATATCCTACAATGCACAGGACAGCTGCCCTAAACAAACAATTATCTGGCCACAGTGTCAATAGTGCCAAGGTTGAAATCTTGCACGCACTGGAGATTAAAAAACAGTGACACAGGGGCACCTGGGTGGCTCAGTGGGTTAAGCCTCTGCCTTCAGCTCAGGTCATGATCTCAGGGTCCTGGGATTGAGCCCTGCGTCAGTCTCTCTGCTCAGTGGGGAGCCTGCTTCCGCCTCTCCTTCTGCCTGCCTCTCTTCCTACTTGTGATTTCTCTCTCTCTGTCAAATAAATAAATAAAATCTTTAAATAAACAAACAAACAAACAAATAAATAAAAATAAAAAACAATGACACAGACAAGAACCATCCTCAAGAGCTCAAAGTCTGGCAATGAAAATAAGGTAGATACACAGCAAAATGGACAAAGCAAGAGGAGCTAGAAGAAATATACAGAGAAAAAATGACTTGTAGCTTCAGGGATGAGGGAAAACTTTGAAAAACAAT
The DNA here is from genome assembly GCA_028646535.1 of Procyon lotor. Lineage (NCBI taxonomy): Eukaryota > Metazoa > Chordata > Mammalia > Carnivora > Procyonidae > Procyon > Procyon lotor. Next base: position 71,098,051 of record CM053608.1, on the reverse strand, counting down.
ACTATAAATATCCATCTTAACATTCCTAAAGTAATTTAATTTCAAGATGCCATTTATTCTTGTAAGTCTTTTTTTACATCGATGAAGATAAATTAACCACCAAATACTTATAGAAAACATCCTCTCTGCTCCTGAGCCTGTATTAAGTTCCCTGGGAAGACAAAGCTGAGTAAAACAGAGCCACTCTTCTCTGGAATTTAGAGCAGAGTTACACCTCCAATTCTATACTAACGTTATCAGTATTCATTCCTTCAAACATGTCGTGAGTACCACTTATGTACCAAACACTGTGTGGCACAAACAGGTAAGATTTTTGCCCCTGTAGAACTGTCATTTGGAAGGTGCCTGTGTGGCTCCAATGGTTGGGCTTCTGCCTTTGGTTCAGGTCATGATCTCCAGGTCCTGGGATCCAGCCCCATGTTGGGCTCCCAGCTCAGTAGGGAGTCTGCTTCTCACTCTCTTTCTGCCTCTCCCCCTGCTTGTGCTCTTTCTGTCTCTCTCAGATGAATAAATAAAATCTTTTTAATTAAAAAAAAACCCCTACCATTTGGGGGAGGGAAAAAAATCAAACCAACAAATACATGATATCGGTGTGTAACTTCTGTTTTCTTTTTTGTTTGTTTGTTTAAATCCTTTTTTTTTAAATTTTTATTAACATATAATGTATTATTTGCCCCAGGGTACATGTCTGTGAATCGTCGGGCTTACACATTTCACAGCACTTAACAGCACATACCCTCCCCAATGTCCACAACCCAGCAACCCTATCCCTACCCCCCCCACCCCCCTGGCCACCCTTAGTTCATTTCTTGAGTCTAGGAGTCTCTTATGGTTTGTCTCCCTCCCCAACCCTTCCTGTTTCATTTTTCTCCCCCACCCCCCCAAACTCCTGCCTTGCCTCTCAAATTCTTCATATCAGAGAGATCATGTGATACTTGTCTTTCTCTGACTGACTTATTTCGCTTAGCATAATACCCTCCAGTTCCATCCACGTCGTTGCAAATGGCCAGATTTCGTTTCTTTTTTCAAAAATACTGGACCATCTAGTCCAAAAATCCAAAAAGCCTCCCCACTACAAAACACCTTAAAATTCTCACTCAAATCTCACAAGCATGCTTTCTGAAATCTAGCTGAGCATTAAAGAAGCTATAGAAAACTTTTAAGGGCCAAAGCAAAGAGGGAATTAAAACCAGAACAATAAATGTAAACTGACAGTGAGGTCCCTGGGGTCTGAGGAGCAGGAGGGCAATTAGTCTCAGAAATCACTAGATTTTAGTGACAAAGTATGAATAGGACATGAAGCCTCAAGTCTCAGAGATCAGGATCTGGAACTCAGTTCCCAATAAAGCTATGGCTCTTGGAGTTAAAAAAAAAAAAAAAAAAATTACAAGCATAGGAAAATAAGAAGGAAACTTATCCATCTTGGCCTGGCTCTAGATAAGGGAAAAGGTAACCTATGCTAAGAATGCATTACCACAAACCAGGTTTTAGTAGGCTTGATGAGCAAAGGTACATTACTCTTGTTGTCTGAGAATCCCCAATCCAGGATGTTAATATAACCCAGACTGGTAATCCCCACAGAATAGCTAACAGTTAATCCACACAGTCTACCCCTTGTGACCAGCTGTGTCTCTTCATAAAGCCCTGGGATTCTACCTAGCAAATAAAGCTTAGTACATAATCTTCGTTTTGGGTTCTGCCTTCTAGGTAATCAGAGCTAAGTTAGGGACTTTTGTAAGGGAAGGCCTGTTTGAGGAGCCGCCATTCTAAACTGAGACCTGAGGGATAAGAAGCCTATACAAACTGTAGAGGGGAAGAGTAATCCAGTAGAGGGAATCGCACGTCCAAAGGCCCTCATGTGGAACAGAGCCCAGAACCTTCAAGAAACAGAGAAGGTAATGGTAGAGAGAAGTCTGGAAAGCTGCAAAGGATCCCAGTCACATAGAGCGGAGGTCTTAGGCCTAGATCCCATGCACACTATGCGTGTTTTCTTATACTAGTTGGCAAGTTGAAAATAAGGAGATAGCACATAATAATTTCTGGATCTTCAAAAAATTCAAAAGATCTGTCAGCAGTGGGCTTGCATTCTTACATGGCAACCCTCAGCTGGATCTACCCCCTCGGGACAAGGCCTGTGACCTCTGTGACAGTTTGCCACTGTCCCCACCCAGCCTTTTTCATTCATTTATGTTGCTGGTTTGGCATCTATGGAAGTTTCAATTATAGCTCCTAATTTGGGACTTTATAGGTTATGGTTTAAAAAAAAGTTGGATTTTATTCTAAGACCTCTAAATATTTTAAGCAAGGGAATGATATGATCTGATTTATATAAACTCCATTCTTTGTGAAACAAAACAAAACAAAGACTGGAGAGAAACAAGAAGAAAAAAGAGGCTACAAATGAGGACTCTGTTATAGGAATCTGGGTGAAAGACCATGGTGGTTTGAAATGGAGTGCTAGCAATGGAAATGGAGAGAAGCAAATGGATTTAAAGTGTGCTTGGAATCAGAAAACCCAATGTTTGCCGATAGATTAGATACTAAAGATGAGAGAGAGAATCAAAATGACTTGTATTATATTATGCAGAGCTTGAGCCTTCTATGGTCAACCGTTGAAGGGACATCTACTGATCATCTTTAGAACATGGAGAACTTGTGCTGTGAGAGGTACAAATAAAATTAACTTTGATGCATTTAAGGAGCTTGAATTCTATTAGTAGAAGTAGGATTGATGCAAACAAATATACTTATAGGCTATACAATTTATTGGACAGCTGTAACTCTTAGAGTGATAATAACAATGGGTAACATTCATTGAGGATATATTACATACCCAGTACATACATCTCATTTAATACCACCTCAAGGTAAGTATAATTGTCATTTCCATTTTATACACGGAAAAATTAAAACTCAGGAACGTTAGGTAACTAGTATAAGATCATAAGGCTTGTAATTGGCAGAACTGACGTTAGAGTCCAAGCTGACTGACTGCACTGGCCCTTTTTAATGAGTGCCCTACACTGCTTCTACATACCTTTAGTGGGGCCACAAAGCTACCTGCATGTCGCAACTTAGACAATATCACCCCTTTGACTTGACTGAAGTGCTCTGAGCTTTCTCACAAGCCTCTTTCAGCTGGTGGGAGGAGAGGGAATTAAACTTTCCTCAAAACTATTTAAAACTTAGCTCCATTCCATATTTGAAACTATCTTTTTAGGTAATGTTTTGATCCCTCTGGAAAAGAAATGCAGATTTCTCCACCTTCCCCCATATCTGTGTGTACCAGCATATATCATGTACATACACACCTCTGCTAGCCAAGATGGTGTTGGGAGGTGTGGCCACAGAACCACTGAAGTTCCCCAGTCTTGGGCTTGATGTCCAGGCCCATCTGGTTGCTGCTTATTCTGCTATCTTCCATGGCTAAACTCCTTTCTGGAATCGTCCTTGATCTTATTCTCTTAGCTGACTAACAAGTTAATAGCATTCCCTAGTTAATGGAGCCCCAGCTCAGCTCTCAGCAGTGCTATAGGGCTCCCCATGCCTGTGACATTTCCTGCATCCAACTACCTGGCCCAACAGCCCATCCCCTGCCTCTGCCTCAGAACCACTCCTTTCTCAGCAGGCTCCATGGTTAGGCTGACCATAAAATTTATCATACAAATCAAGACATTTGTGGAAGTGACAACAAAGCATATTATAACCACAATGGAACACAGTGTAAATCAGGACAGTCTCAAACTAGGACATAGAGCAGACCCTAGCTATCAACCTAACTGCTTTGTCAGTTTCTCTTCCAGAAGTTTCAGCAACTCCTGGATTGTATTTATGCTACATGGGATGGAGGAGAGGTCCAGGAAAGCTAAACTTTGAGGGCTCTCCTAGCCACATTGTGCAGTCCCGTGTTAGTCTCAGCCCACAAGGCAATCTCTTTCAGATCCTAAATGGAAACAGCCTCCCACACAGATATTTAACACACCTGCTCCTCCCCTGGGAAAACTCAGAGAGGGAAATGGCTCAAATGCCATAGGGGAAGAGGTATCCTTTTCTTTACTAAAAGTTTTCTAGACTTTTCTCTTGCTAAGTTAAATCTAAAGCAGAAGGAGGCTGAAAAAAAAACAAAACAAAACAAAAACCAAAACAAACACCTCTCCATTCCACAAAGCTTTGCTTTTAACACTATTGTCTTTGTAAAGAAGTCTAGTGTCTCACTTCTTATCCTCAACCTCTAAACCTCAAGACTGAGCTTTAAATGTAAAAGACTATAGGGGCACCTGGGTGGTGCATTCAGTTAAGCATCTGACTCTTGGTTTTGACTCAGGTCATGATCTCAGTGTCTTGGAATTGAGCCCCACATCAGGCTCCATGCTTGGCACCAGTCTGCTCAAGATTCTCTCTCCCTCCCTATCTGCCCCTCCCACTTCTGCTGTCTCTTTCTCTAGGATAAGTGAATAAATCTTTGAAAAGAAAAAAAGAATAAAATAAAAGTAAAAGACTGCAAATTAAAAATGATTTAAGGGAGGAGGTAGAAATAAAATGCATTGGTTTAATACTCACAAAATAAAACACGTAGAAGGCTGTTCGCTCTCAGTCATTTCTGCCCACAGTGAAAGAAGTATTTAATGTCATTCATTCAAAATTAAGATTCTTAACACAGTCTTTATTTTTTATTAACATATAATGTATTATTTGCCCCAGGTTACATGTCTGTGAATCAATAGGCTTACACATTTCACAGCACTTACCATAGCACATACCCTCCCCAGTGTCCATAACCCAGCCACCCTATCCCTACCCCCCTTACCCCCAGCCACCCTCAGTTTGTTTCGTGAATTTAGGAGTCTCTTATGGTTTGTCTCCTTCCCCATCCCATCTTGTTTCATTTCCCTCCTTAACATAGCCTTGATAAGATGAACAAATGCCTTTTGTAAGATAGAATGAGTAGATCTTCAGAGGTCAAAGTTCAGCTGATTTTGGACCTTACATCCGTTCTGAATATTCTATGTTTTTGTGATTTTTATCTCTGAAAGGCCAAAAAGTATTATGTATCAGATTTGCACTTAGGGTTTTGCTTACTCATTCAAGAGTCTCAAACCTAAGCTGCAAGTCTTAATGTTTTAGAGTGGCATTAGATGGTTTTCCAATATTGATCAGGGATTATTGAGAGGTCCCCAAAGTTTGTGATGTTTCACAAGGGCATTCTAATGGGTTCATTGTTCTATTTATTTTATTTCCTGCCAGGCAATGGCAACAGTTGCATCTCATGCATATTGTTACTCTAGTTGATTTTGGATAACCCTAACCTTAAAAACGTTCTCTATACCACCATGCAAGTTTCCAAACACGAGCAAAAAATTACACAGATGCTGAGTAATCAGGGCTATGGAAGGACCAAACAAGAAAAGGCCAGGTGGAGTTTGTCTGGAAAGGTTTTATAATGCCTTTATGATAAATAAACCTAAGGAAAACATCTGAAGCTTCTTTGAAATGCTAAGAATGAACTATTGGAGAACAACTGTGCTTCAAAGAGTAGTAAAATATGTGAGGCAGTATCTCACTAGGGGGAAAAAGGAATCCTATGCCCCCAATAAATTATATAGAAAGGAGTAGAAGGTTGAGTTTGACAAGTTTAGAAGAGTTTCTGTTAACTCGTCAACTCCATTACTCCCTTCCAACCCTAAACACCGGGATTTCCAGGGTAAATTCTTAGGAATTGGCACAACTAAGTGTTCCCAGAAATGCAACTCCATATTGCGTAACTAGAATAGATGGAGCTTAACATAAAGAAAACTGTATGGAAATCTGGATAGTTCTGTAAAATTTCTTTATATGCTTCATGGGAATGAAAAGGGGCATACAAAGTCAACTAAAGGAAGAGACAGTCTGCTTTATAAATTATAAGATCATACAATTTTATACACACTTACTATCCGTAGTGAGCAAGTCTTGCTCCTAGAAATAAAAATTTATGTTTGTTCCTTTAAGATATTTCATCTAGTTAATGTGATAGATATACAATTAGAATACACACAATTCCAATTAGAACAACATGAAATAGGATTAGGACAAAGAATCCTAAATATTTTCCTCTAATGCAAGAGCTTATAAGGAAAAGAAACATTTTTGAAAAGGTCTGAGCAAATCAGAGATGTAGAGAGATAAACAAAGATTATACTGCATCCATGAGGTGGAGATTAGCCAGTCTCAAATATTCATGGTTATAAGGATAGAAATTGTGTAGGTGATTGAATACATTATTGAAAAATTGAGACACTGAAATATACAAATGTACAAAAATATGAGACAGCGTAGGAATAGTTCTAGTTAACTGTATGGTTGAGTAAGTGGTGAAATCCAGGCCTTTGTCATTAGCTTTGTGACTCAAATTCAGTGAAAGATAGCAAATAGGTTGGCAAGTTCATGTCCTTTTTCTTTCTGTGATAAGTCAGATTTACAAAAAGCTGAATCAAACCTAAAATAGATACTATCCTACCCAAATATGACAGTGCTGATTGTCCACCCAAAAACCCCATTCTCCCTTTTCCTATAACTGTGTTAGAGCTGGGAACTGGTTACCCAGCTAGCTGGTATTTCCCAAACTCCCTTGCTATTAGATATGGCCTCCTGACTAAACGCTCTCCATGTGAGCAAGAACATGGTGTGCCACTTCTGAGTCTGAGCCTAAAGCCAATGGGTATACACTTCTCCCCACACTTCCCTTCCAACTACTGGAAACTAGCCATGGCACCTCCTAGTTTGACCACATAAACAAAGACATTAGAGTTGTGGATCATAGAGCAACAAGATAAAAGGAACCCACATCTCTGAATCTGAGTCCCATAGATCTGTGGGACTCTGGACTATTATGTGAGAAAGAAACTTTTCTGGTCTTTAAACCACTGTATTTTAGGTTCTCTTTTTTATAGCCACTTAGCCTTACACTGTTTCAGAAGAGAAAGTATATTATGAAGGGAAGGGTTTAGTATTCAATGACAATATATTCCAATAGGAGGTAAATTTAATTTTTTCCTTAGCTGTCTTTGGCCGAACACTGGACTAACATCATACCAGTGGAGAAGCCATATTGGTGCCTATCCCATATTCCCTGGGCTTTTCACCATGCTCTGGTGAAATTTCCACTGCCAGTATCTGCATGCATCCCTGTGCTTTGGTGCTCTTCTTCCAGCTCTGTGCAGGTGCAGACTAAAGTGCTAAGGAATTAATATCCTCAGGAACAGCCCTCAACCAATGACCTCCTAGGAGTTGGTATATTAATATGCTAGCTCCCTCACCCTATTGGGTGGAATAATTCTAAGGTGTGTGCTTTCGCATCAGTTTTCCAAAGTTCCCCTAAAGAATTAAGCTCCAGGTACCCTTTGTGGTAGCTGGCTTACCTATGTACTTCCTACCGGTTGCCTTCTGGTTACTGTCACTTCCTCCACTTCCCTACCATATTCTCTGAACTTCCCAAATAAACTAATTTCACTCAAATCATTGCCTTGGAGTCTGCTTCTGGGAGAACACAAATTAAAATAGCCAGCTACTTCATATTCATAATCTCAGACAAAACAATTCTTCAACCACAGTCTTTATCATTTGATAGTATTATGCTATTTTTACGGAGGAAGAAAACAAATTTGTGCAAGTTAAGTAACTTGACCAAGATCAGTGTCAGAACTAGAATTGGTTGGAACCCAGGACAATCTCACTTAAAAGTTTTTGCACCTTCCAGTATACTAGACTCTACCAGAAGTTGAAGTTTTCTAATTGTCTATTGATGCAAATTTCAGTACATGATAATGTTGGAAGTTTTATGATTGGATGATATATTCCAGGGAAATTAGACAAAATAGATTCTACATTAGTTTCTAATATTTTGTGTTAAATAAAATACTTCTGATAACACTTTTTGTTAAACAGAGATAATTTTTTAACCTGAATAGGAAAAAAAAACAAGCAGTTTTCAGCTATTTGCTAACAAAAATTTAGTTAGTCCTTTTGAAATTAGTCAAACCCTCACCAGAGCTACTTCACTTGAATAAATCTGCTTCTTAAAATGGTCTGCATAGATAGACACCTTCATTTAGGAACCTAGCTCTACTTACTTCCCTGTCTAATCGTGCATAGAGAAAAGGATAGTAGGTGAATACACATCAAGGCATAAAAGTCATAAGGCTAAGGGCTCAGGAATTTTTGTATTTGAACAATTAATCAATCTATGGAATTAATAGAATTTTGGTTTAGACTTTCAGAAGTCAGTCAACAAGTAAAATTTAGAAATATTTGATGAGACAAAGTTAACCTTCCTATATTTTTTTCCTAATGTAAGTACTCATAAGATCAGTTCTACATGAGGCAGGCATATAGAGAGGATAGTCGAAATCTGAGGAAATAACAGTTTCTTTATTCTGTATTGTATTAATAACTTAACCTGTGCATTCTTCTCTGTTTGTTTTTTAGTGTGTTATATTAGTCACCATACCATACCGTACATCATTAGTTTTTAAGCTAGCGTTCCATAATTCACTGTTTATGTATAACACCCATGCAATCCATGCCCTCCTTAATACCCACCACCAGGCTCACCCATCCCCCCACCCCTCTCTCTTCTAAAACTCTCCATTTGTTTCCTGGAGTCCATTGTCTCTCATGGGTGTCTCCCTCTCCAATATCTCCCACTTCATTTTCCCTTTCTCCTAATGTCCTCCATGCTATTCCTTATGTTCCACAAATAAGTGAACCTGTGCATTCTTTTAGATTTTAAGTTAATAGTCTGCCAGAAAACCCTGCACCATTGTCACCCATGGACAATACACCAGATTACGATAATGTTGTATATTAATATGGAAGTATTACAAGAACTTAGAGAAAAAAGAAGCTGTTTACTCTTCACCACCACTAGATATAATCTAAACATTACATTCCTAAAGGATATGCAGTATCACTTATATTCAGTCTAAGCAATTGCATTTCTCTCCTGGTCTTAGCTGAACTGTGCAACATGAGCTTAAGCTTTGGTTATTTGAGGTAAACGAACCCTGTGGTCACGCCTGCTTCAACTGAAGCTAATGTCAATATGGACGGGCATGGAGGAGAATACTAAAAGCCCCAAAACACTGATTATCTTCAGAAAATATAATGAGTCAGTTCCTACCCTTATTGATGTCAGATTTTTATAGGGAACATTACATCATATAAAGCCTGAAGAAGAATGGAAGCCAGAATAAACAGAGCTATGCATCAAAAAGTCTTAAGTCTCACAGCAGACACTAAGTTGCTCACAGTTTAGCTAATATAGTCGTATTCATAGAATTTTTATCCAGACAGACTATGGCAATAAAACAGAAATATGCACATTGGAACATATTTATCTACCTAATAAAAGTGTACAAAATTTTATGTACAAATGTAAATAAAAAGACTTTGAAATGGATGTGCTTTTCATTTGCCCAATGACTCACACATGAGATTGTATAAAGTTTAATTAAATAATGAAATGTAGAACACATATATATATATACCAATATATTTCATCTTAAAAGTATTTTTGCTCTTTAAAAAAATACTTTCAACATTCTACCACATATACTAGATTTTAAGCTCTCAAGACTTAAATCTTGGTTAATTGTTAAATATTATTTCATCAAGTTCCAGTAATGGGATAGTGGTACTGTGATTATTATTGGGGTTTTTGTTAAGTTCTCATTTATTGCTGATACAAACAAGCATTTACAGGTGGACTCACATGATCTCCTGGGTGTGCTTTACAATGATTCAAATATGTTGGGAAAAAAAATTGGAGGGTATAGATGAAACAACAATGCAGAATGTTCATAATTATTGAAGTTGGAAAATGAGTATAAATGAGCTCATTATATTTTTATTCTCTTAAATATGTTTTAAATTTCCATTATGAAATCATAAAACAAAAAAAATATTGCTAACTGAATAAAACATGCAGTCTCTATTTAAAAGAGAAAATCAGGAGCAGTAACAGTGAGATACATCAATTTATATCAATAGAGATGATATAATTTTGGTTTTATGCTTTACAATGATCATATTAGGAATTTCTGTGATAGTATTAATTTAGCATACATCCAAAAGGTTTTTTACATATAGGAACTGAATATTTTTCTTAAATATGTTCAAAAGCTCTCTTAAGGTATTTATAAAAAGTCAGTTTGGGGAATAAAAACATGATCTTCTTAGAAAAGTAGAATGATCTCATACTCGTCATTTTCCATATTTTGGGAAAAGACTTGCAAAATTAGACAACCTGTGGGGTGAAAGGGTCTCTCCAGAGAAATCCCAGACAGGTTAAGAAAACCTTAACAATGCAGTAACCTTGTCTGCAGTTCCTCTTTGCACAAAAGTTCTGGACATTCTTCTGATAGATTTTTAGGCACTATTTTTTATATATATATTCAAGTCAGACGGCCAATAATATATAACTTAATTACTAAATCATATCTCTTGTTTGCAGCAGGCAAGAGAAATGAAAGTTATATATTCATAGCAGGTAAGAAATAAAATATGTTAGTTTAGATAGATTTTAATAATGGGGTTTGTGCTCAACACCCAAAGAACAAATAATCCAATCAAGAAATGGGCAGAAGATATGAACAGACATTTCTGCAAAGAAGACATCCAAATGGCCAAGAGACACATGAAAAAATGCTCCACATCACTCAGCATCAGAGAAATACAAATCAAAACCACAGTGA
>CM053608.1:71069470-71086821 GCA_028646535.1 Procyon lotor | reverse complement strand
AATAAATAAATAAATAAATAATGGGGTTTGTGGTTCTACATTAGGCCTCATTTACATCTGAAGAAAAAGTTCTTAAAACTGACACATTTGTTTTTCAACAAAATCATTTGCTTGAGCATCATACACTACTCTGAATGCATTGTTCTTACATTGATGAACGATGCTTGAGTGCCACCTGGTGGCCCTCTTCCACCATCCTGCAGGATTTTCCTCTGATCTTGGCCTGAGAAAATCCTGAGAAAATCCTTGCAGCAATCTGGCACTCCAAATGCCAAATTAAAAGAAGACATTATTTGCCAGACAAATAAACCATCTACTCAGAGGCTATAGAATCCTGAACCTCATAACACAGTTATATCCATAATTCATATTCGTTTTCTTCATTCTAGTTCAAATCCTGTGTGTCCCACAAATCCAAATATTCCCAGCCTGAGAAACTCTTTGCATTTCCTAAACATCCTTCACATTTTGTGTTGTCTACCCTGTTACTTATAGCTGCAGCCACAGTGGCCCCTGGATCAGTGGTTCTCATTCTTGAATGCCATTAGAATCACACTGAGAGTTGTTTAATAATAATAATAATAATAATAATAATAATAATAGGGCCCAAACCCAGTGAGTCTGATTTAATAGGTCTGGAATGGGGCAACACAGATCAGTAAATATTAAAAGCTCTCCAGGTGATTCCAGTCTGGGCCAGGTTATTTTGTAATGGGTTGTCTGTTCTTGAAAGGTGGCGCTATTTACCCCTCATCTCTGAGATAGTCCATTGTGTTGGACATACTAAGAACTCAATATATGTGGCAAAGATGAAGCAACTCCAGAGTCTACGTGTTTGCTTTAAAATAAGTCAAGAAGTAGTCCAACTGCAGCGTCTTAAATTCACAAACTCTGCCAACAGTACACCATTGTCCCATGCCCCATAAGACTAACAGGAGTGGAAACGGCTCCTTTTTCCTTCAGTTCCATGCAACTCAATAAAATAATTTAGTATACAGGTCTTTCTTAAGTAAAGAACTGCGTCGTGACCATTTATTTATTTATTTATTTATTAACTATTTAATATATTAATTAACATACTGATTAATATTTAAATATATATTTATATATATAATAACACGTGCAGAAAGTCATGAGTTAGAAGATTATTTATAACAGAAAAATACTGGAAATAATCCAATGCTTATTTATAAGAGACTGGCTGAATCAATTATAGTATGGAATGCCATGCAAACACAAAAAAGAAAAGAATAAGGGAGATCTTTATGAATTAATGTGGAATGAATTCCACTATATATTGTTAAGTAAATACATCAAAGTTTGAAAATTCTATTATATATTATTTATGTATAAGAAAGCAAGAGAAATGTATGTTTGGTTTTTCTGCCAAAAAGAGGAAAAGAAGAATAAACAACAAAAAAAATGAAGACATTTACATTTAGAGGACAGACGGGAATGGAATAGAAGAAATAAGCATGGAGTAACAATTATGTGAACATACCATCTTACATAGTTTCAACCTCTGAATCATATACATTTTTTAGATAATCAGAAAGTAAATTAAAGGACAGTAAAAAAAAAGACACATTAAATAGAACATAAACATAAACAAATGAACCTAAATGTATCAAATTACAACCAAACAGAAAAAAGAATTGATCCAAGTAACTTTTGAACACATTACTATACATCGTTAGTGGAATGTCTTCTATGGACAAAAGGAAAAGAAATATTTACTTAGTAGTGTACTCTTAGTAGTCATATTGTATTAAAATTCTGAAACTGTTCTACTATAGGACACTGTAAATAAGTTAACACTGTTACTACAATCCAGAATTTTCATTGTAAAAAAAAAAGTGTACATATATAACAAGTATATATATTAAACAAAAGCAAAATTAAGCCCTGAAATGTTAAATTTGAGTTGCAATATTTTTTGAATTAATTAATTTTTTTTTTTTTTAAGATTTTTTCTTTATTTGACAGAGAAACACAGCGAGAGAGGGAACACAAGCAGAGGGAATGGTAGCGGGAGAAGCAGGCTTCCTGCCAAGCAGGGAGCCCGGTGCGGGGCTGGATCCCAGGATCCTGGGATCATGACCTAAGTCAAAGGCAGACGCCTAACGACTGAGCCACCCAGGCGCCCCCGAATTAATTTATTTTTAGAGAGGGAGAGAGTGCACACGTGTGTGAGCAGTGGGGAGGGGCAGACGGAGACGAAGAGAAAGAAACTTAAAGAAGCCTCCATGCCTAGCATGGAGCCCAAGGCCGGCTGGATCTCAGGATACTGAGATAACAACCTGAGTAGAAATCAAGAGTCCAACATTTAACCTACTGAGTCACCCAGGTGCCCCGTTAAATTGTAATATTTTTAAAACTAAATTAAAACAAAGCAATCTCTAATACATAAAAATAAAATTATATTCAACTGGAGCTACAATCACACAGAAAAGAACTTATCCAAGTAACATTTTTTTAAGATCTTATTTATTTGACAGAGAGAAAGAGCGTGCACCCAAGCACAAGCACGAGCACGAGCAGGGGGAGCGGCGACAGAGGAAGAAGCAGGCTCCCCATTGAGCAGGACACCAGTGCAGGGCTTAATCCCAGAATCCCAGGACCCTGAGACTATGACCGGAGCCGAATGCAGACACTTAACCAACTGAGCCACCCAGGTACCCCTCAAGTAATTTCTAAAAATAAAATGTGAGGAGTGCCTGGGTGGCTCAATTGGTTGAGCCTCCAACTCTTGATTTTGGCTCAGGTCATGATCTCAGGGTCCTGGGATTGAATCCTGAGTTGGGATCAGCATTGGATGTGGAACCTGCTTAAAATTCTCTCTCTTCCTCTTTCTCTGCCCTCCCCCCCCACACATATGCCTGCTCTCTCTCTCAAATAAATAAATATTTTTTAAAAAATAAAGATAAAATGTGATTGCATGTCTCTACAGAGATACAACTTAAGGATGAAAAGAATTGCAGAGGCGCCTGGGTGGCTCAGTGGGTTAAAGCTTCTGCTTTCTGATGGGGTCATGATCCCAAGGTCCTGGGATCTGAGCCCCCTTTGGGCTCTGCTCAGTGGGGAGCCTGCTTCCCTCTCTCTCTCTGCCTGCCTCTCTGCTTACTTGTGATCTTTCTCTCTGTCAAATAAATAAAATCTTAAAAAAAAAAAAAAAGAAAGAAAGAAAGAAAAGAATTGCAAAAAAAAAATTTTTTAACCATTTTCAGTAATCATATTGTGGACAATAATTCTGAAATTGCTCTTCAGGATAAAGCAAATGAGTAATTAGGATATGCTAATTCTTTGTGTAATTGAGAACCAGGATTCTTGACATGGAAGAAAGGAAATAAAAATGCAAGAAACTTGGGGCGTCTGAGTGGCTCAGTCATTAAATGTCTGCCTTTGGCTCAGGTCATGATCCCAGGGGTCCTAGGATTAAGCCCCACATTGGGCTCCCTGCTCCGAAGGAAGCCTACTTTCCCTCTCCCACTCCCCCTACTTGTGTTCCTGCTCTCGCTCTCTCTCTCTCTCTGTCAAATAAATAAATAAGCAAACAAACAAATTAATAAATAAGATGTAAGAAATTTTTAGTAAAACCCCTATAGTCTTAAATTTGAATTGGATGTGTTATTCAGGATTACCATTTGATGTACTACCCAGTATAATTCAGGATATAATTCTTCTTAAAAAGAAATTCCTAGCTTTCCCCACTGAAGAGGCCTAATTGGTAATAAGCATCCCTGGAGCCTAGACTATGTTAATTGAAATATCATTTCACACTAAAAGAAGAGAAGTGGCTGGTTCCAGGTCTAAGGCAGAGAAAACATAAGGTGAGCCTGAAAGATCTTACACCACAAGGCAAGGAAATGCTCAAAGACTAGTGAAGTCATGTCTTGATTTGGAGAGGCTTCCAGTAGCTAAATCTGGGATGATCTGAGCTTCAGAGAAGATCAAAAACGGTAAAAAAAAAAAAAAATCAAATTAAAAATAGAGTCCCCGAAGGCACACAAAAGAAATAGAGAAATAAAAGAAGGGCAGGAGGTCAGTGGTAAGAAAAACTCTTCTTAATAGAGGAATGACAGCTATTAATTGTGAAGGAGTGAAAGAACTTTCTTAAACTAATCATTTTGTCTTCCCCAGTGTAATAACTGATTTGGGCAAGAAGTATCTATAGATGATAAAACCATTGGTTAAAGGTTGATGGGGAACAATATCTTCACATGGTCTCTAAGTACCCCATAAAATGCCTACCAATTTCAAAGAGGAAAATATAACTTCAAATTGGAGTCTGCTGGCAGTCTGCCCCTAACTAAATGATTATCTATTTTGCACCTCCAAAAGCAAGACAAACTGACTTACAGAGCTGCCTAATGTGAGGCAATAAGTACCCATCAGTTATGATTCAGCCTCTTCAGAAATATTTAATTTAAACCTAATCAAAAGGAAATCATAAGACAAATTCAGAATCTAAGATATTTACAATGTCATGAAAAACCAAACAAGGTGGAGGGAATGTTCTAGATTTAAAGAGACATGGCAACAAAATATGATGTATGAACCTTGATCATATCCAAAAAGCAAAAGCAGCTAAAAAGTTATTTTGTATACAGTTGGGGAAATTCTAATATGATATGTAAATTAGATGATATCATGAAAATATTGTTTTTTTAGATTTGTTAAAATGGTGGAAGAATGTTAGGAAATGCATACTAATTGTCATGATGCCTTCAACTTATCTTCAGATGGTTCAGCAAAAAGGCGTGTGCATACATACATATATAAATTATTCATAGATAAAATATATATACTACATATATTTACACACATAATACGTTACATATACCATTTAGAGACAGATATGTGTTCATTATGCTTGTCTTTCAGTTCTAAGTTTTTAATTTTTCCAAACAAAAAGCTAGAAGACAAACAAGGTATTTGCTAAGAATGTTATAAAACTGAAAAATCCTATAAGACAAAAAAGAAGTGCACAAATGTCATGACTTTTGAAAGATGGAGACATCATTCTCTGTGTGGTAATCAGGAAAGAATTCATAGAAGGCAATGCATTTCTAAATGTAAAGGTTTTGAGTTAATAATGACCTTAGAAATATTCTAACTAAACTTCCTCAGTTTGTATATGAGAAAACTGACACAAAGAGATTCAGTGGCTTGTCCAGATTCAACAACTGTTTAGTACAAAGCTGTGGAATCTAAAGCACACAGTCCATAGTGGTTTCCATTAATCCATTTGTTGAGCAACTTCTACCACTTCCCATTTGAGATGGACCAAGAAAGACATGTTAAATAAGGAAATATATATAGAACTCAATCATTACAAATTTCAAAATAAAATTTAAAATTGGTTGGGCAAAGGAGAAGTTAGAATTGCTGGCTTTGAAAATGGAAGGGTTCATGAAACAAGGCATGTGGACAGCTGCAGAAGCTGGGAATTCCCCATCGGCTGACAGGCAGCTATGAATGGTGACAACTGCAGTCCACACCTGCAAGGAACTGAATTCTGCCAACAATCTAAATGAGCAAGGAAAAGGATTCTCCCCTAGAGCCTCCAGATAGGAATGCAACCCTAACGACACCTTGATTTTAGCTCAGTGATGCTCATAATGGACATACGACCTGTAGAACTCTAAGGTAATAAATTTATGTTGTTTAAACATAAATAAATTTATTTTTTTTATAAATATTATATTGTAATAAATTTATGTTGTTTAAAAAGAAATTGGTTGGGGACACCTGGGTGACACGGTTGGTTAAGCATCTGACTCTTGATTTCAGCTTAGATCATGAGATCAAGCCCCACATGGAGCCTGCTTAAGATTCTCTCTCTCTTTGCCCCTCCCCCATACCCATTCACACGAGCTCTTTCTCTTAAAAAAGAAAATATTGGTTGGACAAAAAAGGGAACCAGGGATTTATTAGATCATATAACTGGAAAGAGCAGGTATAGAGACAGATGGCAGTTCTCAGGTAGCACTGGATTAGAATTCAAATTATGTTTACTATTTCCTTCATATTTTGGCTTTGCCTCTCCTTGTATGAGGATCTCAGTGTTTCTCTTTAGAGACAGATTTCTCTAAAGTCATGGAGGATGGAAACAGCCACATAAACTCCAGAACTATTACTCAGTTCAGCAAATTCAGAAAAAAGAGAGGACTTCCCTTTCAGTGTTCATATATATAATCACACAGAAGGTTACTGATTGTCCTAGATTGGATCATGTTTTAAAAAAAAGAAATCCCTGGCCTGAGGGACAGAGCATTGTATGTGGCCACATCGGGGTCACATGCAACCCCACAGTCCACTAGTAAACTGACACGTAACTAACAGCCCTACCATTCCTGCCTGCCCACCCCAACCCTGCCAACCATATGGAATGAAGGAAGGGCAGATTCCCTAAGATGAAGGGTGAAAAGAAAAGCCAGGTAGACAGAAATAAGAAGTAATAATATAGTGAGTAAACAACAGGAACAAATTATAAAGGTAAAAATAACACAAACTGTTATAGGAAGTAGCAAAATCTCAATTCTGATAGGGTTCTAGGGAATGGTGAAAGAAAAGGTCCTTGAGGTTGTATTGTGGAAGTTAGTGAAATAGCGAAATGACAGGCAGAAGAAAGTGGTCCTTATTAGGTAGAAAGTGAAGAGCCGTTGGCTTTAAAAAAAAAAAAAAGAAAGAAAAGAAAGAAAAAAGAAACATAATTACATAATTTAATCCAGGATGGGGGAAGATTATCAGTCATCAGTGTATGATAGTGTTTCTCAAAGTGTAGTCCTTGGCCCACCAACATCAGAAACCACCTGGCTGAGGGTATGTACTGTTAAGTGCTGTGAAATGTGTAAGCCTGACGATTAACAGACATGTACCCTGGGGCAAATAATACATTATATGTTAATAAAAATTAAAAAAAAAAAAAGAAATCACCTGGGTACTTTGTTAAAAATGCAAAATCTTGGGTCCCACCCAAATTTACTAAATGAGAATCTCTAGAGTTGGGTCACAGGTAGCTGCATGAGAAATTATAAGCACTACAGAGTGCTGTGAATTGTGTAACAATGATGATTCACAGACCCGTACCCCTGAAGCAAAGAATACATGTTATGTATTATATGTTAATTAAAAGAAAAAAGAAAAAGAAATAAGCACCACAGGCATTTCTACATTCTAAAATCTGAGAACAAATAACGTAGGATTTTAGTAGGAAAAAGTGTTTAATTGTATACATTTCCAAAATGTTTTAGATAATTGAAAACCTCTTACTTAATCCTTGATGCATTTTTGTCTATTACTGTCAGAGTGGTGGAACAATAAGTTAGTTGCTCTGAGCCACAGCGACCCAGGATGTAAAGAATAAAATTTGGACTAATAATTAATCTCTTTTAGCATTATGATATCATGATTTTTAAATCCTGTTTCTTGAAGTATTTCTACATCCATATGCAGTAAAGGGTTAATTCAGCAGGCTCAGGTTGTTGCTCAAACACTGCACATTCCAAAGAAAGCACTGTCCCTTGAGGCTCCTGGGAAATAATTTCTGCCTTAGGGTAACCTGTCTCGTAAGAGTGTTTTCATGTGCCTCCAGCTTTGAGCTATGTTGCAGCAGTTTGGACTTTGCAGGGCTAGATCCCCACATAAAAATACTGATTCCCAATTAACTGATCCCCAACAAAAATACTGGATATACCAAGGCTCAAAAGAGTTTCTCTGGTTCACTACTTTGCTTATGTTGCCACATATCATCGATGGGAGAAAAGGACATCCACCTACAACTATTCTGAAAGGCAACACCTAGAAACTGGTTCCTGGTTCCCCCTGGACTTTAGCCATGCGAATTTGCTGTAATAAACCTTAGCCATGAATGGCTAAAACTGAAAACACAGTTTTTCTGAGTTCTGTGAGCCCTTCTAGCAAATCATCAACCCTGAGGTTGGTCTTGGGGACCCTTGACGTAATCAGCACTTCAACATTATACTTTCATATTGTAGTTTCCAATTAAATTAGGCTTAAATATTGCTTAAATAAAACATCTTGTATTAATGTTTCATTCTGTTGCACTTTGTCCCAATACCTGTTAGAAATTTATCATAAAGAGTTCATAATGAAATAAAGAAGGTCCTATCTCAATTTAAAACTTTATTATAGTATAGGGGCGCCTGGGTGGCTCAGTGGGTTAAAGCCTCTGTCTTCGGCTCAGGTCATGATCTCAGGGTCCTGGGATCAAGCCCCACATTGGGCTTTCTGCTCAGGGGAGCCTGCTTCCCTCTCTCTCTCTGCCTGTCTCTCTGCCTACTTGTGATCTCTCTCTGTCAAATGAATAAATAAAATCCTTAAAAAAAAAAACTTTATTATAGTATAGTAGGAAATTGAAAACAACCTAAATTTTAAATGATACAGGTATGTTTAGTGAACATTAAACATAAGTCCATTTGGTGGAATAGTTATTAAAATGCTAAATTAAAGAACACAACTGTATCCAAACCATGTGTGCTTACAGACAAAGATTAGAAGAGAACCTAAAAAATAGGAAATGATTTTTTGTAGTATTCAGACTTTTTAAAATGTTTATTATTACTGTAATAAAGCTGTTTTTATAATAAGTAACTAATTTTAAGAGTCAAATTATAAATGTAATTCTTTGGTTTATGGCACTAATTAAATATTTTTAATATGAACTACTAAAAATCAAGATCACTGATATATAAACCAACCACTAACTAAAACAGATATTCTATGTTCTATGTGGAATCCAATTCCCAGCACAGGATCAGGAAGTAAGAGAGTGGAGCACATGTAGTAGAAAGGGACTGGATGCTAGGGTCACACCCACATTGCTGAGCTTTACACCCAGTTTTACTTGCGACTAGCTGTGAGTTCATGAGCAGTCACCTTCACCTTGCCAAAACTGAGTTTCCTTATTTGTTAAGTGAGAATTATGATAATAAATGCCTTATACAGTTATGCCACAATAAGTGAGTACAACACTTAACACAGTGCCTGCATAAGAAAAAGCTAAATAAATTTTCAGTCTCTGCTCTCTCTGTTCTACTCTCAAAGATTGCCCATGTTAATTTACGTATTTTTAAATGCTTTTCTCCTATGACACCTACTTTCCATATCCTATTCATTATGAAGTAACGTGTCTTATGGCATAAATAATGATGACCCAATCATTATTTTATCTTAATTTTTCAATGATTGGTTTAAGGACTGATAAGTAAATACATTACTTTTTTTATCATTTAGCTAAATCATAAATCCAATTTTCAAAATCAAATAATCTCATCTGAACCTGTTACTGATTTTCAAATCCAAAATAAAGCAACGTTAGCACAGCAAATATTTATCAGAGGCCATTAATGAACCAAAAACAACAAAAATAGAAAAACAATGGAATAAATAATAGGTAGAAATCTTACCACAGCCACTGTCACTGCTTTCCAAAAGCTTCTGGGCATTGTATTTTGCTAAGGAATTCAAAGATGGAAAATTTTAGAAACTGTTTCTCTATTTTTAAGTGCACAACAGAAAATTGTGTTCAAATTGTCTTTCCTTGGTTAGTTCAAAAGCAAAATAATATAATAGTACACAAACATTTTCATCCAGTTTGCAATGTTTCATTGTGCATCCAGCCTATCTGATATGTTACTTTAATTGTGTTTTTGTGTGGGAAGTATTGTCTCTAACCAAAGCATGCTCTTTATTTGGTCAAACAGGAGATTCAGAGAAAAACAAGTAAGACAATTTTCATCTTATTACTAGTGGGAGTCAAGTCTGCATTGAAGAAATATTTGTCATGCTTACCACATTTTTGTTCTATACTTGTCTCACAGAGCCAGTGTACAACTTTGAAGAAAGAAGAATGGCTGCTGTGTCTAATACTGGAGAAGTCATCTCTGTCGCCTCCATCTTCTCTCCCACAGGATAGCCAGGCCAAACTTGCCAAAATATAACTTTAATTCTGAATCTTGCTCAAAATTTCCTAAAGTCCTCCCTTTCTCTCTTGCTTGATAACCAGGCTGGCCAGCCTGATTACTCTCAACAAAAGCACCCCAATAACAAAATTATACCACCTCTATACTTTTCTAATCTAGCTACAGTTGGTTAGAATCACTTTTATCTAAATCCTAATCATCTCTCAAGACCCAGCTCAACACGTCTCTCATTCATAAGATCCTTCCCAGTCCTCATGGTTCACACATTAGCTATCTCTGAATGTCTATAGCTGCTTTTGTCTGAATTTTCCTTTTGGCATTTAATAAAATATTCTCTTGTATTGTCTTGCCATGCCTTTTTTATGATCCACCTTCTACTCTAGTTCCCGGAAAACAGTAACTGTATACCATGAAAACAAAAATGATTATTATATCTGTGGCAGATTATTGTTCGTAAGTATTCACTCTTTTCTTTTCTTTTTTTTTTTTTAAGATTTATTTATTTATTTATTTGACAGAGAGGAAAGAGATCACAAGTAGGCAGAGAGGCAGGCAGAGAGAGAGGGGGAAGCAGGCTCCCCACCGAGCAAAAAGCCCGATGTGGGGCTCAATCCCAGGACCCTGAGATCTTGACCTGGGCTGAAGGCAGAGACTTAACCCACTGTGCCACCCAAGCGCCCCAGTATTCACTCTTTTCTTTATGAATAAAATGTTTTCCCTTCCCCTCTCACTCTCATGGACTTTGGGCTTGGACATCTGACTTGCTTTAGCCAATGGAATATTTGCTATGCATCACTTCCAAACAGAAGCTTTTAAAGGAATTGTAAGATTCCAAAAGTTTCTTAGCTCCTGTGCCCACTGCCATCAGGAAATCATGTTGTGCATAGGTTTTCCTTTAAGCTTAAGTCCCGAAATAAGGAGGAATATGGAGGAAATTCAGCAACATCCAACCAGTAACTGACAATATGAATGTGAATAAGAAATAGATATTTATTATTGCAAACTGCTAAAATTTGAGATTGCTTTTCACATAGTGAAAGCTAACTGATATAATAACTAATATTTGTAGGTACTATGTTCTACATCCACAATATCTCATCTAACCAACACAATAACCCTATGTGTTAACATATGAGAAAACAAGGATAATAGAGGTAGAGTAACCAATCCAAAACACACACTGCTGTAAAATTTTAGTATCTGACACATCTAGCTTTGAAGTTAAATTCTGCCACATATTGAATATAGTATTATAGGCATAATACAATCTCACTAGAATTCAGTCATATATAAAATAGAGATGATGCTTAAGTTCTCATTGTACTTCTAAGGGCTGTTAGGAGGATTAAATTAAATAATGTGAATGACCAAATAGATTAATAAATAAGTGAATCTTAAATTATGTCATCTCTACATTAGGCCCTGAGACAAAAATTTGGTATGGGTAGTTTAGGAAGCATGTGTGTGAAAGTGGGGAAAATGAGATGGAGAATGAGAAAGTCAATAAAACATTTAGGTTATCATTTGGGGAACTGGGCTCAATCCCACTAAGATAGGTATATGTGGAATATGTCTCAGATTGTTAAGTAAGTGCCTATCAGGCCCAACCCTTTCACAAATTACAACAACAAACCTCAAACAAAAAAACAAAACAAAACAAAACAAAAAAACCCACAAAGCCAAAAAAAAAAAAAAAAAACCCAAGCAAAAACAGGAAAGTGAAGTCACTAGAAAGTGAACCAAAAAAAGTGAACAAATGGATTCTGGAAAAATCAAGACTTGGAAGGATCAAAACAGATGAGTTTCCCATCATTACAGATGTTACCCTAAGGGCAGGCTGAAGTTAGCACCACACGGTGTGTCTAAAACTCTAACACAAAACCGTCTTTCTGGATTGAAAAGTCAGAGGATGGAATTTAGAGCAGCCACAGATCCTGGAAAGTCGGGACAGTGGGAGTTGAAAAAGAAGTAAACCAGAAAGTAGGACCCATGAATTCTGTTTATAAACTCTGTTCTAGTCTCTGAACCACACATGAATGGGGCAGACTCCAGTACCTCAGCTAAAGACACAAGGAATGAACAAAGTCAAACTGCTGCTCAAGAAAAAGTGCTTACAGTTTGAGTTTGACCAAGTTAATGTTCCACTTAAAAATATAATGAACAATCTTTGGTGAAATATAGAGTCTCACTACATAACATCCTACAATGTCCAAGATACAGCACAAAATTGCTCAGTTTATGAAGAATCAGGGAAGTGTGACCCATTTTCAAGAGATAAGACCATTAAGCAAGACCAATTTCAAAATGATCTAGATGTTCAAATTAGCAGACATGAATTTCAAAGCAGATTTTATAATTCCGCTCATTGAAATCAAAGAAAATATTCTTGTACTAATAAAAACATAAAGAATCTCAGCATAAAAAAAGGAAACTATTAAAAAAAAAAAAGAACCAGAAGGAAAATAATGAACTAACAAAAATGCAATTTTGAAAATAAAATGTCATTGATGTGCTTAATATCAATTGGATATTATAGAAGAAAGAATAAGTGAACTTGAAGATAGATCAATAGAAATTATCCAGTCTGAAGGACAAAGATTTTTTTTGTGTTGTTTTATATTATCAAGTCTTTAAAAACTTTAGAACAATAACAGAAGTCTAACATACATGTATCAGAGTCCCCAGAGAAAAGCATAGAAAGAGAGGGGGAGAAAAAATATTTTAAATACAATGACCAAAAGCTTCCAAATTTGATGAAAGACAAAAATTTACAGATTCAAGATGCTCAAAAGGAGAAATACAAAGAAAACCACCCCTGGATGCATCATAGGCAAACTGCTAAAAAGCAACAATAAAGAGTAAATATTTAAAGCAGTCAGAGAAAAATGATACATTGCAATAAAGGCATTACTATTTGACTATAAACTCACTTCTCATCAGAAGCTATAGACATCAAAAGATAGTGAAACAATGTTTAAAGTGATGAAAGAAATAAATGCACTGTCAATTCATTATTCTATTTCCAATAAAAATGTCTTTCAAGTATAAAGTTAAAAATAATATATATTTTTATGCAACAGAAAACAAAAATAAAAAACTATAAAAATGTAAAAAACAAAAGTTCTGTGGGCTGATAAAGGTGATCCAAGTAGAAACTCAAATCTTCAGAAAGATATAAAGAGCTTTAGAAATGATTACTAAATGATTACTATGGATAGACATAAAAGACTATTATTATAGATAGATATAAAAGACTATTACTTTTCTTTTAAAAACTATGAGTATTTAAAGCAAATATAATATTGTCTTATGCAGTTTGTAACATATGTAGATGTAAACCATATGATATCTATAGCATAAAGGATGGAAAAGGAGGTAGTTAATTGATCTATAGAATTGTATGGTATGGTTTTTACATTTTTATGTCAAGCAGCCATATATATTTGTAGAATATATATATAGAGAGAGAGCAAAGAGGTCTAGCTAAAAAGTCAATAAATAAATAAAATAAAATTTTTAAAAAGATCCAAATAATCAAAAAGAAGGCAGACAAAGAAGAACAGAGGAATAATAGAGGACACAAACAGATAATAAATAATAAAATAGCAACTCTAAATCCAACCACATCAATAATTAAATGGTAATGAACTACTGGGGTGCCTGGGTGGCTCAGTCAGTTAAGTGTCTGACTTGTGATCTCAGCTCAGGTGTTGATCTCAGGGTTGTGACTTTAAGCCCTGCATTGGGTTCCATACTGGCCATGAACCAGCCTACTTTTAAAAAAATGTTAATGAACTAAATACTCCATTTAAGAGGCACAGATTGTTAGAATGAACAAAAAAAGTAAGACCCAACAATATGCTGTCTACAAGAGATTCACTTTAAATATAAAGGTTGAAAGGAAATGGAAGGAAAAGTCATGCCATGCAAATAATAATCATGAGAATACTGGAGTGGCCATATTAATATCAGATGAGAAAGACTTCAAAAAGCAATCCACCAGAGGACAAAGAAGCTATTGTAGCAGAAACTTCGGTACCCCCTTGTCCCTCTTCTCATTTCAGCTTCAGCCACAATAGAAGCTTCTGTGCATGCTGAATGCACCCCACCTCAAGCTCTGGCGCCGTGTTTCCCTACTTTTCTGCCCACTGCCTTCTAAAGCTTGGGAAGTTTGAGCAAACTACACGTAGGCCCAGGCCAAAAGTGCTGGGGAATTAATGTCCCTTGTGACAATATTCAACAAACTAGAGACGAGGATAGCAGATAATTATAGATATTACAAACCTCCAGTCCCCCAACCTTCTATCTACTTAGAGACAGGTTAAGCCTTTCCATCTACTCTAAAGAAATTCCCAAGTCTGCCACACTTTCTGGTTGCAGTGCCAAAAGGTGGCAAAATGTGGATACTGATTCAGCTCCACTCTTCTTTTTCTTCCTTTTGTTTTTTCAAAAGTAACATAAGTTTAAATTCATCAACTTTTTATTCTTCTAAGGATCACTTCCACAAACAATAACAATCTCTTTTCAGATTCTGCCACCCTTTAGCTACTGGTACATCATGTGCTAGCTGCCAGTTTCTGTCCTTCTCTTCATCAGAATCAGCTCTGAGTACAAAGACTCTACTCAGTTTACCTTGATTTCATTACCTTTCGATTAATACCCCCAACCAAAGGCCCAAAGAAGTATAACATCATCTTTCATTCCCTCTTTAACATTAAACTTTACGTTGCATAGGATCTGGAGAATGACCATGAACACAAAAGTACGGGAATTTGTAATGTTTTCTTGACCAGTAGCCAGCTTTAATCTATTCAAGAATCTTGCCATTTGCAATGATGTGGATGGAACTAGAGGATATTATGCTAAGTGAAAGAAGTCAATCAGAGAAAGACAATTATCATATGATCTCACTGATATGAGGAATTTGAGAAACAAGACAGAGGATGATAGGGGAAGGCGGGGGGGAATGAAACAAGACGAAACCAGAGGAGACAAACCATAAGAGACTTAATCTCAGGAAACAAATTGAGGGTTGCTGGAGGGGAAGAGGGTGGGAGGGATGGTGTGGCTGGATGATGAACATTGGGGAGGGTATGTGCTATGGTGAGTGTTGTGAATTATCTGTGAATCACAGACCTGTACCCCTGAAACAAATAATACATTATATGTAAATAAAAAATAAATAAATTTTAAAAAAATCTATTCAAGAATCTCTTTCATCTACCCCAAAAATTTCTACACTCCTTTTATTTAGTTAAAATTCCTCTGTAAGGGATAACTGCTTTAAAAGTGTTAATCTGGGGCGCCTGGGTGGCTCAGCGGGTTAAAGCCTCTGCCTTCGGCCCAGGTCATGATCTCAGGATCCTGGGATCGAGTCCAGCATTGGGCTTTCTGCTCAGTGGGGAGCCTGCTTCCCCCCTCTCTCTGCCTGCCTCTCTGCCTACTTGTGATCTCTCTCTCTCTGTCAAATAAATAAAAAATAAAATCGGGAAAAAAAAGTGTTAATCTCCCTCTTTAGCCAGAAAAATGTAAATAGTTTCTTACCAAACGTTTTCATGCATCTTACATTTCCAGACCATAGCCTAATCTATCAAATGTATGAGTATGTAAGCTTGTCTAGAATGACATGTCTGTGTTAGCAGCCACTAGATCCCAAAGAAGTTCCTAGTGAGAATACTCCATCTGCTAATTTAAACAGGCAAACTGCACCAAACTGCACCTTACTCCAAGTTAATACCAGCGTGTTTATTCCTCATGTCTCAAAATTTGCCTTGTGCCCTGTCTTGTCACAAGCACAGATGGCATTTCCCTCCTCCAACACTGCCAGATAATTCCCACTAAAGTCATTCCTTAGGGTGAACTTCTAGCTCCATGGAGTACAATTCCCCAATGAACTATTACTTAATACAAAAGAAACACTCTCTGGGTAAAGGGGATTGGAAGATACAGGCTTCCAGTTATGGAAAATATTAAGTCATGGGAATAAAAAACACAGCATAAGGAATAGAGTCAATGATATTGTAACAGCATTACATGATGACAGGTAGTAGCTACACCTGTGGGGAGCACAACATAATGTAAACAACTTGTCAAATCACTATGTTGTACACTTGAAACTAATGTTATGTGTGTCAACTACACTCAAATAAAGAGAAAGAAAAAAAGAAACATTTTCTGATTTATTGTCCCAGAACATTATAACAAAGGTAAAATCATGAATCTTGTACAAATATGTACAATAAATATGTATCAAATATTTTACTTAACATATTAATTAATGAGAGAATGATTAAGATGTTACAAGTTCAAAGGAGAAGCCAAAGAGCAGGCACCTATATAAGCAATCAGGAATGCTGACGTGAATTCACTAATAGATGTAAAACTGATCTCTACAAGAAAAAAAAAACCCACATTTTTAAAAACTTTATTTTTTTTATTATTTTCTTTTTTGAGAAGAGTCCACACTGGGCGTGGAGCCCGATGTGGGACTTGAACTTAAGACCCTGAGATCAAGACCTAAGCTGAGATCAAGAGTTGTGCTGAGCTACCCAGGTGCCCAAAAAACCCCATATTTTTAAAGTTTTTATTTTAATCACTCCGTGCTCATCACAAATGCCCTCCTTAATCTCCATCACCTATTTCACCCATCCCCCACCCCCACCCCTTTGGTAATCATCATTTTGTTCTCTATAGTTAAGAGAGGTTTCTCTCTCTTTTCCCCCTTTGTTTGTTTTGTTTCTTTAATTCCACATAGGAATGAAATCATATATTTGTCATTCTCTGACTTATCTCACTTAGCATTATACTCTCTAGCTTCATCCATGTTGTTGCAAATGGCAAGATTTCATTCTTTTTATGGCTGAATAATATTCATTGTATATATATGCCACATCTTCTTTATCCATTCATCAACTGATGGACATGTGGGCTGCTTGACTACATCTTGACTATTGTTAATAACGCTGCTACAATGTGGCATCATGGGGTGCATGTACCTCTGAATTAGGGTTTTTTCATTCTTTGGGTAGTCTGAGAGTAGTCTGAGAGCTGGATCATAAGATAGTTCTATTTTTAACTTTTTGAGAAACCCCGATAGAGATTTCCAGAGTGCTTGTACCAGTTTGCATTCCCATCAACAGTGCAAGAGGGTTCTTTTTTTCTCCATATCCTCGCCAACATGTTATTTCTTGTGTTTTTTATTTTAGCCATTCTTATAGGTTTGAGGTGATAGCTCATTATAGTTTTGATTTGCATTTTTCTGATAATAAGTGGTGGTAAGCATCTTTTTACATGTCAGCCATCTATATGTCTTCTTTGGAGAAATGTCTATTTGTGTCTTCTGCCCATTTTTTAATTGGATTTTTGTTTTTTGGGTGTTGGATTTTTAAGTTCTTTATATATTTT
>CM053608.1:70996527-71068970 GCA_028646535.1 Procyon lotor | reverse complement strand
GATACTAACCCTTTATCAGATATGTCGTTTGCAAATATCTTCTCTCATTCTGTAGGCTGCCTTTTAGTTTTGATTGTTTCCTACACTAGGCAGAAGCTTTTTATTTCATTGTAGTCCCAATATTTTATTGGGACTAATAGTTTGCTTTTGTTTCCCTTGCATCAGGGGATCTATCTAGAAAAAAGTTGTTACAGCTTATGTCAG
This sequence comes from Procyon lotor, assembly GCA_028646535.1. Taxonomy (NCBI): domain Eukaryota; kingdom Metazoa; phylum Chordata; class Mammalia; order Carnivora; family Procyonidae; genus Procyon; species Procyon lotor. The sequence goes on along the minus strand of CM053608.1, from coordinate 71,068,766 downwards.
AGAAATTGCTGCCTGTGCTCTTTTCTGGGATTTTTTATGGTTTCAGGCCTCACATTTAGCTCCTCAGCCCATTTTGAATTTATTTTTGTGTATGGTGTGAGAAAGGGGTCCAGTTTCATTCTTCTGCATGTTACTGTGCAGTTTTCCTAACACCATTTGTTGAAGGGTCTTTTTTCTGGATATTCTCTGCAGCTTTGTCAAATATTAATTTGACCAGTTTGTAAGTGTGGGTTTATTTCTGGGTTCTCTACTCTGTTCTATTGATCGATGTGTCTACCTTTGTGCCAGTACTGTACTGTTTGATGACTACAGCTTTCTAATAAAACTTGAAGTTTGGAACTGTGATGCTTTCAGCTTTGCTTTTCTTTCTCAAAGTTGTTTTGGCTATTCAGGGTCTTTGGTGGTTCCATACAAATTTCAGGATTGTTTATTCTAGTTCTATGAAAAAATACTATTTGTATTTTGATAGGGATTGCCTTAAATATATAGATTGCTTTGGGTAGATAGACATTTTAACAATATTCCTTCTTTCAGTCCATAAGCATGAATGTCTTTCCATGTCTTTATGTCATCTTCAATTTCTTTCATCCGTGTTTTATAGTTTTCAGAGTGCAGGTCTCTCACCTCTTTGATTAGATTTATTCTTAGGTATCTTATCATTGGAATGCAATTGTAAATGGGATTGTTTTCTTTTTTTTAAGATTTTGACAGAGAGAGAAAGATCACAAGTAGGCAGAGGGGGCGGGGAAGCAGGCTCCCTGCTGAGCAGAGAGCCCAACGCAGGGCTTTATTCCAGGACCCTGAGATCATGACCAGAGCTGAATGCAGAAATTTTAACCCACTGAACCACCTAGGCACTCTGGGATTGTTTTCTTAATTTCTCTTTCTTTTGCTTCATTATTGGTGTATAGAAATACAACAGATTTCTACAGATTGATTTTGTAACCTGAGATTTACTGAATTCATTTATCAGTTCTAGTAGTTTTGGGGTGGAGTCGTCTGGGATTATTATATATAGCATCATGTCATCTGCAAAAAGTGAAAGTTTTACTTATTCCTTACTAATTTGGATGCCTTTTATTTCTTTTTGTGGTCTGATTGCTGTGGCTAGGACTTCCAGTACTATGTTGAATATAAATTGTAAGAGTGGACATTCTTGTCATGTTCCTGACCTGAGGAGAAACACTCCCAGTTTTTTCCCATTGAGGATGGTGTTAGCTGTAGGTTTTTCATATATAGCCTTTAGTATGTTGAGGTAGGTTTCCTCTAAACCTACTTTGCTGAGAGGTTTTTTTTATCATGAATAGATATTATACTTTGTCAAATGCTTCTTCTGCATCTATTCAAATGGTCATATGACTCTTATCCCTTCTCTTATTGATGTGACATATCATGTTGATTGATTTGTGAATATTGAATCACCTTTGCAACCCAGGAATAAATCTTACTTGATCACGGTGAATGATTTTTTATTTTTATTTTTATTTTTTTTAAAGATTTTATTTATTTATTGACAGAGAGAGAGATCACAAGTAGGCAGAGTGAGAGGGAGAAGCAGGCTCCCCACTGAGCAGAGAGCCCGATGCGGGGCTCGATCCCAGGACCCCGAGATCATGACCCGAGCTGAAGGCAGAGGCTTTAACCCACTGAGCCACCCAGGCGCCCCTGAATGATTTTTTAAATGTATTATTGGACTCAGTTTGCTAGTACTTTGTGGAGGATTTTTTAATCTATATTCATTAGAGATATTGGCCTGAAGTTCTCTTTTTTGTGATGTCTTTATCTCATTTTGGTATCAGAGTAATGCTGATCTTATAGGATGAATTTGGAAGTTTTCCTTCCTTTTCTAGTTTTTGGAATAGTTTGCAAAGAACAGGTATTAACTCTTCTTTGAATGTTTGGTAGAATTCATCTGTGAAGCCATCTGGTTTTGGGCTTTTGTTTGTTGGGAGTTTTTTGATTAGTGATTCAATTTATTTGCTGGTAATCAGTCTGTTCAAATTTTGTTTCTTTCCATCTCAGTTTTGGTAGGTTATACATTTCTAGGAATTTACCATTTCTTCTACGTTGTCCAATTTGTTTCCATATAGTTTTTCATAATGTTCTCAAAATTGTATGGAGGGGCACCTGGGTGGCTCAGTGGGTTAAGGCCTCTGCCTTCGGCTCGGGTCATGATCTCAAGGTCCTGGGATCGAGCCCCGCATTGGGCTCTCTGCTCAGCAGGGAGCCTGCTTCCCCCTCTCCCTCTGTCTGGCTCTCTGCCTACTTGTGATCTCTCTCTGTCAAATAAATAAATAAATAAAATCTTTAAAAAAACCAATTGTATGGATTTCTGTGGTATTTGTTGTTAATTCTCTCATATTCGTGATTTAAAAAAACATTTGAATTACTGCTCTCTACAACTGCAGAGTTACGAAATAGCTCACTTAAAGAAAATAAAAGGTGAAAAACCCTGTAGAAAAAGATAAATTGGAAAGGTATACTAGGCAACACCTAGTATTCATTGCAAATAAACCCAGTAATCTCTTTTTGGCCCATTTTAACAGATTTTCTCTAACAATCTCCTTTGTCCCCCTTATAATCATAATAATCTCAAAAATTATTTCTGTACACATAAAAAAGGGCTAGTCTCATTAGTTTGGGCTTAATTACTTACATAGATGGAGCAAGTATTAATTACTCATATAGACCTCCTTGAGATTACTTTGCAAATCTACAATCATACAGTAGTGATCAGTACACTAAGACCACCATATTAACTTCTGCTTGGAAGTCTTCATAAAAAAAATCTTTAAAAAAAAAAAACAACTTAAAAAAAAAAAAACACAAGAAATGGGTTAAAATTTGGCATAGTTCACTCAGTTTTGATGGCTTCTTTCCTTCGTTTACTGATTGATGTCTTTGCCAAATGGTAATATGAAAGGTTTTTCTTTATATTCTGTATAATCTGCCTAGATAATAGAGATTCTATGTTTTAACAGAATAATTCTTGCATTTTATATATATATATATTTTTAAAGATTTTATTTATTTGACAGAAACACAGCGAGAGAGGGAACACAAGCAGAGGGAATGGAAGCGGGAGAAGCAGGCTTCCCGCCAAGCAGGGAGCCCGATGTGGGGCTGATCCCAGCACCCTGGGATCATGACCGGAGCCGAAGGCAGATGCTTAACAACTGAGCCACCCAGGCGCCCCTCTTGCATTTTATATTGAGTGTATATGTCTTTGGCTATTTAGGGAAAAACAAAACCCAAAAGAAAGGTTCATCATTTTTAAAAGAGCTAAAGTTCTTTACAATCATATTCCTTTGTATTTGTTTTAAGATGTTTCATTATCACATCAATTAAATAGGTAACCAAGTATTGTTCCTCAGATTCTGTGCTTTCTCCCTCATTGTGATCCAGTCTTAATTAAATGCCCAAATCTCTTCTGACAACTCTTAGTTTTGCCTTTCCATGAATTCTTAAATTTACAAAGATAAAATTATCAAGTTATATTTTATATTTAAAACTATCTTCAAGATTTCCTGAGGGTCCCAGAAAATCAAAAAATTTTTCTTTCATCTACATTATAAAAAAGAGATACATGCTTAGAGTAGCAAAACATGATCACATTCATTAATTCAACCCAAAGATCTACCCTCACTATAGCATATTAAGCATATAAACAAAAGTATAAATTTAATACAATGCTTGGTAACCAAAATTTCAGAATTGCCTCCTAGTTAGAAATTATTTTGTATCCAGTGATTGCATACAAATTATGTTAAATTAATATTAGTTCAAGAGTATAAGCTACCTGTGAAGATTTTAGAAATTATATTTAAACTGGCCCACTACAAAAAATTATGTATGTAAAAGTTTGTCAAAAAATGATTCAATTTTATTGCACACAGATTTATATTTTTTATAATTTTAAACATTATAAAGGAATAATGTTAGCTTATTTTTTGTTGTATTGTGGGAATTTTAGGAGCATTTGTTTTACACAAGCACTTATTTAACTCTGTAACTCAATCAGAACAGAGTTTCCTTAAGAGATTGTATAATCTAATTTATCAATATTCTCTAGAGATAAGAAAACATTTCTTATTCCCAAAATGAGGAAAAGGTTTTTCTGAACTACAGACACTTAGATACACTGGCACATAGATATAGACACATAGCAAACTTATAGCTTCAGTTCTGTGTGGTAATAGTAAACACAGAAATATGAAAACCCACAGCGCAGATATCGAAAAGCTGTTCTCCTTCCCAGTGAGCATAAAATTCTTATTTGATTTGAACTCAAAATAAACAGACACAGAAAAGAGACTAACAAACCAAATTTTCTATCATCTCTCACCCAGGAAAAATAAACTTATTATGCATTTACAGAGATTACCATTCCGTAAGACTAAATTCCTTCATTGCTGCTATCAATAGGGAATACTTAGTTGTCATGCACAAACCCCAGCAAAAACAAAGCACAAAATCTGCAGAAAGGAAAAGGCAATAGAGTCAGCCAAATTAAAATTCTACTTTCACTTGGGATTATTCTGGGATCCATGAAAAACTGTACCTGGGCTTATATAACCCATGAGGTACGTATTTACTTACTTACTTACTTACTTACTTACTTACTTACTTACTTACTTACTTACTTACCTACTTATTTATTTAAGAGGAAGAGAGAGCATGTGTGAGCAGAGGAAATGGGAGGGGCAGAAGGGGAAGGAGAAGGAGAGGGAATCTTGAGCAGACTCTATGCTGAGTGTGGAGACTCACATGGGTCTCAATCTCACAACACTGAGATCGTGACCTGAGCCTAAACCAAGAGTTGGACGCTTAACTGAGCCACCCCAGGTGCCCCGAGGTGCACTTTTCTGACAGTGCAGCTTACTTGGCTTTGTCATTGGGTATCTCAGTGGATGATCACCAATACTCTTAAGGATTACTTTTTAAAGGTAAAATTATGAGTATTATACAAATAAAAATTAATACATATCAAAGATTTAACTCATTGATTAATGAGGGAGACAGAAAGATTTACAAATGATTCAAAGAAGAATCTAAAGAAAGACCTATACATGGGTCATTAAAAATGTTGAAATAATTTGTTAATAGATATAAAAATGGGTCCCTTAGAGGGAGTTCTCTCCACCAAACAAAATTCATTTTCATTATTTTCAATTTCCTCCAGCTTACAGTATTTAAAAGAGCTTTGTTAAAGACAATGAATGATAACAGACCACAACAGCATCAGGTAACCTGGAAGGGTTCACTAAAGAATGCCTAGTATTCCATTGAAAAGACACTTGGTAGTCTTTTTTCTTTCTTTTTTTCTCCATTTCGAAGTCTTTCACAATTATGCCTGACCACTTACAAAATGCTATTAAGACAAAAATATTTGTATGTAATGATATGGAAAGATGTCTACTATTATTAAGTTATAAAAAAAAAAAGTAAGGAGCAAAGATGGTCCCATAAAGTAAAAAGGATGTAGAGATAAAGAATATGTATATTTTGTATATATATGAATAAAATACCTCTGGAAAGATTTTAAATAACAACACTATTGGCTGCGTCTGGCAAAAGTAACAGGGTGACAAGGGATCAGTGGTGAGAAGCTTTCCAATGTATACACATATATATCTTTTTATGTTTTTGAATTATGAAACATCAGATTATATTTTCTAGTCAATAAAGTAATTTTTAAAAGAAAAAATAGCATACAGCCTACATACTTCCACACTCTAAGTAACCACAGAATCTCCCTCTACTTTTTAGACTCTCTTTTCCTTACCTACTTCCTAATTCTTTATTCTTTATATCTGTTTTTTGATACATAAAGCATGATATGATTAAATAATCACATTCTTAGAATCCCATTTTCATTAAAATTTCACAGCAAAAAACCTTGAAGTCAAATCTTAAGAATAGCTTGATGTCGAAATTATAAATTTTGTTATATATTACCACAATTTTTAAAAAAGAAAAAAAAATACCTTGAGTTTTCTGGGCACCAGGATGATTCTTTTCCCTGTAATAAGTCTGGACTGAGTCTCTCTATAACAGGCAATTTTGCCAAACCCAGGATGTGTGAGGAACACTGGCATACAGAGAAGCCCAGGACGGGCTGGAAAGAGAAGCACATTATAGCAGATCAATCCACCTTTGTTGAATGAATTAACGAATTACTTTTGATCATCATTTAGCACTGTTTTCATATTTTAAGTGCTTGATCCTTTCATCCAGTATTTATCCTACTTCTCTGATCCATCAGTTAGAGATCAACCTGACACAAGCCTTGAGATATAAATCCTCTTGGATTCCATCAGCAGAGAGAAGTATTCAACTTGTTCCTGTACAGCAGATTAATCTGAGAGACTGACTCACTCCCATCTCCTGCAAAGATTAGAAAAAGTTGCTTGGGGGCGCCTGGGTGGCTCAGTCGTTAAGCGTCTGCCTTGGGCCCAGGTCAGATCCCAGGGTCCTGGGATCGAGCCCCGCATCGGGCTCTCTGCTCTGCAGGAAGCCTGCTTCTCCCGCTACCACTCCCTCTGCTTGTGTTCCCTCTCTCGCTGTGTTTCTCTCTGTCAAATAAATAAAATCTTTAAAAAAAAAAAAAAAAAAAGAAAAAGTTGCTTGATCCTCCAGGAATTCTCTCATGAATTCTGTGTGCACTTCTCACGGTTGTAACCTCTCCTTCTAATTTGGTAGCAAATTCAGCTTAACCTAAAAATATCATAGGAAGACAAAGAAAACATTTTCTCTCCTCAGAGACTTCCCAAAAAGACGCAGTTATATTCTAACAAATTCTTAAAACACAGAGCAAAAAACTTAAAACACACAAATGTACCCCAAAAGATTATATTCAAATAGTACAACTCTGACACCAAGTGGTAAAAGAAAGTATAAGCTCAGACTAAAAAATGGTAAGCTGGTATTTGGGATATTTGGTAGACCAAATAATTTATATAGTCATTACTATGTTACTGTTTGAGACTCACTATCAATACCATCTTTCAACTAATCATTAAAAAAAAAAATAGCATTGCTCCCTAGAGGTGCCATAAGAATTAAATAAGTTAGTAAAAGAAAAAGAAAACTCTAATGCCTGGCATGCAAGTGCTAAATAAATGTTAACTCTGGTTATTTCCTAATTTTATGTCTGCTGGATGATAGGGACACTAAGCAAGCTGTCCTTGTTCACAAGGTACAAATACAGGAGTGTAGAAGGAAAACAAGCAAAAAACAAAACGAAGTGTTAATAGGTCTATGATAAACATGGTTAGTAGATGCTGGGAAGGCACACAAAAGGGAGACATCAATTCCTGTTGAATGTTTTCTCTAAGAATTGCTCCTTCCTCAGATACAGACCTTTAACAACTGTATTAGTAGTCTGTGACCCTAGTCGCTGGCCATGTACTATTTTTTTTTTTAAGGTTTTATTTATTTGACAGAGAGAAACACAGCGAGAGAGGGAACACAAGCAGAGGGAATGGCAGCGGGAGAAGCAGGCTTCCCGCGGAGCAAGGAGCCCGGTGCGGGGCTCGATCCCAGGACCCCGGGACCATGACCTGAGCCGAAGGCAGACGCTCAAGGGCTGAGCCACCCAGGCGCCCCTGACCATGTACTATTGATCCAGGGTTGGACATTTGTCCTGAGGCGGGGCCCATCAATTCTTTGCTATAAATTTGCACTTGAAATGTTCATATATTCATTAGTCCGAGACGTCTGCTTGAGCGAAGGATGGAAAATGTTGCGTGGTAATGTGGTCATGTGTACAGAGAAATAGGAAAAGCCTGCCTAGAAAGAAAAAACCAAAAACAGAAGGAGAAAGGGGCAGAGATGTCTCACAGAAATTGGATTTTCTTTTGAGGAACAAGCTGCCTGGAATCCCAACTCTTGGTTCAAGATCACAAAATGGTAAGAACTATACCCTGCTCTTGAGTTTTAAGCAATACCTTTCTATCTCTATAATAAATTTGCCCTCCTTGCTAAATCTTGCCCTAGCAAGTTTGTTACTTTCCACTGAAATAATCTTAGCTAAGATACTGGATAAACTCAGACATTAACTTCTCATCCAATATGTTATTAAACAATTCAAATTTTATTTGTTTAAATATTTGGGTACCACTGTTACATAATATAATTATATACTATTGGTCAGATTTTGTTTTTCACTAATGGAGTGGCTGTAGTTTTGTAGGATGTAAAAGCCTATCAATCTTAATTCTTTGATTGTGAGGAAAGTATTTATGTAAACCTACAGACCCCAAAAAAAACTCATCTGAATTTAAAATTTTATAAACATTGTAATTATTTCATAATAGATACATATCAAATCATTGCACTGTACACCTTAAACTTACACAATGTTCTATGTCAAATTCATCTTAATAAAGCTGGAAAAAATTTCATGATAAAAAACTAAAAGAGATAAAACATAACAGTAAATAAATATTTGCAAATATTTATTTGAATATTTTCCTGGTTGATTAAATTAATATATAGGCAAAATATGAAGTTTATGTTTCACAAGCATGAAAATAATAAGACGAAACTGACAGAAAAAAATTCATCTAGTGTAGAATAGAGGTCAAGTAAGGAAGAGGGCTATATTCCTCGCAACCAGGTCTCCACAGCTTATGCATGTGCACCCCATGGCCATTAAATTTAAAAAGAAATATAAATCAAATTTTGAAAGTAATCTTTAAATTTAGGACACAGAGTTTTAAGAAAGAAATCATCTAAAGTTCCACCACCAACAGATAATTCCTTTATCTTTCTGCTCAAATATAATTTTTACAGAAATCATAATAAATGTACAAGTTTTTACCTTTGCCTTTTCCCTAATAATTTGTGAACATTCTTTCTCATTGAAAGATGGAAGGTAGTAGGAAAAAGAGAAGTTGACTATAGAATAGCCTTATTCAGCTACCCAAAGCATCCCATTTTTAAGATGCTCTTATGCTGTCCAAAAACTTTTAGAGACACAAGACTCTAGGCCAAATATGGTGCCTTCACACACACATACACACACACACACACACATTCCCCTATGTCATGCCTAAATAGGGAAAAACATTTAGGGTCACAGTTCTGTGAGCAGTTTGCTGGCTGAAGAAGAGAAGAAGAAGCAGAACATATCAAACCATTGTCCTATTCTAAGTTTGGGTTACTTTTATGAGTTTCTCAAATATAGGGCCATGCTTTCTGTTCATTTCTCCCAAAAGCATCTATTCTAAAGTATGTGTGAATGGTAAAAGAAATGCATATTCTCAATTCAGAATAAAAGATACCTTCAAGATACCTGCCCAGGTCCCTCAAACCCTTCACATCTAGGTATGATCAGCTAGAACTGCTGTTCCACATTCTCTGTGAGTCTCTAACCTTCCTCAACTCTTCTATGTCTCTATAAGGGGGAGTTTTGTTCATTGTCACCTCTGTTTTGATGTTTGTTTCTTCACTGTTCCTGTTTTGCACCAAGAACACTCAGGCATGAAACTCAGGCTTTTACTCAATTCAAAGCACATACCACCCTCCCACCCCCAAAAAGAGAGAGAGAGAGAAAACTTATTTAGCAAACTTTTCCTGATTCCAGTAAAATTACTGAGGATTGAGAGACAGGTGTCTCAGGAAGGATTTTCTTAGTAGAGTAGACCCCCATTATCCATGGGGGATGCGTTTCAAGACCTTCGATAGATGCCTGAAACCATAGATGGTACTGAATTTGATACATACTATGTACATACTATACATACATACTATGTTTTTTCCTATACTTACGTACCTTTAGTGAAGCTTAATTTATAAATGATGCACTGTAACAGATTAATAACAACTAATGGGGCGCCTGGGTGGCTCAGTCGTTAGGCGTCTGCCTTCGGATCAGGTCATGATCCCAAGGTCTTGGGATCGAGTACTGCATCGGGCTCCCTCCTTGGGGGGCAGGCTCCTTATCCCTTTCCCTTTTCCCCTGCTTGTTTTCTCCCTTTCACTGTATCTCTCTCTGTCTCACAAATAAATAAATAAAATCTTCTAAAAAATAACAACTAATAATAAAATAGAACAATTATACTGTAATAAAAATTTGTGTGAATGTAGTCTCTCCCTCTCTCTCAAAATATATTCTTAAGTTTTATTTATGTAAGTAATCTCTACATCCAATGTGGGGCTCGAACTCATGATTCTGAGAACAAGATTCAAATGCTGACTGAGCCAATCAAGCAACCCTCAAAATATCTTATTGTACTGAACTCATTGTGCTTCTTGCCATGACGTGACATGATAAAATGCCTCCATGATGAGACAAAGTGAGGTGAATGTATTGTGGTGCATTGTGATATAGCCTCAGACTTATCTGACTTTGTCAGAAGCAGGATCACCTGCTTCCCATACCAGAGCTGACCACAGAAAGCAAAACTGCAGATAAGAGGGAACTACTATGTAAACAGAAATTCAAATAGCATGGTGGACATTACTCTTCATAAAAGTCCTTTTAAGGTTATACTGGTAACTTTTCACCAGTTGTTTTATTCTTATCACACCCAGTCTAAAGCCATTCTTTTTCATCTCTATCCTATTTCTCAGTTCTTTCTTTCTAAATTGTTCCAATGATGTGGAGAATAAAGGCAAAAGAAATACAGAAAAAAATTAAATTTCCTTATAACTTATAGTCTGCTAATAAGTACTTGGGAAAAGGCAGGGTAACCTTCCTTCAGAAACTCAACTGCCTCTATGTTTATCACAGGCAAGGTGCCTGGGTGGTTCAGTCATTTAAGCGTCTGACTCTTGACTTTGGCTCAGATTCATGATCTCAGGGTTATGAGATCAAGCCCAATGTCAGACTCTGAGCTGGGCATGGAGCCCGTTTGGGATTCTCTCTCTCGCTCTCTATCTGCCCCTCCCCCTTGCTCACAAGCATGCAAGCTCTCTCTCTCTCCCTAAATAAATAAATATATAAATACTTTGCTAGAGACAAAAGACAACCTTAGCTTGACATTAGCCCAACCTTCAGGATCCTGTAAAAATCCCTTTGGAAATTTCCTTTATCTCTACCCACAACACCCCAAAGATATATGTTGGCACTCATTCTCCAAATATGTGGCCCACTGATATATATCTAAAGGGTCCCATGACTTAGAGTTTACTTGACAGTAGTAAATGACCTTCTCCTAACAACAGCTAGCCCCTCACGGTCCTAGAAAACTTGCTTTCAAATTCCTTAGACTTATGCTATCCCTAACCCCCTCCCAACTTGAAAGTATATATAATCAGTCACTCCTCACAATCCTAGTGGCAGCTCTTCTGCCCACAGATCCTGTCTCCATGCTCTCATAAAACCACGCTTTTGGCGCTGAAGCTGTCTCAAGAATTCTTTCTTGACTATTCACTCCTAAGCCCCAACATTTCACATCACCAAGAGCTCCAAATTATCTTCCTCTGTTATGAACACTCATCAACAAACCTACAAAGGGATAAGCAGAACAGTAACACCTTTAGTTTAACTGGATCTAAACTTCTGGTTTAAAGAATAAAGCAGGTAATTCCCTCTTCTCCCAGAAATCACTTTAAAAAACACCAAGATGGGGCACCTGGGTGGCTCAGTGGGTTAAAGCCTCTGCCTTGGGCTCAGGTCATGATCTCAGGGTCCTGGGATTGAGCACCACATCGGGATCTCTGCTTCCCCCTCACTCTCTGCCTGCCTCTGCTTACTTGTGAGCTCTCTGTCAAATAAATAAATAAAATCTTTAAAATAAATAAATAAATACCACCAAGATAGGATGCCTGTGTGGCTCAGTCAGTTAAGCATCTGCCTTCAGCTCAGATCTTAGGCTCCTTTCTCAGTGGGGAGCCTGCTTCTCCCTCTGCCTTTCACTCCCTCTGCTTGTGCTCTCTTACTCCAACAAATAAATGAATGAAATATATTTTTTTAAAGATTAAAGTAAATAAATAAATAAAGCCACCAAATAACAAAGAAAAGAAATGCATAATACATCAGAGGCTAAAGACAACTGATATTAAGACCCACAACATAGGGACACCTGGGTGGCTCAGTCGGCTAAGCATCTGCCTTCAGCTTGGGTCATGATCCCGGGGTCCTAGGATCGAGTCCCACATTGGGCTCCTTGTTCAGCGGAAAGCCTGGTTCTCCCTCTGCCTGCTGCTCCCGCTACTTGCAGTCGCTTGCTCTCTTTCTGACAAATAAATAAATAAAATCTTAAAAAAAAAAAAAAAAAGACCCACAATATAGTTGAAAGAGGCCAAAACCACAGAAGATGAAATCAAAAAGAAGAAGAAAGAAGATATCTGTTGCTACAAATCTCAGAAATAACCAGCAATGTACATTTCTCATGGGTAAAGGACACTGTATGAGTTAGAGTTCTCCACAGAAATAGAACCATTTGGATATTATATATATCTCCACACATATATATAGTACATATTTAATAATACATAATACACATATATTGAGATACACTATAAAGAATTAGCTCCTGCAATTATGGAAGCTAACAATTTCCTTCTCCTTCCACGCCCACAGTTCTTGGTCACACTGCTTCAAAGAATGAAGACTAGACAGAATGATGGACAGCAAAGAAAGGTTTATTAAGGGGCACCTGGGTGGCTTGGTGGGTTAAAGCCTCTGCCTTCGGATCGGGTCATGATCTCAGGGTCCTGGGATCAAGGCCCCGCATGGGGCTCTCTGCTCAGCAGGGAGCCTGCTTCCCCCTCTCTCTCTGCCTGCCTCTTTGCCTACTTGTGATCTCTTCTCTCTGTCAAATAAATAAATAAAATATATATAAAAAAAGAAAGGTTTATTAAGTGATAGTAAAATGATAGTACGAAGCTCCTAAAGGGGGGGGGGGAACCAAGAGGGTTGCCACCAGCGTTTTTAAATCTAGGGGTTTTTACAGGCTTGTTGGAGGTTGTTTTAATCTGATTAACCCTCTCATAGTCTGTCATCCAGTCAGGTTTTTGTCACCTATCATGTGGGAAAGGGTGGAGGACTCCATCCAGGGTGGTGTAAAATCCTTTTAAGGGTGGTTTCCTCTTAGGCAGGGCCTCCAGTCCGGGCCTGTCTTTCTTCCAACAATACTTTATCAGCAAGTGTTAAGAGCTGCTGGGTAAATCAACAAGTTGGAGGCCCAAAGAGCTGGTGATTTAGTTTCAGCCTGAGTCTAAGGACCTAAGAAACAGGAGAGGTGGTGTAATTCCTGTCCAAACATCCACTAGCTTCAGACCCAAAAAGATGCTTTAGTTTGAGTCCAAATACAGGGAGGAAGACCTCTCTTATGTGGGTAGGGTTGGTCAGCATTTTTGTTCAATTAAGGCCTTCCACTGATTGGATGAGACCCACTTAGGAGAAAAATCCACTTTGGTCAGAGTCTATCATTTAAATGTTGATATCATCCAAAACACCCTCATAGAAACATCCAGAATAATGTTTGACCAAATATCTGGGCACCTCATGGCCCAGTCAAGTTGACACATAAAATCAACCATCATAGGCACATTGAAGTATAAAGCTGAAATCCTGTCAAAAAACAGGAGACAGCGTGCACCGACTAGAACCAAGATCACTCCTTTTGTTCCAAAAAGCAGAAAAGCAAGTGCTAAATGATGAGTAGCAGTAAACAAAATTTGTCAGAAGGAGTCTGCCCCTGGGGGCCATTGGAATTGGAAAGGAGGGAAGGAGGAAGGAAGGAGAGAGGGAGGAAGGATGGAGGGAAGAGGGCGGGAAGAAGGAGAGAAAGGGAGAGGAGAGGAAAGGAAAGAAGTAAGAAAGGAAATATCGCTTCAAAAATGCTAAACATACAATTAGCACAGAGAACCCTGCAGCACATTAAAGGAAAAATACACCGTAATCCAGTGTGGTTTACTCCAGGAATGCAAAGATGAAATCAGTATTTCAGAAAATCTTTCTAAATATGACACAAACCCAGAAACTGGAAGATGAAAGATTCATAAATCCAACCACTTAAAAAAATAAAATCCAAAGTATTGCACACTAAAGCCATCATAAACAAAGATACAAAGATACATTGGAGGAAAAATATTGCAGTTCCTATCACTGAAAAATGGCTAATATGTCTGTATTGGTACTCTTTTATAAATCAGTAAGAAGCCTAATAGCCCTGTAGAAAAATAGGCAAATTGTATCAAGAAATATTCATAAATACAAACGGTTCCTTTACTACTGAAAAAGTAGTCTACTTCCTTCATGATAAGATAATAGCAAAAGAACTCTGGCTTAATTTTTCATCTACAAATTAGCAAAGATAAAACAATTGATACACTTGGTTTTCCAGTATAGATTGGCACAACTTCTATGAAAGGCCACTTAATAATTATCACAATGATAAATATATCTACCCTCTGGCCTGACAATTGCATTGTTGTAATTTATCCTTCAAATATATCCACTTATTTGCAGAATTATGGCTATCTAATATTAATCACAGCGGTTTTACTAATGCTATTAAGAGGTTTGAAATAATTTAAATGCCCATGCCCACCAATAGGGACTAGTTAATAGATTATGGTGCATCCTATAATGTAATGCTATGCAGCTGGGGAAAATGGGGGATATGCAGAATACCTTGCATATAATTGATAAGTGAATAAATCACTGAGTGAATAGAAGGAAGGAACACACAAGGAATGCTGGAACGAAAAAATAACAGAGCTCTATGTACTGATATAAAGGAACTTTTAAGACATATTAAGTGAAAATGCTCAGGTACAGAAAAGTATGCATGGTATCTTAAGAAGTGAAAAATGACTTGTCAACATATTTATTAGGTATATATCTTGGGAAGGATACATAGGAAACATAAGAGTAATTGCCTCTAAAGAGGCCTCTCAAGAACTGGAAATAAAAGCAGACAAGATACTACTTTCAGGGGCGCCTGGGTGGCTCAGTGGGTTAAAACCTCTGCCTTCAGCTCAGGTCATGATCTCAGGGTCTTGGGATCGAGCCCCACATTGGGCTCTCTGCTCAGCAGGGATTTTGCTTCCCTCTCTCTCTGCCAGCCTCTCCGCCTACTTATGATTTCTCTGTCAAATAAATAAATAAAAATCTTAAAAAAAAAAAAGAGAGAGATACTACTTTCATTTCAAATTTATAACCATAGAGTTGTACAATATACCACTAAAAAGTATAATTAAATTTTTTAAAAAAATTTTCAGATAATCTCAAAATAGAATTCATATTCATTGAAAGGTGGTTTGAGCTATAAATATATTTTGGCCAAAAAAGAAACTGCTAGGCAACTCCCCTCCACCCGAATCTAAGTCTAAGTCCTTACAAAAGGAAAAGGCATATGAGATAATTCTGTCCTGTCTATTAAACTTTCCCGCTATTGCCCCCATCTTGGAATCTCTCTGTGCCAGATACCTTTGGTTGCCCTTTCTGATCCATTCTCCGTCCTTCCTTGGGTTCAACTGGAGACTCGAGGGGAAAAACACAGTGAGATTTGGGTATTATTTGCGTGGTTCCTATCCTTTACAGTCATCCAGGAAGGGCTGTCTTTGTCCACCCTAGGTCACAGCTCCTGTTGTGGGGCCTTCCAACAAGAGCCTGTGTGTTGCAGTGCTGGCTCCTTCATTCCCTACTCCCAAACCCAGACACCACACACACGACTTCATAGGGATCATAGCCATCCCATTATACTCAGAATAAGATTACTGCTCCATTCTTTGTAGCATTCTTGTACCCTGACCACATCTTCATAAATAATTCTTCTTCAAGACTTTCCTCAAATTACATATATTGAATATATCATTTCATGGCAAACCCCAACTGATAAATCATTTCAAACCTTATCAGTACTTCTCCAGCTAATATTTACACTTTCTGTTTCTCAACTCTTCTCTCCTTTTTCTCTCAAGATGCAACTCAAGACTCATTTAACTTCACACTGATATTCTTTCTTTATATTTCACAGAACTGACCAAATATGTGTAGAATCCTTGTTTTCTTCATTTTTCACTTCAGTATTCAAATCATTTTCATTTTTGAAAGCGACTTTTTCATCTCTGTATAAGCCAGTGAAGATTTTCTAGCACCAGGTGATTTACAGCTTTGCCTGACTGAGTGAGTGACCAGGATGGAAAATTAAGAGCCCTCTGGTAGGCAGCAGGGCCAGCTTCATGACGTGTGACCTGTGTAGTCAGACAGGAACCCGTACTTAGAAGGGCTCCATACTTGATTTAATGCAGTGCTGACACCATATTGAAAATACCAATATTTTTTGAAGAAAGAGCTCTGCATTTTTATATTTCATTGGGTCCCATGAATTAGGTAGCCGGTCATGGCAGACAGCCTTTAAGATGGCTCACGAAGATCCCAACTTTCTAGTAGTCATACCCTGTATTATCCCTTCCCTCTTAGCATGGGCTGGACCTAGTGACTGACCTCCAACAAATAGAATACAAAGTAATGAAATGTCACTTCCAAGATTAGTTTACAAAGAGACTATGGCTTCCATTTTGTGATCTCCCTCTCTTTCTCTTCCTCTGTTTCCTTTTCCTCTCCTCCCTCCCTCTCTCTGTCCCTCTAACACATTTGTCCCTATATTAATTCTCAAACCTAGTTTCCAATATAGTTTTCCCAGGCTATCTCTGTGTGAATGGCTCAGCATGGCAAAGCAGCCTATCTTTTAAAAAAAAATTCAGCTAATTTGAAGCATCAACACTGGTTAAATAAAGACAAACCATAAATACAAACATTATACCCCAAAATATATGTTATTAATCTTACATTAATGCTGGACTATATTTTCAATTTTTTACTTTTTTCCGAAATGCACATTTGGTTCTTTTTTTTTTATTATAAACAGTTGAAAAAAGAATTTTATTTTATTTTTATTTAAATTTTAATTTACAGTGCAATATTCAACTTCATGCTTTTAATCTCTTACAGCACCTAATTCAGTCCTAAATGAAATATTTCTTTATTAGTAAATAATTGTGAGAGGAAAGATGGTGAGTGTGGGAAAAAGGAAGGAGAATTTTTATTGACTTGAAAATAGGCATTATTCTTAACATTTTGCTTACAATTTTCTAATAATTTTTATTATTTTATGCATTCTTGTTTAACCAATTTTCATACACACATCCAAAGATAAAGCTTAAACAGAAATCAGTAACATTTTTAAAGACATGATATAATTATCATATCATATAATCTATATTCTTGCATACCAATGAGATTTGCATAAAATTATTTTTAAATTGTAAAAAAAATATATGTAAGGTATTAAACCTATCATAATTACTGTTATTTATCATTATCAAAACTGACCTTCCTAGTGACCTACACTTTGTAAAAGCAGTCTTAAAGTTAACAACAGATCAAGCAAGGAATTCAGAAATCCATATTTCCTCTATTAAAATGTTTCATATCAGGCACCGGGGTGGCTCAGTCGTTAAGCGTCTGCCTTCGGCTCAGGTCATGATCCCGGGGTCCTGGGATCGAGCCCCCCATCGGGCTCCTTGCTCAGCAGGACGCCTGCTTCTCCAGCTACCAATCCCTCTGCTTGTGTTCCCTCTCTCGCTGTGTTTCTCTCTGTCAAATAAATAAAATCTTTAAAAAAAAAAATGTTTCATATCTTGAAGTGATTGCTCTCTTAATTAAAAAATATGTTTGTATGTATAAAATAATTAATGCTTAAAACCTTGGGTTCTATGGACAGACTTCAAGGGGATCCATAAGCCCTCTTTGTCGTTTTTAGTATCAAAAATATTTTCCTTATTTTTAAAATATCAACTTACAATTAAAAATCAATACTATA
Organism: Procyon lotor; assembly: GCA_028646535.1. Lineage (NCBI taxonomy): Eukaryota > Metazoa > Chordata > Mammalia > Carnivora > Procyonidae > Procyon > Procyon lotor. The sequence goes on along the minus strand of CM053608.1, from coordinate 71,050,980 downwards.
TTTGATGAAAAGTCACAAAATCATTGCTATATGGTAAAGTTTTAAAAAAATGAAAAAGACTCTGCCATAATGCAGATACATTAAGGATTGAGTTGAGGTTGCCACAGAAATATTTGGTCCTACTTGTGTGACATTTGTAGACTTAAACCCTTGAAACATGGGTATGCAATTAAATTCAGCATATCGAAAATAGAGAATTTACTGTCTTTCTCTCCCGAAAACCCACTAAAATGACAGTAAGCAGATTTTTTTAGCCATAAGGAGAGAGAGGATATGTAAAAAAAAATCACAGCAACAACATTTTGGAGTCTGGAAAACAGATGGATGAGTGATAATTGACTTCACAAACCTGAGAATACTAAAAACCTAACCCAACGTAAGGGAAATACAGAAAGAGAGACTGCAGGATCCTAGCAATGCTCAGAAAATTGAAGCATCAGTTATGTTTGAAAGTCAAAGCTGGTACAGATTGACCTTGAAAAATTGAAATACTATAGTTAGATAACCCCCTCACCCCAACCCTGACACGTCTCTCAATACCTAAGCTACTATCCTCACCCAACCCTGGAAGACAATTAAAGATTTGCTCTCTGGAAAATTGAAACATAGAGACTTTAAACTGAGGGAAAAGATACTGAAACAAGATGATCAAGCGAAAGTTAAGTTGGTGAATAATGAGATCTTTGATCCCTGTTCCCAGAAAAATAGAGGATTTCTTCTAGCCCAAGAGAAATTAATTAAAAATCGTGATATCAGGCCCTGCCAGATGATCCTACAATAAAGTTCACTTGTTGAGTAGTTCTTCATACACATCCTGAACCTCAAATAATCTTTCACTTACCATTTAACATGAGCAATGGCCAAGGGTAATAAGATATTTGAGGAAATGTCTCTAATATGAAGACAGCAATGAGTAAAAGAAATAAAAGGAACTTGGGATAACAAGATATGCAGAAAGAAGAATACAGCATTCCAGATTTTTTTTTTTAATTCTTAGAAATAAAAACGTAAAAGCAAATTCCTCTTCTGTTCTTGACTTTGTCACTGGTTCCAGACTGGCCCTCACAGCATTTAAAAGAAAGAAAGAAAACAACTATGCAACTGAAAAAAATGCGTGGAAATCAGATGCTCAACAACTAGAACACAAAATATTGGTCCCTGAGAAAAGGAAAACATTCAGGGTGAACAAACCACACATTTGACTGAACTTTTCCTTGGAAGCACATCCCAGACTACGGCAAAGAGAGGTGGAGGTCAAGTACAATACAGAGGTTGCCCTACCTCTAAGGAAACAGACATCAGCGTCCAAGTCTGCTGAGACCGTAACTGGTGGAGTAGGGTGCTAGAGAAGGAGTTATATAGAGAATGAGCCCTAGAAATATGCATCAAAGACTCTTTAAGATTTGGGGCAAGTACTAATAAAAGATGAAACAGTGCTAGGAATGACAGAGACCAACTACCAGAGAGCTGAGAATTGAATGGAAATTCTGGAGGTTTGCATAGTCCAAGAGATGACAGAATTCCAGCTGCCAGAGTAGAAAAACTTCACTGAACAGCCTAGGCATTTGATTGAGCTCAGAGAAAGTCCACACCTTACAGGGAGGTTGTTAAGCTGTAGAGCAAGGGCTACTCTGTATCCCTGCCTTAATCACATTTAAAAATGAGCCTTAAAAATATCAAGTTCATTTGGCAAGTAAATTGAGTATAATATTCAGCATGGTAACTATAGTTAACAATATTATATTATATATTTGAGAGTTGCAAGGAGAGTGGTTCTTAAATGTTCTCATCACACACACACACACACACACACACACACACACACACAAACACAAGTAGTTGTGTGAAGTGATGGAGATGTTAACTAACCTCACTGTGATAATCATTTCACTATATATATATATGTAACAGATCATCACATTGTAAGCCTTAAACTTATACAATGTTATATGTCAACTATATTTCAATAAAACTGGAAAAAATCTCAATAATAAAAAAGAGAGAGAGAACCACAGCAAAGTGCAGTCAAATTATTGAAAGCCAAGAATAAAAGACAATCTTAAAAGCAGCCAGAGGAAAAAAATACATTGCATAGGGGAAAAATAACAATTATCACTGAGTTCTCATAAAAAACATTGCAAGCAGGAAGAAAATAAAATGATATCTTTAAATCGCTAAAAGAAAAATAAAACTAAAACTGAATCTACAATTCTGTGTTCAGTAGACATAGAAAATATCTTTCAAGGGGCACTTGGCTGGCTTAGTCAGTAGGGCATGCAACTCTTGATCTTGGAGTTGTAAGTTTGAGCCCCATGCTAGCTGTAGAGATTACTTAAAAATGAAACCTTGAAAAAAAGAAAAGAAAATATTCTTCAAAAATGATGGTAGAAGAGTACACTTATCATGATGAGCACTGAGTAATGCATAGAATTGTTGAATCATTATATTGTATACCTGAAATTAATATAGCACTGTACGTTCATTATGCTTGAATTTTTTAATGGTGTAAAAAAAGATGTAGAATAAATATATTTACAGATAAAACCTAGGTTTGCCACCAGAAACTTATACTATAAGAAATGTTAAAGGAAATTCTTCGGGCTGAAAGAAAATGATATCAAATGAAAACACAGATCTGCATGAAAATCACCCAAAATAGTAAATGTATTATAGAATAGCAGCTGATACTTTCCCAGCACCTAAAATCTTACAGGACTTAACTGAGTTCATCACCCACACCCTACTTGATGATTTTTCAAAATATCATTACTAAGAAAGCAAAATGGGTATTATCACAGTTGTGGGGATTTTTTAAGATTTTATTTATTTATTATTTATTTGAGAAAGAGAGAGAGCACATGAGAAGTGGGAGAGGGAGAAGCAGGCCCCCTACTGAGCAGGGAGTGAGTGTGGGGCTCAATCCCAGGACCTTATGACATGAGCCAAAGGTAGACACTTAACTGACTGAGCCAACCACATGCCCCATAATAGTTGTTTAAATAGAAATTTAGGCAACATGAATTTAGTTGACCCAAAAGAAGAATTATTTACTCTACTATGAAAGTGCAATTCAATGGGGCGCCTGGGTGGCTCAGTGGGTTAAAGCCTCTGCCTTCAGCTCAGGTCATGATCTCAGGGTCCTGGGATCAAGCCCTGCATTGGGCTTTCTGCTCAGCGGGGAGCCTGCTTCCCCCTCTCTCTCTGTCTACTTGTGATCTCTCTCTCTCTGTCAAATAAATAAAATCTTTAAAAAAAAAAGAAAGTGAAAAAAAAAAGTGCAGTTCAAGCTTTAAAAAAAAAAACTCCTTTTCAATGATAATTCACTGAAAAAAAAACCCTCAAGTATTTATTCCCTCTTTTATAATAGGTCAAATTATATTGATTCTAATAATTTGGAATAGTCACATTTTTTGATCATCTTCTTGAAAATAATAGAATCTTTGACTTATTTTGATATATCAAAAATTTGTGTGAAATAATGTCTTTCTGCCTAAAAAAATGAAGGGAGAAAGGAAGGAAGAGAAAAAGGAAAAAAGGAGGGAGAAAGGAAGAGAAGGAAAACACTTCAGGGAACACAAATACTTGAGCATAGGTCAGTTTATTCCAAAGTAGATTAGAGAAGAAAGACTTTACCATCCCAGCACAGGCTAATAAAGTTCCTTTGCCTATCCTAACAATAAAGCCTCAGTAAATTAGAACTCAAGCAGAAAACACTAGCTAAGAAGAGCTAAAAATGTGTCCCTTGCCAAAATGCAGCACTCAAACAACAAAATAAAGCTGTGAAAGACATTAAATGTTATGCTACAGGTACTGGAGGTTCACTTATCGCCAAAACTTTTGGAGTCATCAGGAGTTCGTTTCTCATAGATCTAATTACTCTATAGTTTTCCTAAAAATCAAATGAAGACCTTAAACTTTTTTCATGCCTTTCTCTTCCTTTTCTTTCTTTTCCTATTTTCTTCCCTTCTTATTCACTTCCCTTCCCATTCTTTCCCCTTCTCAGTCCTGCCCTGTCTTTTCCCTTCCCTTCTCCACATACAGTGATGATGAGGTGAAGGGGACATTGCGCAGAGGCCCATCAGCTGCCAGTGCCCATGCAGACAGAGTACAAAGCAAGGAGATAAAGACATGAGGAGGCCCATCAGTGCTGTGTACACTTGCACCAAAGGATGCATGAAGATGGTGGGTGAAGGAGACAATAAGGTTGGGAGATTGATCCAGTGGGAAAATAAATGAATCAATTGAAACCATCAATAATTAAATTGAAAATAATGAGAGCCAGATTTCTCACTGTTAGAGAATGTGCTTATGTGGAAAGGGAGAAGACCAAAAAGATCCTTAATGTGTTGAATTGGAACTAAAGGTAATAGTATAAGGGCATGGTTTTAAGATTTTCTTCAATGGAACTATGTTCAGATTATTCCTTCCTCAGTGCACAATGAGCCAGTTGGCACTTAGGATAGTGTCTGTAGAGATCTTACTTATAGTAGAAAAGGGGCAAAAAATATTTTTCTTCTTTCTTTGTCTTAAAGATCATTGACCAAAATCAGACTAAAAGAACACCTTAAGAACCTCATTAAAAAGAAAAAAAAGAAAACAAAATGATAAAACACTGTGTTTATTTCTATTAAAATTGTCCAGAGAATATATAATTTAATGAAAATATAATTTACCTCAGTAAAATATAAATATAATAATTAATTATAATATTTATTATAAATATATTATTAATACTAAATATAATTATAATTAATAAAATATATGCAATGCATGTATTAATACAGTATGTATGCAATACATGATAAAATATACTTCACTGTCATGTCATGTTGGTAAATACAATAGGAAGAAGAGCCTACAGATTGAGTGCAAGAAATAAAACCTCAGTGGAAGTTGAAAACAACATTCTAGCTGGCAGTAAAACTGCACAGCTGGTGCCATTTGGGGAATAAAAAGGAAAAATATTTTTAAAGCCTAGTGATTTTTTTTAGAAGGCTCTCAAAAAAACTCCAGTTTCTTAAAATCATTTTTTTATGAACTTGAAACCTTATGTTCTGTTTTCCTATAGATTTAATAGTTCTAGTCAATTTTCCAATGGGATTTTTCTTTCAGAAGTTGAAAAACATGATAGTAAAAATCATATTATGAATAGATAAGAATAGAAAGCAATAGGGAGTGAGGAGGATAGTTTTGCCAATAATCCAAATATATCATAATACAAAATGGAGAGCACAAAAACAGACCTTGTTATAAGATTTAATATAAGGAGGTGCCTGGCTGGCTCAGTCAGTAGAGCATGTGACTCTTGATCTCAGGGTGGGTGGGAGGGGTGGTCTGTGAATTCATGCCCCATGCTGGGCCTGTAGCTTATGAAGAAGAAAGAAGAAGGAGGAGGAGGAGGAGGAGAAAGAGGAGGAGGAGGAGGCAATATAAGATAAAGAAGGAATTAAAAATCAGTGAGAATGGTGCTCACTTCGGCAGCATATATACTAAAAATCAGTGAGAATGGAGAAAAGAAATAATGGCAATTTGTGAATTTCAAAAAAAAAAAGTCAATTTGTATTCACCTCACCTTGTATTTCCAAATAAAATTCAAATAAGTTATATATTAGAACCTTTAAAAATCAAAACCAAAGAAGAAAAAAAAGAAAACAAGAGTAAATATTCATCAAATGTCTGATGAAACTTATTAAACACATAAGCAACATAATATTGACAATATAAAAATAACGCATCTAGGAAAATGAACTGAAATTTAAAAGAAAGTAACAAACTAGAAAAAAATTTCAATAGCAAAGATGACCCCCCAAAAAGGGCTATTTCTTTACTTTGCAAAAAGTTCATACAAATCAATAAGAAAACCACAAAATAGCCAGGAATTGTCAAATGAAGGAATAAATACCCAATAAAAAGTTAAAAAATGCCCTCATAACTAGTCAAAGAAAAAAAGTAATTTAAAAAGCAACATTTCTACATTAAAAAAACAAGATAATATTTGTGGTAGACTCTTATCTTGGAAGCCTCCACTAAACATGACTTGCTATACTCATGCCCTTGTGGAGTTCTCCCTATCTTGACTCTGGCCTCAATCATGTGACTTTCTTTGGCCAATGAGACACTAGCCAGAGTGACACAAGTAAAAGTTTGATAAGGACTTGTATATTGGTACAACTCTTCTTGGAACACTCCTTCTTGGAGCTCATCTGCCATCCTGGAAAGAAGATGGAGCTGGATCACTGAATCATTGGAGGCTGTATTGAGATCCTAGAGGATGAAAGGCCACCTTGGACATCCCATACTCTGCTGAACCCCCGGCTAAATAAACCAAATATGAAGAATCTCAGCTATATCGTATAAAACAGAACCTCCCCCATCAACCTATGGAATTATGAGAAATAAAAAATCATTGTTGTTTTAAGTCACTAAATTTTGGAGGGTAATTTGTTACAAAGCAGTAGAAGACTGATACATTTTTTTTCCATATCACCAAAACAAAATTAACAAAAAGGTACCTTAGATCAAAAGCTTCTGCAAAGCATAAGAAATCACCAATGAAATAAAAATGCAACCTACCAAATGAATAAAAATATTTGCAAATTCAAAAAACATTTTAAAACTCATATAATAGCAAAACTAACAAACAAACAAACAAACAATCCAATTAAAAATGGGCAGAGGACCTGAATAGAAATTTTTTCAAAGACATATATAGACAAACAATGGGTACATGAAAATGTGCTCAATGGGGCACCGGGTTGCTCAGCTGATTAAGCATCCAACTCTTGATTTTGGCTCAGGTCATGATCTGAGGGTTGTGAGATTGAGCCCCATTATCCAGCTTCACACTCAGTGTGGAGTCTGCTTCAGATTCTCTCTCTTTCTCTGCCCCTTCCCCTGCTCACATGCTCTTGCTCTCTCTCTCTAAAGAAAAGAAAAAGAAAAAGAAAAAAAAAAAGAAATGGTGCTCAACTAATCATTAGGGAAATGCAAATCAAAACCACAATGAGGGGGGCCTGGGTGGCTCACTTAAGGGACTGCCTTTGATTCAGGTCATGATCATAGGGTCTTGGGATCAAGCCCCACATCAGGCTCCCTGCTCTGTGGGGAATGCTTCTCCCTCTCTCTTTGCCTGCTGCTCCCCCTGCTTGTGCTCACTCACTCTCTGTCAAATAAATAAGGAAAATATTTTTAAAAAAGATACCAAGGGTTGGGGGGCCTGGGTGGCTTAGGTGGTTAATCATCTGACTCTTGATTTCTGCTTGGGTCTTAATCTCAGCATTGTGGGTTTGGGCCCCACATTGGCCTCTACGCTGGGTGTGGAGCCTACTTTAAAAAAAAGAAAAAAGAGGGGTGCCTGGGTGGCTCAGTGGGTTAAAGCCTCTGCCTTCGACTCAGGTCATGATGTCAGGGTCCTGAGATTGAGCCCCACATCGGGCTCTCTGGTCAGTGGGGAGCCTGCTTCCCCCACTCTCTCTGCCTACTTATGATCTCTCTCTCTCTGTCAAATAAATAAATAAAATCTTAAAAAAAAATTTTTTTTTAAATAAAAAAAAAGAAAGAAAAAAGAAAGATACCAGAGGCACTGGAGAGTAAATTGGTACAGTATAATACCATTACTAAGTTATTTGGCAGTAAGTTTCAGCAACTTAAAAAATGTTCATTGAACCCCCTGAACTCAGTAATTTCACCTTATAAATATGTCCACTGCATTATATATTGAGAAACAAAAACATCTATACCCACGTCACTTTACTATTCAGCTATCCTCATTAACATGACTTTATTATTCCATTGTCTTCATCAACATAACTTTATTATTCTAAGAAATTCTTGGAAGATAAGAGTTGGAAATATCTTTATTTTTCATTTCTGGCATATCCTGCAAACACAATTAAAGAAATATCCTGCTGGTCAACTTTTAAATAGATAAGACCAAACAACTGTTTTCTTTTCTAGTCTCCAAAACCTTAGCCTCAAATTTTCACCTTGTCTATTGTCCAATCAACCCTAAACTATTATGATTCTTACCCTTAGTTAATCCCTCTTATTGAAAGACCTACTTTATTTATTTATTTATTTTAAAGATTTTATTTACTTGACAGAGAGAAACACAGCGAGAGAGGGAACACAAGCAGAGGGAATGGTAGTGGGAGAAGCAGGCTCCCTGCTGAGCAGAGAGCCCGATGATGCCGGGGCTTGGTCCCAGGACCCTGGGATCTGACCTGGGCCGAAGGCAGACACTTAACGACTGAGCCACCCAGGCGCCCCGAAAGACCTACTTTAAATCAGATCCCCAAAAGCCTTATAAATCCCCCAACCTGCTCTCAATCTTTTGAGATAAGATTCTGTCAAGGTAGTGGTCTCTTTTACTGAGGTAAGCAATAAATTCAACTTTGCTTTATCACCAGATTGTTTTGGAAGTGTTTTGGGGGAACTGGCATTCACCAATATGAAAGCAAAAGATGGAATAATAGTCATACTTAGTGTCTATTTAAAGGAAAGTTACTGTAGGGGCAGAAATTTTTTCCTTTTATCCCTTCTGTTGTTCTTTGCCTGGTCTAATAATTAAGTTGACAAGAGATAGATTAGCAGGAGAAAAACAAACAAAATACACAGGAGCCCCATAGAAACATGAAGACTCAATTGGCAACCAGTTAGTTGATGTTTATATAACATCCTGCAAAAGGAAAGGGGTAGAGATTTGGGGATACAAAGGGGGGATGCCATTCACAACAAGGCAGAGGAGATGTTTAGAGAACAAAGGTTGCTTTGTTATGAAGATAAGTTTCTTAAAGAAAAATGTATTTCTGGAAATAGCTCTCTTCTTGGTAGAGGACCCCCTTCCAAAGTAAATTTAGGGAGTTGAAGGGGAGGTAAAAGCTTTTTCTGAATCTGCTGACTGATTGCTTTTAGGTCAAAATGATCCTGTTAAAGTGACATATTTTGGGGTGGTAAATTCTGCTCCCCTTCATTACTAAAAAAAAATAGGGTATATTATTGCAAAGAAATAGAGGAATATGGAGTAAGTGGAAAATGCTTAGGTTATAAGTTAAACATAACAAAATTGTATTTATGATTCCAACTATAGGCTTTATGTAAGCACGTTAAGAAAGGAAGGAAGGGAGGGTGAGAGAGAAAGAGGAAGGAAGGAAAGGAGAGAGAAAGACCAAGAGAACAACAGCTCAGTGTTTCTCTTTGAGTGTTGAAATATAAATTTTTTTCTTATTTTCAAATTTTCTTTAACAAACAAATTTTAATAATGAAAATAATTCTTCCCCAGCTTCATATTCAAAGGGTACAATGGCTATTGTGGTGTGTGAATGGGAGAGATGTAATTTGTGCAATGCTCTCTCTTCAGGCTATTGAAGTACACTAAGTTCCTCCACAATCAAAATTAAAAAATACTGGTTAGAAGAGAGACCCTAGTTGGTAACTGAGGAAAATGACTGACTAGTTCAGGCAGGTGCACTTCTTTGAATATGAATAATCACATTACAGATTCTAAAATCAAGGTGGTTTCCATAATCCTCATAAATAGTGGGGGCCCTCTTATTGTCCTGTAGATGTGACAAGATTAAAATTATTAACATAAGCACAGTTCTTTCTTTCTTTTTCCCCCAACTGCTTCCACAGAGCTTTCAGGTACTGCCTACTTAATTAAGTTTTGTACTTCCTCCTTTAGGAATGGAAAAGAAAGATCTGAAAAGAACCACTGTTTTCAGGGCACTGCATGTTTCAGGGAGCACGTGGCATAGTGCTTTAGAAGCAGGAAGAAAATAATCAGAGACTGAAAACATTCTTTTGGGGTAGGGAGTGACGGATTTCTAGGAATTTCAAAGCACTGAAAATAGGAGTAGACAAGGGATTTAAAAAGAATTCTCATGAACTAAGTAATTGGACCCCTTTAAACAACTGAGAGAGGGGCGCCTAGATGGCTCAGTAGATTAAGGATCTAAATCTTGGTTTCCTCACAGGTTATGATCTTAGGGTTGTGAGATCGGGCCCCACATCCGGCTCTGTGCTGGGAATGGAGCCTGCTCAGGATTCTCTCTCCCTTTCTCCCTCGCCCTCTGCCCAACCACCTCTTTCTCTCCCTCTCTAACAAAAATAAATAAGTAAATTTGTTAGGAAAAAAAATGTCCAAGAGAGACATGAATCAAGACTGGAATTTCTTTTGGCGCTGTGTTTTAAATGTAACACCACACTGAAGCCATGGGCTTCTTATTGCTTCATTATTGTTTTAAACATACATTAAATTCTGAATTAGTAAAACAGTGTTAGTAATTTCTTTTTATATGCACACCAAAAATAGAAAACAGAATTGAAAAGCAACACTGGTTTTTTATCTAGAATTTATACAAAGGAAATTCTGTACATGGTAGATAAGAGCACAGTGACTGGAAAGGTATGTTTGATAGGAAGATGGCCTTCTTTGTCTGCATCTATCATAGCATGAATGAAAAACCTCTCCAAATCGCCAAACTCCTTTTACTCTGCTCTCATACTTATCAAACAACATTGTGTGATTTCTTGGTTACTTGGGGCCCACCAAATGGGTGCTAGATAACAGACACAAGTAATCCAGCTGATGGGAACACTGATCTTTTAAAAATGAATAAAGTGTGGGGCACCTGGGTGGCTCAGTGGGTTAAAGCCTCTGCCTTCAGCTCAGGTCATGATCTCAGGGTCCTGGCATCGAGCCCCACATCGGGATCTCTGCTAGGCAGGAAGCCTGCTTCCCTGTCTCTCTCTGCCTGCCTCTCTGCCTACTTGTGCCCCCCTCTCTCTGTCAAATAAATAAATAAAATCTTTTAAAAAAATGAATAAGGTGATCTCGTAGTATGCATGTGCATGCACACACACACAGTGACCTAATGTGTGCTTGACTATAGCACACATTAGGTGTGCTTGGTTTAGTAAACCAAAACCAGTTAATTTGAGAGCTGTGATAATAAAGTCCCAGAACTCTAAAGAAGAGAGACCACCACATCCTAGCCTGTGGTAATTTACCAGAATTCCATGCTGATCAATATGGGCCAAACATTGCTACAGATATATTAAAGCAAAATATAACAAAGGAACAAACTTCAGATGCTGTTCAGCTGTTGTTCTCTTCTCATGCTGTTATGATCGTTAAGAAATTACTGAGTATTGATTTAAAATTTATAGAGGTGGTATGTTAATCAATAAGAATAACAAATCCTAGGGGCGCCTGGGTGGCTCAGTCGTTAAGCGTCTGCCTTCGGCCCAGGTCAGATCCCAGGGTCTTGGGATCGAGCCCCGCATCGGGCTCCCCGCTCCACGGGAAGCCTGCTTCTCCCGCTACCAGTCCCTCTGCTTGTGTTCCCTCTCTCGCTGTGTTTCTCTCTGTCAAATAAATAAAATCTTAAAAAAAAAAAAAAAAAAGAATAACAAATCCTATTCATGGGTTAGCAAATAGTGAGATTATTTCTTTGAAGAAATTTCATATATTGGGTGAGGTAGATGTCTCCCAACCAAAGCATATTCTTCATACATTGAAAGTAGATTGTCTATAGGTGTAATCAGCCATAAATACTTAAGGAAATAATTATATTAACATTGATCACTTCAATCACATTAGTGATAAAAAATAAAATCAATATTAGTAATAATAATCCAAATAGCCTTGTGTCTAAAGAATATTTGGTATTTGTTTATACATTGGAATGTGTATTCTGAATCATCTTAGCACATGGCATTACACCATAGATGCAACCATATAAAGGATCTAACGTCAAGCCATCTAAACAGGTTTGTTTTTCAAGACACCAAAAGACCTTGTTTTACTACTACAAGCATACCTCGTTTTATTACCTTTCACTTTATTGCAGTTCACAGCTACTGCATTTTTTTACAAATTGAGGGTTTGTGGCAACCCCGCATAGAACAAGTCTGTTGGCAATACTTTTACTACATATTTGCTTACTTCATGTTTCTGTGTCATATTTCAGTAATTCTCACAGTATTTCAAACTGGCATTATTATTATTATATTTGTTATGTGATCTGTGATCAGTGATCTTTGATGTTAGTATTTTAATTGATGGGAAGACACAAACTGCACCCATATAAGACAATGAACTTAATCAATAAATGTGTATATTCTGACTGCTCTACCAACTGGCTGTTCCCCCATCTCTCTCTCTCTCCTTGGGCCTCTTTGTTTCCTGAGACACAACAATATTGAAATTAGGCCAATTAATAACCCTACAGTGGCCTGTAAGTGTTCAAGGGAAAGGAAGAATCTCACTTCTCTCACGTTAAATCAAAAGCTAGAAATGATTAAGCTTTGTGAAGAAGGCATGTCAAAAGCTAATTAGCCAAGTAGTAAATGCAAAGGAAAAGTTCTTGAAGGAAATTAAAAATGCTATTCCAGTGAACAAATGAATGATAAGGAAGCAAAATAGTAATATGACTGTTTATTGACAATGCACCTGGTCATCCGAAAGCTTTGATGGAAAAAAGTACAGTGAGATTCATGTAGTTTTCATGTGTAGCATAACATCCACCCTGCAGCCCATGGATAAAGGAGTCATTTGAACTCTCAAGTCTTATTATTTAAGAAATAAATTTTGTGGGATATCTGGGTGGCTCAGTGGTTAAGCATCTGCCTTCAGCTCAGCTCATGATCCAGGGTCCTGGGATCAAGTCCTGCATTGGGCTCCTTGCTTAGCAGGGAGCTTCTCCCTCTCTATGTGCTACTCCCCCTGCTTGCGCTTGCTCTCTCTCTCTGACAAATAAATAAAATCTTTAAAAAAAAAAAAATAAAGCCTAAATCCAACAGAGGAAGAGAAACAATAAAGATTAGAAGAGAAATCAATGATATGGAAAAAACCAAAAACAAAACAGTAGAACAAATCAACAAAACTAGAAGCTAGTTCTTTGAAAGATAAATAAATCAAAAACCCCAAGCCAGACTTATTAAAAAGAAAAGAGAAAGGACCCAAATAAATAAAATCGTGAATGAAAGAGATTACAACCAACACCAAAGAAATACAAACAATTATAAGAGAATATTATAAGCAATTACATGCCAACAAATTAGGCAATCTGGAAGAAATGGATGCATTCCTAGGGACATACAAGCTACCAAAACTGAAACAGGACAAGTAGAAAACCTGAGCAGACCCATAACCAGCAAAGACGTTGAAGCAGTGGGCACCTGGGTGGCTCAGTGGGTTAAGCAACTGCCTTCAGCTCAGGTCATGATCCTGGAATCCTGAGATCAAGTCCCGCATTGGGCTTCCAGCTCGGGGAGTCTGCTTCATCCTCTGATCTTCTCCCCTCTCAGGCTCTCTCTCACTCTCTCTCTCTCTCTCAAATAAATAAAGAAAATCATTTAAAAAAATATAAAGAAGTTGAAGCAGTAATCAAAAATCTCCCAAGAAACAAGAGCTCAGGGCCAGATGGCCTCCCAGCAGAATCCTACCAAACATTTAAAAAAAGAATTAATACCTATTCTTCTGAAACTGTTTCAAAAAATAGAAATGGAAGGAAAATTTCCAAACTCATTCTATGAGGCCAGCATTACAATCCCAACACCAAACAAAGACCCCTAAAAAGGAGAATTACATATCCCTGATGAACATGAATGCAAAAATTCTCACCAAGCTAGTGAATTCTCACTAGCTAATAGGATCCAACGGTTTATTAGAAGGATTAAAAGGATTATTCACCATGATCAGGTAGGATTTATTCCTTGGCTGCAAGGGTTATTCAACATCCACAAATCAATCAATGTGATACACCACATTAGTGAAAGAAAGAACAAGGACCATATGATTCTCTCAATAGATATAGAGAAAGCATTTAACAAAATACAGTATCTTTTCCTGATAAAAACACTCCACCTGTAGGAATAGAGGGAACATACATAAATATCATAAAAGTCATATACGAAAAACCCACAGCAAATATCCTCAATGGGGAAAAACTGAGAGCTTTTCCCCTTAAGATCAGGAGAATGACAGTGATATCTATTCTCACCACTGTTGTTCAACATAGTATGGGAAGCTCTAGTCTCAGCAATCAGACAACAAAAAGAACTAAAAGACATCCAAATTGGCAAAGAAGCCAAACCTTTACTCTTCATAGGCAACATGATACTCTATGTAGAAAACCCAAGAGACTCCACCCAAAAATTGCTAGAACTGATATAGGAATTCAGTGAAGTTCCAGGATATGAAATCAATCCACAGAAGTCAGTCGCATCTATACACTAACAATGAGGCAGAAGAGAGAGAAATCAAGGAATTGATCCCATTTAAAATTGTACCAAAATTCAAAATATAACTAGGAACAAACCTAACTAAAGAAGTAAATGATCTGTACTCTGAAAACTATAGAACACTCATGAAAGAAATTGAGGAAGACACAAAGAAATGGAAAACATTCTATGTTCATGGATTGGAAGAACAAATATTGTTAAAATGTCTATGCTACCCAAAGCAATCTACACATTCAAAGCAATCCCTATCAAAAACCATCAGCATATTTCCCTGAGCTGGGCAAACAATCCTAAAATTTGTATGGAACCAGAAAAGACCCTGAATACCCAAAGGAATGTTGAAAAAGAAAACCAAAGCTGGGGCCTCACAATGCCGAACTTCAAGCGGTATTACAAAGCTGCAATCATTTAGACTGTATGGTATTGGCACAAAGACAGACACATAGATCAATGGAACAGAATAGAGAACCCAGAAATGGACCCTAAAACTCTATGGTCAACAAATCTTCGCAAAGCAGGAAAGAATATCCAATGGAAAAAAGATAGTCTCTTCAATGGTGTTGGGAAAATTGGACAGCCACATGCAGAAGAATGAAACTGGACCACTTTCTTACACCATATACAACAGTAAACTCAAAATGGATGAAAGACCTAAATATGAGAGAGGAAGCCATCAAGATCCTAGAGGAGAACAACACAGGAGCAACCTCCTTGACCCTGGCTGCAGCAACTCCTTGCCAGACACGTATCCAAAAGCAAGAGAAACAAAAGCAAAGATGAACTATGGGGAGGTCATCAAGATAAAAAAAAGCTTTGCACAGCAAAGGAAACAGTCAACAAAACTAAGAGGCAACCTATGGAATGGAAGAAGTTATACGCAAACATCTTATCAGATAAAGGTCTAGTATTCAAAATCTACAAAGAACTTATCAAACTCAACACCCAAAAACCAAAAATCCAGTCAAGAAATGGGCAGAAGACATGAACAGACATTTCTGCAAATATGACATCCAAATGGCCAACAGACACATGAAAAAATGCTCCACATCACTTGGCATCAGTAAAATACAAATCTAAACCAAAAAATGAGATACCACCTCACACAGGTCAAAATAGCTAAAATTAACAAGTCACAAAACAACAGATGTTGGTGAGGATGGGGAGAAAGGGTTACCTTGTTACACTGTTGGTGGGAATGCAAACTGGTACAGCTACTCTGGAAAATAGTATGGAGTTTCCTCAAAAAGAGGAAAAAAGAGTTTCCTCAAAAAGCTCTAAAAATAGAGCTATCTTATGGCCCAGCAATAGCACTACTAGGTATTTATCAAAAGGATACAAACATAGTGATTCAAAGGGGCACATGCACCCCAATGTTTATAGCAGCCATGTCCACAATTGCCAAACTATGGAAAAAGCCCAGATGTCCATTGACCGATTAATGGATAAAGAAGATGCGGTGTATATACAGACAATGGAATATTACTCAGCCATCAAAAAATGAAATCTTTCCATTTGCAATGATGTGGTTGGAACTAGAGGGTATTATGCTAAGTGAAATAAGTCAAAGACAAATACTATATGATTTTGGTCATATGTGGAATTTAAGAAACAAGACAGATGAACATAGGGGAAGGAAAAAAAATAAAATGAGATGAAAATAGAGAGGAAGGCAAACTGTAAGAGACACCAAACTCTAAGGAACAAACTGACGGTTGCTGGAGAGGAGTTGTGTTGGGGAATGGGGTAAATGGGCAATGGGTATTAAGCTGGGCACTTGATGTAATGAGCACCGGATGTTATGTGCAACTGATGAATCACTAAATTCTACCCCTGAAACTAATAACACATTATATGTCAACTACACTGAATTTAAAGTGAAGAATTTTTTTTTTAAAGATTTTATTTATTTGACAGAGAGAAACACAGCCAGAGAGGGAACACAAGCAGAGGGAATGGTAGCGGGAGAAGCAGGCTTCCTGCTGAGCAGGGAGCCGGATGCGGGGCTTGATCCCAGGACCCTAGAATCATGACCTGAGCTGAAGGCAGACGCTTAACGACTGAGCCACCCAGGCACCCCTAAAGTGAAGAATTTTTAAAAAAGAACCATTGTAATACATAGAGACATCAAAATATCAACAATAACAGGATTTTGGATGAAATTCCCTCATGGATGACTATGAGGGGTTCAAGACTTCAGTGGAGGAAGTAACTGTAAATGTGGTGGAAATAGCAAGAGAGCTAGAATTAAAGATGTGACTGAACTGCAGCAATCTCATGATCAAATTCAAATGGATGAGGAGTTGCTTCATATAGATGAGCAAAGAA
This sequence comes from Procyon lotor, assembly GCA_028646535.1. NCBI lineage: Eukaryota > Metazoa > Chordata > Mammalia > Carnivora > Procyonidae > Procyon > Procyon lotor. The sequence continues at coordinate 71,034,408 of CM053608.1, read as the reverse complement.
AGTGGATTCTTGAGATGAAATCTATTCCTAGTGAGGATGCTGTGAAGGTTATTGAGATGACAACAAAGGATTTAGAATATGACATAAACTTAGCTGATAAAGTAGCTGCAGGGTTTGAGAAGATTGATTCTAATTCTGAAAAAAGTTCTACTGTGTATAAAAAGATGCCAAACATCTTCTTTGCATGCTACATTGCATGCTACAGAGCAAGTGTACAGGAAAGGAAAAGTTAATACATACGGCGAATTTATTGTGGTCTTATTTTAAGAAATTGCCACATTCAGCAGCCACCACCCTGATCAGTCAGCAGTTATCAACATCATGGCAAGACCTTCCACAAGCAAATGATTACAAGTAGCTCACTGAAAGCTCAGATGATGGTTAGAGCTTTTCAGTAATAAGGTATTTTAAATTAAGATATGTATATATTTTTAGACATAATGCTATTGCACATTTAATAGACTACGGCATAGTGCAAACAGAACTTTTATATGTACTCGGAAACCAAAAATTTCATTTGACTTGCTTTATTGCAATATTCCCTCTACTGTGGTGGTCTGGAGCTAACCTGACATTATCTCCAAGGTATGCCTACATGTCACCTCTGATACTTTGGAATGGGTATAGGAAAGCTTTCTAAGGGATTTCAGCATTTTTGTGTAATTAAACTCATTGGTTGCACACATTAAAAAGTATGGCTGATTTTTCTTTAAGACAAAGACTGGATTATAATAAATACAACATAAACATATAAGTACAAATATACACCAAGAAGGCTGGCAGGAGGCTAGTTAGTACTTGAAGTCAATAATATTGCATCATGTGTTAGGATTCCTCTGAGTTTGTTTCATGGACACACTACATATTTAAAATAATTTTGTGATTAGGAGTTTAATTTTAATGACTAGAGGTTAAAATTACATTAAAAAGTTTAGGAATATCTGAAAAATATAAAACTACATACTGAGTTGTCTTGGTCTGCTTGCTTAAGCAGGGGAAACATGATCTAAGTAGCTGCATATCAGATATTACAATCTCTTCTTTATTAGCAGCAAGATTACTTTAAAAAAGTGGATATTTAGATTCTACTGATATCACAATGCTAGAATCTTTGGTTCATTGATTTAGATGAAAAATTACTCATTAAATATCTTCTATGTTCAAGATTCTATACTGTGACACATAAAGAGATCTTTAAAAATATTTCATGTCCTTGAGGAATGTACTATTTGATTCCAAACTGCAGCAATTTGATGTTAGTTAAGTGTATCTTCTTTATTTTTTTATTATACTTTCAGGAGAAAAGCTGGATTTCTAAATAAAATATGTCTTCATTTTAACATTCACTAAATGCTAAATAGTCGAGATTGTGATGATCAAAAAATATAAAAGATAAGTATTCTTGGAAAGATTAAATATGGTAAAACTGACAGAGTTTTTAATTAAAATAGAGGTATATTAAAATATTTTTAAAAATATAGACACAAATGTTTAAAATATAGCAAAAGAAGTACTAAGAGGGAAATTGATAGTAATAACAGGCCTACCTCAAAAAACAAGCAAAAGCTCAAATAAACAATTAACTTTACACCCAAAGGAACTACAAAAAGAATAAATAAAGCCCAAAGTTGGTAGAAGAAAAGAAATAGTAAAGATCAGAGCAGAAATAAATGAAATACAGAGTAAAAGACAATGGAAAAGATCTGTGAGGAAAACCTGGTTGTCTCAGTCGATAGAACATGCGCCCCTTGATCTCAGGGTAGTGAGCTCCAGCCCCAAATTGGGCATGGGGCCAGTTAAAAAAGCAAAATAAAATAATGATTAATGATATTAAGAGCTGGTTCTTTGAAAAGACAAACAAAGTTGATAAAACTTTAGTCAGAGTCATCAGGAGGAAGAGAGGGAACAAACAGAAGCAGAAGTGAAAGAAGATAAGGAACAACCGACACCACAGAAATACAAAGGATTATAAGAAACTACCTTGAAAAAGTATATGCTAACAAATTGACAACTTAGAAGAAACTGATAAATTCCGAGAAATATACAATCTTCTGAGACTGGATCGGGAAAAAGTAAAAAATCTGAACAAGGACAATTACTAGTAATGAAATTGAATCAGCATCCAAAAAACTCCTAGCAAACAAAACTCTGAGACCAGGTGTATTCACAGACGAATTCTACCAAATATTTAAAGAAAAGTTAATGCCTATTCTCCTCAAACTATTCTTAACCCCCCCAAAAAAATAAAATGGAAGAAAAAGGAAAGCTTCTTTTTTTTTTCCTTTTTAAGATTTTATTTATTTATTTGACAGAGAAAGAGCGAGAGAAGGGAACACAAGCAGGGGGAGTGGGAGAGGGAGAAGCAGTCTCCCCGCTTAACAGGGAGCCCAACGTGGGACTTGATCCCAGGACTCTGGGATCATGACCTGAGCTGAAGGGAAATGCTAATGACTGAGCTACCCAGGCGCCCCAAGAAGGAAGGCTACTAAATACAATATGTGGGGCATCAGATCGGCTCAGTTGGTTATGCATCTGTCTTTGGTCAGGTCATGATCTCGGGGTCCTGGGATGGAGCCCTACATAGGGCTCCCTGTTCAGTAGGGGGAGTTTGCTTTTCCCCCTGTGTCACCCCTCCCAACTCATGCTCATTTGCACTTTCTCTCTCACAAAAAATAAGTGAAATCTTTAAAAATACATACATACATACATACATGCTTACATACAATCTATGAGGCCAGCATTACCGCGATACCAAAACCAGAAAAAAACACTATAAAAAAGAAAACTACAGGTCAATATCCCTGAGGAACATAGATGCAAAAATCTCCAAGAAAATATTAACAAACCTCATTTAACAATACATTCATTAAAAGGATCATTCAGGGGTGCCTGGGTGGCTCAGTTGGCTAAGTGATTCTTGGTTTTAGCTTAGATCGTGATCTCAGGGTTGTGAGATCTAGCCCTGTGTGGGGCTTTGTGCTCACTGGGTGTCTGCTTAAGATCCTTTCCCTCTCCCTCTGTCCCTTCCCCACCACCCCCGGTCATGTGCATGTTCTCTCTTTTTCTCTCTCTCAAATAAATAAATCTTCTTTAAAAAAAAAAAGATCATTTAAAAAAATATTCATAATATATATTCATAATATATATCACATCTTCTTTATCCATTCATCTGTTGATGGACATCTAGGCTCTTTCTGTAATTTGGCTATTGTGGACATTGCTGCTATAAACATTGGGGTGCACATGCCCCTTCGGATCATTACATTTGTATCTTTGGGGTAAATGCCCAGTGGTGCAATTGCTTGACTGTAGGGTAGCTCTATTTTCAACTTTTTGAGGAACCTCTATACTGTTTTCCAGAGTGGCTGTACCAGTTTGTATTCCCACCAACAATGTAAGAGGGTCCCCCCTCTTTCCCCATCCTCACCAATATCTGTTGTTTCCTGACTTGTTAATTTTAGCCATTTTGACTGATGTGAGGTAATACCTCATTGAGGTTTTGATTTGTATTTCCCTGATGCCGAGTGATGTTGAGCACTTTTTATGTGTCTGTGGGCCATTTGGATGTCATCTTTGCAGAAATGTCTGTTCACGTCTTCTGCCCATTTCTTAATTGGATTATTTGTCCTTTGGGTGTTGAGATTGTTAAGTTCTTTATAGATTTTGGATACTAGACCTTTATCTGAGAAGACATTTGCAAATATATTCTCCCATTCTGTTTTTTGTCTTTTGGTTTTGTTGACTGTTTCTTTTGCAGAGCAAAAGCTTTTTATCTTGACCAAGTTCCAATAGTTCATTTTTGCTCTTTCTTCCCTTGTATTTGGCAATGGGTCTAGGAAGAAGTTGCTGTGGCTGAGGTTAAAGAGGTTGCTGCTGGTGTTCTCCTCAAGAATTTTGACATATTCCTGTCTCACAGTTAGGTCTTTCATCCTTTTTGAGTCTATTTTTGTGTGTGGTGTAAGGAAATGGTCCAGTTTCATTCTTCTGCATGTGGCTGTCCAATTTTCCCAACACCATTTGTTGAAGAGACTGTCTATTTTCCATTGGACATTCTTTCCTGCTCTGTCAAAGATTAGTTGACCATAGAGTTGAGGGTCCATTTCTGGGTTCTCTGTTCTGTTCCATTGATCTATGTGTCTATTTTTGTGCCAGTACCATACTGTTTTGATTACTACCACTTCATAGTAGGTCTTGAAATCTGGGATTGTGATACCTCTAGTTTTGTTTTTCTTCTCGAGATTGTTTTGGGGTCTTTTGTGGTTCCATACAAATTTTGGGATTATTTGTTCTAGTTCTATGAAAAGTGGTGTTGATGTTTTGAGATCGATTATATTAAATCTATAGATTGCTTTTTTAGAATGGACATTTTAAAACATTAAGTCTTCCAATTCATGAGTAAGTTATATCTTTCCACTCATTCGTGTCATCTGCAATTCTTTTACCAATGTCTTATAGTTTTCAGAATACAGGTCTTTCACCTCTTTAATTACATTTATTTTTCAATGTTTTATTCTTTTTGGTGCAGTTGCAAATGGCATTGTTTTAGAAATACAACTGATTTCTGTATATTAATTTTGTATCCTGCAACTTTTCTGAATTCACTTCTTAGAGGTTTTTTTGTTGTTGTTTGTTTGTTTATTGGTTGTTTTTTTTTTTTTTTGGTGGAGTCTTCAGGGTTTTCAATATATAATATCATATCATCTGCAAATAGTGACAGTTTAACTTCTCCCTTACCAATCTGGATGCATTTCATTTCTTTGTATTGTCTTATTGTTGTGGCCAGGACTTCCAGTTGTATATTGACTATAGTGATGAGAGTGGACAACCTTGTCTTGTTCCTAATCCTAGAGGAAAAGCTCTCAGTTTTTACCAGTGTGTATAATGTTAAATACTGGTTTGTTATACATGGCCTTTATTATGTTGAGGTATGCTCCCTTTATATTCACTTTGTTGAGAGTGTTACCATAAATGGATGTTGAATTTTATCAAGTGCTTTTTCTGCCTCTATTGTGGTGATCAGATGATTTTTTTCCATTTGTTAATGTGGTATATTATCTTGCACTTATTAGAAGTGCAAATTCATGGACCCCACTCAGACTTACTGAATTAGATGGTCTGAGATGGAGCCCAGAAAACTGTTTTACAACCTCTCCAGTTGAATCTTATGCATCTTAAAGTTTGAGAACCACTGCCTCAGAATTCAGCAAGACATGATTTGCAGATATCAAACTATTCTTGGTTTCCTGGAATAAATCCTACTTGATCATGGTATATGAAGTGTATCAATTTAGAAGGAGGTGAGAACTACAGAAGTGTTCCTGGAACTTTTCAGGTGACTATAAACCAATTCAAAATCACTTAAAAAAAAAAGATAACATGTATATACAAGATACAAAAATCAAAACAGTAAAAAACAGTGAAAAGTAAATCCCCCTTCCATCTTAGTTTTCTTATCAGAAGAAAAGGACTGCTACCAGTTTCTTAGGGCTAAAACAATAATCTTTTATATGACTTTTATAGGACTTGTCTTCTTAAAAACTGTTTATTCCTTCTGTACTTCCATTTCAGTTGTCTCCTACTTTAATCCATATACTTATTCTGCATGGTATGGTTATAAAGAAGACTATAGTCCTTCACAGTCTTACCAAGTAACCAACTGAACTGTGGGCCAGGATTATTTTTCTCCCATTATAGTATTATTGCAGATTTTACATTATCACAGCAATTAAAAAAAAACATTCTTAAGAATATGAGCCCACATATTCCTGGTTCATAAGTGATATTCCAGATAGCTTCTAAATCCAGACACCAAAGGTAGCCTAACCTAAATATATGACTTAAAACAAATAGATCAGAGATGGCTGGGTGGCTCAGTTGGTTAAGTGTCTGCCTTTGGTCATGGTCCCAGGGTCTTGGGATTGAGTCCCACATTGGGGTCCTTGCTCAGGGGAACTTGCTTCTCCCCCTGTCTGCCACCCCCCCATTTGTGCTCTTTCATTTTTTTTCCAACAAATAAATAAATAAAATCTTAAAAAAGAAAAAAAGTCAAATAGATCAACTATTTAAAATTGTTTTCAAGTAGGTCAATTTAGTCATCACCGTAGGTAATAAGGAAATAGCATCAACTTCCCATTCCCCTATTCTTTCATGCCTGGCCTCAGGCATGATAGACTGCTCTCCCAGTCCAAACAGTCTCCCCTTTTGGTAGATAATGATTGGCTACTGACATGGTGCTAATGGCTCCCTAGGACCATGGCTTGTCCGTAAGTCATCCACAAAGCCCTCTCTGGGGAAGGGGCTTGAGAAGCAATCTAGGGTTTCAGCAGTAGTGTTTGTACCTCTAGTTCAGATTTTATATAATGTTCCCTAGCCTGTTCTGGTCTATCAGAAACGGGATTTGTCCTACACTGCCAAATTTGTTACATAAGGGGCAAGGGACTTTGTATAGTGAAGACCCATTCATATAACCAAATACCTAAATGCTTTATCTTGCTTGGGATTACAAATTTCAGTAATAAATAGGAAGAAAAATACTTTCATGGGCAGGAGATGCTGAACAACACAAAATATTCTTAATTCACTATAAAATACATTCCAATCCAAAACATAACTAAATTATGACTTTTTCCCAAGAGGAAATAATCATGAATGTTCTTTAAGTAATTCATCATTAAAAGCCTGACATTTTTCCATCTCCACAAATGAAACAATTTCATAAGAACCTAAATCTCCAATTTGTCACATTATGGGTAATTGCTGGTATCTATTCTTAATAATATTATACTGTTTGCTTTTCTAATACTTTGGACTAAGGTTGCAGTACATGCCTATATCATAGGTTTAATGTAGTCACTATGTAAACTCTATACCTTTAATAAGCCAAGCTCTGCAATATTATGTTTTCACAATATTCAGAGAAATCTAAATTTTCCATAATTATTTTCTAGGTAAAGGTATTAAATGACATAATTCAAGACTTTTAGGTAAAGCCACATGACAGTACCAACATCTGACCATTTTTGACTTACAAAACCAGCAACTTCATTTGATTTCACCTAAACCCATGGTGGTTTCAAGAATAATGTGCATAAACCAACTACTAATCATCATATAACAGAGAAATGGCAGAAAAATCAATTGCAACTGCCTGGAATTATCATAACTGATACATAAAAAAATTTTCCCACTTCCAAGATTATAGAACTTGTATGGTTTTCATACCTAAAATTTTAAACCCTTAAGGATAGGCAAGGCCTGACACATGAGGATAAATATACAAACTGGGAAAATCCACAATGACTATATTTTTGTTTTAAGAAAAGACATACTTAAAAAAAAAATGTTAAGATAACACTGTTAAACTTTGGAAGCTCAAGAAAGATGTCTAAAAAACATAGCTTTAGGGCAAACCTCAAGGATTCCCCGCCCCCTTGGGAGCTTTGTACTCTGTCATTCAATAAATTTTACTATCGCTCAATAAAGAAAGAAATAAAATAAAAATTAAAAAACATAGCTTTATTAGCTTAAAATTATTTTAAAATATTGAAAAACACTAAGAAGAAAGTAAGTTACCTATAATCCAAAAACTATTTAAAATTCCATAAAAAAGAAGACAAAGTCCTTCATATCAACCTTCTAACCCTTTTCCTTTGAAATAGCCTATGCTACACAAATTAGCTATATATATTTATAATATATCTTTATAAAAATGAAATAAACTGCAATTTGCTTTTTCTTTTTTAATTAACCATGGCTGCTTTCCTGATGAGTACAAACAGATCCATTTCACTGGTTTAATTAGCTGTAAAGCACTTCATTAAATAAATGCTCTATGATGTATTTCATCATTTCTTTATCCTTGTAGTATATTTTTCAGTTCTTATTTTATTATGTCTTTGTGATTGGAACACTAGGGTGGTGGGCAGAGGTCTGGCAAACTTGGAGGTCATTAAAGCATCTTCTTGAAAAATACAACTTAGAAAATAGCCTACATTTGTTTTAGACTATGTTCTTAAGGAATAAAAGAATCAGAGAAAGAAACAGTAAGAAACATACATACACACGTACATAAACAGATGTGTAGATGGAGAAAGAGAAAGCGATTATCTCATGTGTTTATAGTAAGACAATATTAAGAAAATGAGTGAGGAAGCTAGTTATAAAATGAGATTTTTAATCACATAAGGCGAAGGTGTTTAAAGTCCAAAACTCTGAGTGCAAGCTCTTACTTTTTTTGTGCTTTGAGGATTTAAGTTTGTTGACTTGTTCAAGAGATGAAGCAGTTTAAATGGCAAAGTGAAGTTAATGAAAAATGAAAAATCCCAATTACAGCATTACAGCACAGCATTTTCAGAAAATTACATTGCAAGCTATTACTATATTCCTTTTGCTGTTATTAACTGGAGATAAGAACTGAGGGATAAAGAGCCAGAAAGAAGGCCACCAGCAGACTTCAAAAAACAGTGCAAATACGAAAGTGAAGATACAGCTAAATATAGTTCTTTACCATTTTTATGCATTATTTCATGTTTAAAATTTTGCTTCTAGGCCAAGGATTATATTCTACCTTTGGGATCACTACCATATGATAATGAAAATAGGGGAGCATGAACTTTGGATTCTAAATGGATGTGGGCTTAAATTCCAGCTCTATACTTTTCTAGCTGAGTCATCTTGGAAAACTTATTTAAACTTTTAGGTCTCAGTTTCCATTTCTAAAACAAAAATAACATAGATGTTGTTAGTATATGTCAGTAAATGTTAATTAGGATATGTAGTTAATATACCTAGCAAATCATATCGAGAGCACTGCCTTAGCATAAATGAAGTACTTGGATACATCACTCCAAGCATTGGTTCTCAAAATGTGGTTGTCAGAACAGCACATTCTCATTACTTTTTTTTTTTTTTTTAAAGATTTTATTTATTTATTTGACACAGAGAGTTCACAAGTAGGCAGAGAGTCAGGCAGAGAGAGGGGGGGAAGCAGGCTCCCTGCTGAGCAGAGAGCCCAGTGTGGGGCTCAGTTCCAGGACCCTGAGATCATGACCTGAGCCGAAGGCAGAGGCTTTAACCCACTGAGCCACCCAGGCACCCCAACATTCTCATTACCTTTGAGCTTATTAGAAGTGCAAATTCATGGACCCCACTCAGATTTACTGAATTAGATAGTCTGAGATGGAGCCCAGAAAACTGTTTTACAACCTCTCCAGTTGAATCTTATGCATCTTAAAGTTTGAAAACCACTGCCTCAGAATTCAGCAAGACATGATTTTCATGTGATAATTTCCATTAATGAACATTAAAGCATCCAGCAGTCATGTACATGGCTGACTTATCCATTAGGCACAGGAAGCACAGTGCCTGTGGCCTATGATACTTTTAAAGGCTTATAAAAAATGTTTTAATGTTATTTCAGAAGAAATCAGAAGAAAAAATAACATAATGATAATTAATATATAATAATGTATCCAGCCTGGATTGTCTCTTTAGACCAAAGCAGTTTAAAAACAACAACAACAACAACAACTAAGTTTTTAAATTTTTATCAAAAATATAGTTTCATATGGGGCGCCTGGGTGGCTCAGTGGGTTAAAGACTCTGCTTTTGGCTCAGGTCATGATCTCAGGGTCCTGCTTCTCTCTCTCTCTGCCTGCCTTTCTGCCTACTCATGATCTCTCTCTGTCAAATAAATAAATAAAATCTCTAAAAATATATATATAGTTTCATATATAGCACTATAAATCTGACTTTAAAAATCTTTCATGTATTTCTTGGGGTGCCTGGGTGGCTCAGTCGGTTAAGCATCTGCCTTCAGCTCAGGTCATGATACCAATGTGCTGAGATTGAGTCTTCATCAGGCTCCTTGCTCAGTGGGGAGCATACTTCTCCCTCTGCCTGCCACTCCCCCTGCTTGCTTATGTGTGCTCTTTCTCTCTCCCTTTCTCTGACAAATAAATAAAACCTTAAAAAAAATATTTAAGTATTTCTCGTGGAAGAAGGGACCCAAGAAAGCAATAGTGTCTAGGATCCGGGAAAGTCATAACTCAACCCCAGTCGCCTGGAAACTTCACTGTTCATTTATTAATGTTGATACTGAAATTATCTGCTAGGAACTATTACAAGAAATCTGTGTTATTTTGAGGATATACTCACTGACAATTTAAAAAGTATTAGTTTGAGCTTCACTTAATCAAAAGTTTAAAAATTTAAACATTAAAATTTTAGCTAATAAACTACCTGCTGAAGTTCTAGGAAAAAATCTGCCTCATGGAATAGGGACAGAAAGCATGGACTAAAAGAAGAACTGGAAACAACAACGGAGGTTCATATGAAGCATGGTAGCACTAAATAAGAGCAAAAATAAGAGAAGTTGAATACGAAGTAGAATATTATAATGTAGAAATTATGTTAAAACAGAAACTTGAAACATACTTATAACAGAAATGTATATACATTATTCTAATATAAGACTCACTGTTCATCTTATCTGACACAAATGCACTTAGCCCTTCAAAAACCATCAACCAGACAGAATTTGCAGAACCTGCTATTGTCTTCTGAAACTTGTATTTAGTCATGGACTATGCACTGCATTTTTTAATGCTTGAAAGAACAAGATTGAGTATTGTGTTTTCAAAGAAACATATGTATTTAAACTGGGCTACTATTTTATCAATAATCTACCAGCATAAAAGATGAATCAGTTTATTCACGTACGGTTGACCCTTGGACAAGGCAGGAGTTAAGGGTATCCACGCCCCTGTGCAATGGAAAATCTGCATATAACTTTTGATTCCCCAAAAACTTAACTAACAGCCTATGCCTGAAGCCTTGCTGATAACATAGTCAATTAACACGTATTTTGTATGTTATATGTGTTATATACTGTATTCTTACAATAAAGTAAGCTAGATAAAAGGAAATATGATTTAATCATACGGAAAACATCATATGAAAGAGAAAATACACTTACAGTACTGTAACTGTATTGGAAAAATTCCACATTATTGTAAGTGGACACATGCAATTCAAATGCAACTTGGTCAAGGGTCAACCACAGTTTTATATGCAACATTTTAAATCTGACTGAAATAGAGGACACGGCCAAACCTGATACAAAAGAAGAATTTGTAGCCATATACAGACAGAAAGCCTTGTTATTATGTATCCATTACCAACTCAAGTCCTCCTTCTGTCAGCTCCTGGCCTCCTTAAAAGTTGTTTTAGCATTGTAATCTTCAAAGCCAGGCCCTTGGTTCACATCTGGATTACTCATCCTTTTCAGGGTATTTATCATACATTTCCACCACAATGTTACTTAGGACAAAGATGTTTTCTGGACTTCTGAGAAGACTGAATTAGATGGTTTCTAAGGAATGCAGGTTCTAGAATTCTATGATTCTGAATTTTCCTTGGCAAAGATTATTTAAAGATGCTGTTTTCATTTGTTCATTCATTCAGCAGATATGTATTAACCTACCGGTGCAAGACTCTATTTAGACAAAAAGTGCATTGAGGATGGAGGATAAAACATGTTTAAAGTCTCTGAAGTAGAAAAGAAGATGAAGCATTTGTAGAACTGAAAGAAATACAAAATGGTTGGAGCTTAACGGAGAAGGTGAAAATGTTATTAAGATGAGGCCCATGAAGTAGTTAGGGAGGGCCCAGTAGATCAAGTAAGGATTTACCATTTTATCCTAAGAGCAACGGGAAACCTTTGAATGGTTTAAACAGGAAGGTGGTTTGATCTGACTTTTTTTTTAAAGGATCATTGTAGCTTTTGTGTGAGAAATGGATTAGAGGATGGGTACAGAAAGTAGAATGCCTCGTTTGAAGCTGTTATTAACAGTAGTATGACTGAGAGGTGATCGTGGCTAAGACTAGGGTGGGCGGGCTCATTGGAATTGGAAAAAAATGTGAATAGAGTCAAGACATATTCAACGACGTAGCTTTAATTAAAAAAGCCAGTCAAGAGTGATTCCTAGGTTTACTAGTTTGTGAAACTGAATGGTTGGCAACATTTTGTACTGAGCAAGAACCCCAGCAGAGAAGTAGCTTTGGGGAGGGTCTCATGCTCTTGTACCCTTCCAAAGGATCCTGTAATCCGTCTTAATTCTGTTTTCCTCTGAATTCTTTTTGCACAGGATGAATGCGTAGCCTTGCAAATGTTGGTCCTTTGGTCATTGCCATTGACCCTTGTGGTTGGAAATGCGATGTTTGCAATACTGAATTTGGAAGAGTAGGTTCAGGGTTCAAACTTGGTAGTGGGTGACCAGACTAAGTGAGTAAAAAGACACTGGAGAAGATAGGGCATTAGAATTAGAACTGTGGGTGGCCTGCTTTGTTTTGTTTTTCCTTTTTTCTAAATTTTCTTTAATGAAATAATTTCAAAAAATAAAGTAGCTTTTTATATCTACTGTAATTACCCATGCGTTAAAACTTAAAACAGTCTAACTTTTCTCCATTTTATCTTTTATGCCAGAATTAAATTGTTTAATATGACAACTAACAAGTTAGTTTACTTCTCAACATTTGCTAAATTTAAACAATAAAGACATGCTAGACTTTTTTTTTTTTTAATTTTTATTAACATATAATGTATTATTTGCCCCAGGGTACATGTCTGTGAATCGTCAGGCTTACACATTTCACAGCACTTAACAGCACATACCCTCCCCAATGTCCACAACCCAGCCACAATATCCCTACCTGCCCCCCCCTCCAGCCACCCTTAGTTCGTTTCTTGAGTCTAGGAGTCTCTTATGGTTTGTCTCCCTCCCCTTCCCTTCCTGAGTCTCTTATGGTTTGTCTCCCTCCCCATCCCTTCCTGTTTCGTTTCTCTCCCCCACCCCCCCAAAACTCCTGTCTTGCCTCTCAAAATCTTCATGACATGCTAGACTTTTAATAAATTTTACTAACTCAGAGAATTGATTTTGTAATTAGTCATATTTCTAATATTCAAAAACATTCTCAGCAGCAGCCCTGGGTGTCATTCAAAATGTATGTATAAAGAAGGGGTACTAAGTGCGTATTTGTAAGTATACTAAATATATATTTATATATATATGGAATATATCTACATTTCAGGGACATGTCCTCAATATGAAGTTTTCTACGCCTGAATACCTAAAGAGATATATGATACTATCAATTCTTAATTGATAAGGTTCATATATATGGAAGAGTAGTTATTCCTGAAAATATCTTTAATCTTATACTTGAATGTGGAAACTGATCATTTCATTTGTAATTGCAGACTCATAGACTAAATTAAACTGAATGGAAAGGAATTTAGAGATTGTTTAATCTAGTGATTTTCATAATGTGGTCCCCTAATCAGCAGCATCTTGCATCACATGAGAACTTATTAAAAATGCAAATTTTCAGGTGCACTCCAGACCCACTGAATCAGAAACTCTAGGGGTGGGGCAGAGCAATCTATTTTAACAAGCCTTTCCAAGTGATTTTGATGCCACATTTTTAAGGTTGGAATTATGTGCTCCTATAGAGATTAGCCGAAATTGACACACACACACACACACACACACACACACACACACTAAAACAATGGACTTTGTCTTTAAGATCCTAAATCAGATTGGTTAAAAGACATCTTTTTTATAACTCCATCTTGTTATCCACTCCATATGTATATTAGCTTTCTACGGCTGCTGTAATAAAGTAGCACTAACTTAGCAACTTAACAAAAATGTATTATCTTACAGTTCTACAAGGTCAGAGGTCCAACATGTTGTCTTCTTGAGCTAAGATCAAGGTGCTTGCTTTGCTTTCTGGAAGTTCAAAAGCAGAATCAGTTTCCTTGCCTTTTCTGGAAGCTGGCTTCCAGAGGCCACCCACATTCCTAAACTTCTGGCACCTTTTCCCATTTTCAAAGTCAGTATGCATGTATTTTTAAATCAGAGATTATTTTTTAAAACTGCATTTTGTACTCTGTACAAATGAGTCCAGTCACCCACATCTGCCTATTACCTACACGCCTCAGTATTATACTGTCACTGGCACAGACTCTATGTCATAGAGCATCACAACCAGATCATTCAATATACTCAAATAACAAAAAAAAGTATAATAAATTATACTAATTACATTGCTTTTACAAAATTAGGAAAGATTATTCATTTTAGGACTAGATTTTAACACAAGTTTTAAAGGAAAATCTTTTCCGCTTATGCCTTATCTAACAAGACAATTAAACTAATTAGAACAGTTCATTCCTCGAAGATTGCACAGAATCATAGTTTTTCTGTATCGTCTTGATAGCTTTTGAATTTTCACTGACAGAGATTTTCGTTTTTCAAAGATGGATAGTGAGGGATTAAGAAAGATGTTCACATAGAGGACTATACATCTAAAGGAATTGAGTTTTGGTGGTGGAACTAGGCATAACTTCTTTCCTTTTCTGAATTCCGGATTTTCACTAAAGAATGTCTTTTTTAAAATAATTTTAAAAAGCCAAAGGAAAAAGGAAAAGTAAATGTGATATAATAACCCGCAATTAATTATAAGGCCTTATTGTAAGGTAGGGAATGGTTTTTGAAGTCTTAGGCACCTATGACAGCATTTTTTTTTTTTTACATTGTCATCCAAATTGTACTGTAGAAATCTACCTTGATAAATTATTTTGAAAACTTAAAAAAAAAAAAAAACATATGAGAACCACAGGTCGTTTCCTAAACATGTGATCACACTGCTCCACTATGTTGGCTATGGTTTCAGTTGGCTATGGTTTAAATTCTGAGGCCTGGTCAAAGAAAGGAACTTTTAACATTTTTGAGGCAATTGTGGTGCCGCAGAAACCAAACTTATCACCGGCCTGGCTTAGAAGCGCTCACACACCAAGTCTGCCTTGGGGCCCTCGGCGGTCGAGATCTTGGGCGAAACGTGTCCAGACCGAGTCGGCGCCGCGCGGGCTCGGCTCTACGGAGAGCCAGAGCGGCGGGAGCCGTAAGTCGCCGTTCGCTGCGGCGCTGCAGACCGCTCTGCCCGCGAGCGGGACCCAGGCTCCTGAGGGGGAGCGGCGCTGGGGGCGGCGGCGGCGGCGGCGGCGTCGGGGTGGGGGCGGGAGCCGGGCGGCAGCTCCAGCGCCCGTGGGGGAGGAGCGGCGGCGGCGGCTGGAGCTGCTGTGGCGACGGACGCGAGGCGGTGGCAGAGGAGACCCACCCCTGTCCACATGGACAGTCGCAAAGGCCTCCGCTGATGCATTCACGGCTGGGCGGGGTGGGCGGACGGCCGTAGCGGCGGCGGCGGCTGCAGAGGGAGCGAAGGGCCTGGGGGCGCCTGACGGTCGCGAAGACCTCGCCGCCCCGGCGCGGCGGCTGCGGCCATTTTACGGCCCGGGACGAAGGGGAGGTGTGTTTGTGTGTTCGCCTTCAACCTCTCTTCTTGGGGCCCGCGGCTGGGGAGAGCGTCTCAGGCGGCCTGGGTAGGCGGTGGATGGGGAGTCGTGGGCCGAGAGGAACCGGGCCCGGGAAGCGCCGTCGCCGTCGTCGCCGCTCGCGTTCCCCCGGAGGGGCTTGAGGAGAAGCCCAGGCCGCGGGCCTCGCCACCCGCCAGCCCGCGGATAGGCCCGGGAGCGCCTGGCCTGCTTTTGTGTAGGCCCATCTGGACGTGGGAGCGCCGCCCCCCTGACGGCAGAGTTCTAGGTCCGCAACCCTGCGGCGGCTACCCTCCTGCGGCGCGGCCCCTCATCCCGGCGAGCGCGGCGGTGGTGTGGGCCATGGATTAAGAAGGAGGCGGCGTGGGAGGAGGAAGATGGCGGCTGGCAAGAGCGGTGGCAGCGCTGGGGAGATTACTTTTCTGGAAGGTACATCTCTTTCTGCCCTTGCAGGGGGTGGGGTGGGGAAATACAGGAAAGTGTGGCCCCCTAGTCTCCGGATATTCAGTTATTCGCACTGGGTGGGTTTGGTGGGGGGTGGCAGAGGTACCGGGGGGGCGGGGGCTGCTGGGGCGATGGCGGGGAGGGAATGTGCTGCGAGCGCGCTGGGTTCGAGTCCGCGGATGCGGGTGGCTTGGCCGGGCGGACATAGCCTCTGAGAGGGCGCGGGTGGATCCAGATGCGAGCTGGAGTTGGTGGGTGTCCTTTGAGAGTGCACGGGTTGTGTCTTTGACATTTTGAAATATTTTGGTGGTGGCCTAAAGATGAGAGCAGATAGCATTCCGATCTTGTTTGGTGTTCATGGAAAGTTAAAGATTGCTAAGGTCGGATGAAATTGAGGGGCAGTCTAAGTAGGGAGAGGAGAGGTAGTTTTACTTGGGTATGTTTTATATACTCCCTCTGCTATTTCTGTTTCGTAGAGCTTCAGGCTTCCTTCTGCAGCCGGTATTCAGATTAAGTCTGGCCATGTCTGATATTCTTACGAAATGTGTTTTGCTAAAGATATTTTATAAAATAATTTATTTAAAAGTAGAGAAAGAGATTCACAATGTCAATTTGGGGACGGTCACCAAAGCTAATAGACAAAGTTTGGGTGGTTCCATTTTTATTCACTTGTGAGGGAAAGTTAAACATTTGCTGTAGGTGGACTAAGTCTTAAGAAAAGCTGTGTGTTACTGTTGGGAATGGTGGTAATGAGTAACAATATTGGTTATTTGCCCATATAGGTAAGGACACCCCCCGCCCTCCAAAACTGGTAAATTCGTTGCAATTGTGGACCAGGAACTTGAATGTCCATCACATTGCTTAATTTGACTATGAGTTCAGTGTTTACACTGAATTAAATATAAATTGAGTTTATAAATATGATGTTTAGAAAAATGGGTCTACTGTGGTGTTAAAAAGGATTAACCACCTTGGATAATTTCACGAAGATTATTTTCATGTACTGTATAAGCAATACTTTTTAAAAATAATTAATTAGAAACATTTCTAATAGGAATTAGGAATAACTGTGGTACAGGTATTCCATAAGAGGGTGTAGAGGAATAGGTATTGCCTTGCTTATGGTTTTATTAACAGCACCTGGAACAGTGCCTGGACCACAGTAGATCCTCAGTATTACTTTAATGAATGAATTGGGCCTAACAGAGGCAGATAGGGAAAAAAAAGCTGAATTTTCTTAATTCTTCCTTGAGTATAACAAAGCAAAAAAAAAACAAAGGTGATGAGAGCTTTATATGAGATTCCTAGTAAGATGTGAAAAGCTTCTAAGTTTTTCTGGGTTTATTTCATATTATCTCCGTTCTACCTCCATTCTTGTTTCCCCAGAATAGATAACCTATCAGAGACTGAGAGTGGTGCAGCTTGTGTTACAGGTGGTGCTGTGCTGTTATTTTTTGTTTTGATATTGGAATCTCTGAAAGATGGCTTGCTGATGCTTATTAGTACATTCATTATGCAGCAGATTGTATTTTTGTACTGCAGTAAGTTTTGGACTTCCGTAGCCTTCCCATTCAGTTTAAGTTCTTTTTATTTTTCAAGATTTTATTTATTTGAGGGGCGCCTGGGTGGCTCAGTGGGTTAAAGCTCAGGTCACGATCTCAGAGTCCTGGGATCGAACCCCTCCCTCATCAGGCTCTCTGCTCAGCAGGGAGCCTGCTTCCCCCTCTCCCTCTGCCTGCCTCTCTGCCTACTTGTGATCTCTCTCTCTCTCTCTCTCTGTGTCAAATAAATAAATAAAATCTTTAACAACAAAACAAAGGATTTCATTTATTTGAGAGAGAGAGAGAGCCTAAGTGAGAAAACAGAAGCAGGGGGAGCAGCTGAGGGAGAGGGAGAAGCAGACTCCCTGCTGAGCAGGGAGCCAAAAACGGGACTTGATCCGAAGAGGATGGGAATCATGATTTGAGCTGAAGGCAGCCACTGAACTGACTGAGCCACCCAGGAGCCCCTGATTCAGTTTAAATTCCGACTAGATGAACATAGGGAGGATGGAAAGAGGGTAAATAAAGACAACAAATACGGTGCTGATGGTGAATTTCAAATTTGCTTTTAGTTGAATCTAACTTAAGGGTCTAGGAATGTACAGTTAGAATAAATTTGAGTTTCACCATGCTCCTTTAGCATTCTCATAAAGAAAGCAGATGGTAACTTGATAGAATATGAGCATAAGAGAAAGCAAGGATTTCAGTTTCTCATATGTAATTTTTATATATCGTACTGAATCTTTCTAAATAAATGGAATGATGCTAGTATTTTTTATTTAATTCTTTTCTTTATATTTTTAATAATAAAATACTCCACTGTAATTTGCCATACGTTTTATACTACCATGTTTATGTTTTCAGAATATTTTCTCATAGGCCTTAGGATTTAATATTTAAATATCAATGGATTATACTTTCCTTAATGTCTGGTAGACTTACTGAAAAACTGAAGTAGATTTTCATTTACTCATCAGGTATTTATAGCCACCTATTCTCTGCTAGGCACTGTACAAACATGGTTTTCCCTTATACTGTTTTATTTTTCATAATAGCACATATTGCTTGATAAATTTATGTTTTTCAATCCTACTAAAATATGAACTCTGTGAAAATAGTGACTTTATCTTTTCACCATATTTCTTGCACTTGGAATGATTTGTTGTTAATGAAATAAATAAGATGATAGCAGTATAATAAAGATTGGAAGAAATAACAGAGCAATAAAGGAGTGGAAAAGCCATTTTACATGGTATTAAAATCAGGAAAGGCCCTCCTGAGGAGGTGACACCTTAATTCACCTTAACTAGGTAATACCTTAACTATGAGATATTTCAGAGTATGACAGAGAGGATGATGCCTATAAAGTTTTGAGAGGATACATGGTTCCATTTATGAAACAAAAAGGAGGTCATTATGGCTGAAATGTAGAAAGCAAAGGAGAGAGTGATAAAAAAAAGGGAGGCAGCAGATCCATCAAGCAAGGTGGTGAATTTTTATTTTATTCTAAGTAGTGGGAAGTCATTGAAGAGTTTGGGGCCAAGGAGTGCCATGATATGATTTATCTTTTTAAAAATCACTTTGTTTTGTTTACAGTGAATTAGAGAAGAGGAATAGTAAAAGCAGGGACATGAGTTAGAATATTGGAGTACTCTAAAATAGAGGGGTTAGAATAGATAAGTAGATAAAAAGTGCTAGGTAAAAACTTTCAGTCATAAAATAATCACAGGTGAAAAGTACAGCATAGGGAATATAGTCAGTAATATTGTAATAATGTTATATGGTAACAGATGGTGACTAGGCTTATAGTAGTGAATAGTGAGTAATTATAGAATTGTTAAATCAATATGTTGTACATTGATACAAATATAACATTGTATGTTAACCATACTTCAATAAAACCATCAGAGGGGCTTAGATTAGAATGGTAGCAGTGGAGATTGGGAAACAGTGGATAGACTGAAGATATGTTTGGATGTAGAGTTTACAGGACTTCTTGATGGATTGTATTTTGAGGATCTGAGTATGGGAGTAATCATAGGTGGCTCTAGAATTTTGGTTGGAGCTATTGAGGGGGTAATTCCATTTACTGAAATGGAGTAGACTGGTAGAGGAATGAGAAGTTTATAGCTCTGCTTTGGTCAAATTAAGTTTGAGATGCCTGTTTGTCATCCATATTCTAAATTATGTTTTATTTCCTTATAACTAAGTAAAATGTTAATTCTATTTCCTTTTCTGACTTCATTAGGGAAAAGGAGACCTACTGGCTACTATACTGTACTCAGTTTTTTTAGTATAGTATCACACTAAAATTGTATGAATTTAATTAGGCTACAACTTACATTGAACTTTTTTTTTCTCTTTGTTTCTTTCTCTTCTGTACATGTAAGGTTGTCTTATACCCATTTTCTACATGTGATGATAGGTTGGCAGTTTTTTCTTTTCCTTCATTCATTCAGTAGGTATTTATTGAGCAACTGCAGTTTTGTAGGTACCGTGAGAGGCACAGTGATGAAGGGGAAAAAGAAATGGGTTCCATGGGTGAGGAGAATCAGTGATCAAATAATCACACTTGTAAATGTAAAATTACAACTGTCGGGCATACAACAAAAGGAATTAATTATAATAACAAGAATTTGATCTAATAAAAAAAAAAGAATTTGATCTAATTAGGGCGCTTTGAAAAGTGAATAGGAAAAGGAAAGGTGGGAAGGCAGAGCTTTCCAGGCAGTGGGAATAAAATAGAGGGAGCATGGCATGTTTAAGGAACTAAAAGGAGGAAAATGTGATGCTGACAAAGAGGGTGGTATGAGATGAAACTGGAGGGTAGCGTTATCAATTTGCTCCCCAAAAGATCATTGGCTACCACATGGAAAAGGATGCTTTAGAGAAGAGCAAAGATTATCAGCATGATCAGTTAGGGCAAAGGTGATAGTAACTGGCTTGTTCTTGTAAATTTTTTTTTTTTTAATAATCTCCCCCCTTGTTCTCCTCTGTGGAACCTTTAACAAATCTACGCCCTCTCTTATTTGTTCCTTTTTTATACTGCACTTACATCTAATTTTCTTTCCCTTTGCCTTTTTTTTCCCCTATCAACTAATTGCCTCACCAGTATTTTCTCCCATTGTTTTGGTCTTCCCTTTTGCATGTATGTGTATATGCATACATACATGTGTATACATATGTAACTACTTTGTTTTCTTTTTCAGTCCCCCTCCCTTTTGGACTCTGACCACTGGCTCGAAAAGCCTGATGTTGAACTATTGCACTGTTGCCCTCTATACCAGCAAGATCTATTAAGTGTCCAAGTGAAGTGTTTTCTATTTCCTCTTAACCATATTTCTATCTTATATATAAGTGTAATAACCTGATCAGTTTGTCAGTTTTACTGGGGACTGTAAATACTTCATAGGATCTCTTGAACTAAAGTACTGTTTCTTCTAAGTGATTGATATTCCATGAATATGAGCAAGTTCTTTAGTTTCCACCTGCTAAGTGGAACACACCACAGAGTTCTCCATTTATGCCTGCTCCTTCTTCTTTTGATAGCACTGCTTTTAGAAACTACATCACACTATCATTCCTTATTTACTCCTTACTTAAGTATGTTTACTTCCTGGTTTCATCCCAGTTGAATTGATTTCATGTACTCACGTGGAACAGTAGAGTAGAACATCACTTAGAATGGCATTTTCATTAGAAATGCAGTGAGAACATGAACTCCGAAGCCAGAAGACCAGGATTCAGCATTTAGTTCTGCCACTTACTAGTTGTGTGATCTTGGATAGATTTCTTAAGCTCTTTGTGTTTTTATATCTGCGAATCAAGGATAGTAATTGTAATTACATCATAAAAGTTGCCATGAACATTAAATGTATTATTATATGTTTAATTCTTAGAATAATTCCAGGCATATAATCCTAAGCACTGTGTGTTAGTTGGTATTATATTGGTTTTCTTAGTAGGCAGGGAAGAGAAAACTTCATTTTCTTGCTTTCCTTCTCTTTCATATTGCCTTCAGTTTTATTTGAATTCACTTTTTTGTTTTTCTTTCACTTACGACCTCCTTTTTCTGGGTATTAACTGATTGTTGTGGGGTTTTTTAGATTTTTTTTTACATTTTATTATCTTTTAAGTAATCTCTACACTCAGTGTGGAGCTTGAACTTATAACCTGGAGATCAAGAGTTGTGTGCTCTACCAACTGAGGCAGCCAGTTGATTGTTCTTAATATTATAGGTTGATTGGTGTAGTCAGAGAGGCAAGAGGGAATAAAATTATATAGTCCATATGTCTACACTTCCATAAATTGATTGTTTCTGTTGCCATTACTAAACTATGTTGAGTATTTGAGGAAATCAAGAATTGTAGAGGGGTTATGTTCCCGGGAAGAAGTTGTTGGGAAAATCAGAACTGGAGCTTGGGATCTGACTTACAGCCCTAACTTTCTTCAGCATTTCCTTCCTTCTTACCTCTCTTCCTCCTTTTTTTATCCCTTTGCTTCACCCTTTCTTCCTTTTACCTACTTTCCCTTTGAGAAAGGGGCTGGACAAGAGAAGGAAAAATAATAGGGAATTTTGGGGAATTATCAGTTATTGATGAAGCAGCACTCTAAAATGGCAAAAGCAAAAGTCACAGATCTCTTAAGGCCCAACTTCAGAAATTACCCGGTCATTGGACAGTGACCAATGGGTTAAATAAAGCCTCTGCCTTCGGCTCAGGTCTGATCTCAGGTCTTGATCTCAGAGTCCTGGGATCAAGCCCTGGATCGGGCTCTCTGCTCGGCAGGGAGCCTGCTTCCCCCTCTCTGCATACTTGTGATCTCGCTCTCTGTCAAATAAATAAATAAAATCTTTGAAAAAAAAAAAGAAATTACCCGGTCACTTCTGCCATATCTGTTGGCAAAAAGGTCACAGAATCAATCCAAAATCAATGGGAGGGGAAGTGGACCACCATTCAGTGGGAAGGGTGGCAAAGAATTTGTAGCCCTCTTTTATCTACACAGGTACCTTTCTTCTCCCATTTACCTGTTGTTGTTTTTTTTTTTTAATTTTATTTATTTGTAAAAGAGAGAGAGGAGAGCACAAGCAGTGGGAACAGCAGGCAGAGGGAGAAGCAGGCTCCTGAGCAAGAAGCCTGATACAGGACACTATCCCAGGACCCTGGGATCATGACCTGAGCTGAAAGCAGATGCTCAACTGACAGCCGCCCAGGCATCCCTCATATATTTTTTTTTAATTCTTTCAACAAAGTTATAGTGTTTCTTAAACTTGCAAATGACAGTTCTTACAAGATCCAAAAGTTTCTGATATCAGGGCAGTTTGGGAAGGTATAGAAAAACAGAACAAAATGGGCTACACAATTTGTAATTTGTTTCACAGATATAAATAGCAAAATAAACAGTCATTGGTTTGACTTTTCTTTGGTAAGGGACTGATTGAAGAATTTCTGAATCCAGGTAAGTGGAAGTAAGAAAAGAGGAAGAATGTTAGAAACTTCTCTTTCCTTTTTTCGTTCATTCAGTGATGTCTGGGTCATGGGAGTTGTTATTGTAATCTTTCTCTTTTTCATTACCTAAACTCTTAAGAAACATGGTTACAATTTATATTAAAAATTAAACTAACACTATCTAAACTACAACAATCTATGTACAAAGTCAAAGACATAGTATTAATGAACACAGTTACAACCACCTAAGTTGTATATATTGCTGAGAATGATGCAGCATGAATGGTGATCTCTTACTGTGAACTGAAAATTATGGTTACCGACATCAGCTAAAACAACAAAGAAAGGCAGCAATTAAGTACAGAAGGTAGATAAATTATGCAGTATCCATTTGACACTAAAAATGGTGTTGCATCAGCCCCTAATTTTTGGGTTATCTTAGGTTTTGTACTTCACAGAATTTTCTGCATCCATCACCAAAAATTAGGACCTCTTGTCTCCTGAGGATACTGACTTTCAGTGCTAAAAGTGGGACACTTCTAGGCAAATGGGGCCATGTAGACACTTTGTGTTATTCTAAGTTAACAATTGCCCAGAGGCCATCTGAAGTTATAGGTTTGATTAGTAATATAATAAATGATATTCTGATCTTGCCTTTGGAGGTTTTTTTGCTATTTCAAATACATTTCGTGCTTGGTTTTTAATATGGTTGAGTTCCCCCTCCCCAAAACATTAACTATATTACAATCTTTGAACTTGAGCAAGGAGAAAAAAAGCAGTACTTGGGTCCAGTAAATAGTAAATTCACTTTTTCATTTTTTTTGCAAAGATTGAAACCATTTTTCAGGACATAAAGAGCTAGAAATTCCTTGAGCCTTTTTGTAGACTATGTAGTAACCTTGTCTTTCCTCATTCAAAAATATGCAGACTTTCTACCCCACAACCTATGTATAAATCTGCCACTAAATCTTGAAAACATGGTGAAGATTCTACCTTGACTCTGCCTCCGTGAAAACATATCTTCTCTCCCTCCGTAACGCCTATGTCCACTGTTTGGATGAAGTAGGATTCCAAATGTTTTGGAATTTAGTCCTTTCTTCACCCTAGGTTGGTCTCCATTCTCTATTATCATCACAGGACATTTATCAAAGAATGATTTAGTTTTGTCATAATAGCAGTTAAGTCTGAGAGTATCAGCTTTTCTTTCACAGCTTGAGTACCAGTTCTTGAGTCTCCTTTGTCTTCACTGTTTACAAACTTTGTTTCTAAAATTTACCTTCTAATTTAAGCTGTGAAACTCTGTCAATTTTTTCCTTGTTGAATTCTGCATTTCCTGTTGAGAGTTAAAGTGTCATTGGTCCACTTCCCTGTATACTGACTGCAGCCCTCTGTTACTCCAGTGATCTCACCTTTGTTTGGAGCAGAAGGAACAATATGACAATAATTTCTGAGTTGTTCATTCCCTGGCTTTGGAATTTTGTGTACCTGAATCTTGAGATAACTGAATTTTTAGAATTGTGTTTTCTGTGTTAAGGCAGAACCAACTGCATTACTTTGGGGTAAGATACTACCACTTGATATTTCTGTTCTATAGAAGATCAGGGAACTTCCAGAAACACCAACAACACCAGACAGCTGCCTGATAATGACCTTGGACAAAACCAAATGTATGCTGGCATCCTGCCAGAAGATCTATAGAAACCCACTGAATGGAATGAAGAAGTAGGTAGAAACCAAGAGCACTCTGAACAGTAGCTGGATCCTGAGGCAAAAGATATGTGGTTTTGGTGGCTCCCAGAGAAGTTTAATTTCGTATCACTCCCAAGGATATAATTTCAGACTTCGTCTTAAGGTAGTACTAGATAATCTAGTCTTCTGTGCCAAAGTACAAAGGTTTTATAGAGAGAATCACCTCAGCTGGGTGATTTTTCTGCTTCATGTAGCATCTGTGGGAGTTATTTAGTGGTAGTTTGGCTGGTCTGGAGGTTCCAAGATGGCTTCATTCAAATGTCTGACTCTGGTGGGTATGGAAAGGTAGGCCCTTGTCTCTCCATGTAGTGTAAAGGCCTGTTCTCATGGTTTCTTCAGCAGGGTACTCAGACTTGTAACATGGTGTGTCAAAGTTCCAAGAGACTGCTTTGAAGAATCCTGACAGGTTCTTGAGAAAGACTGGGGCTATACTGCTATAGAGCCACCTGAAATTGCTTTAATTTAGATTTTCTGACATTTGCATTTAATTCCTCTCTCTCTCTCTTTTTTTTTTTTTTTTTTTACTGCTTTTGTATTTTTAAGTTTCAGAGGTTCTGTCACAGTGATCCTTTTAAAAAATTTATCCTATTTTTCATTATTTTTCTTAAAAGATTTTGTTTGAGAGAGAGCAAGTGCATGCGCATGGGTGGTCGGGGGAGCAGAGGCAAAGGGAGAAGCAGACTCCCTGCTAAGCAGGGAGCCTGATGGAGGATTCAGTCCCAGGACTCCGGGAACATGACTTGAACTAAAGGCAGACACTTAGCCACCTAAGCCACCAAGTGCCCTTCCTATTTTTCCAACCTTATAGTGATAGTTTAAAAATTATTAGGAGGGGCGCCTGGGTGGCTCAGTGAGTTAAAGCCTCTGCCTTTGGCTCAGGTCATGACCATGCGGTCCTGGGATCGAGTCCCGCATCAGGCTCTCTGCTCGGCAGGGAGCCTGCTTCCCCCTCTCTCTGTCTGCCTCTCTGCCTACTTGTGATTTCTCTCTCTGTCAAATAAATAAATAAAATCTTTTAAAAATTATTAGGAAATATTTCCTAAGAATAGTATAGCAAAAACTCATGTTCTACTTACTAGCCTAAAGAAAACATTACCAAAACAGTTGAAGCTGGGTGATCCCCATCCTTTTTACATCCTCTACCGCCAGGGGTAACTACCACCCTTGATTTGGTAGGTAGCTTTCTCATGCAATTCTTTGTACTTTACTCTTTTTTTTTTTTAAAAGATTTATTTATTTATTGTAAAGAGTGCTTGCGTGAGTAGGGGGAGAGACTGAGGTAGAGGGAGAGCATGAATCTCAAGCAGACTCCAGGCTGAGTGTGGAGCCTGCTGTGGAGCTCAATCTCACAACCTTGCGATCATGACCTGAGCCAAAATCTGGAGTCAGACATTTAACCAACTGAGCCACCCAGGCACCTCATGTACTTTTTTAATACTCCTTATGTATGCATGTATCTCTACACTGTGTGTTTATAAATTATTTTGCATGTCTTAGAACATTTTATGAATCATGTTCTGTATTTTTCTGCACCTTGCAGAAATTTTTCGTTCTTACAGCATTGTTTGAGAAATTAATGTTGTGAGAATAATTCTAGTACTTCCATTTTCATTGCTATTTAGAATTTCCTAGTATGAATATACTACAGTTTATACATTCTGGTTTGTGGAAGTTTAGATTGTATCCATCCATCCATCCATTAAAAGATTTCATAGTAGCAATATGAAACATATGGTATTCATGGTAGCAATGTGATAATAAAAACTATTAGTAAAAACAATTTTTAGAATTGTGTTTTCTGTGTTAAGGCAGAACCAACTGCATTACTTTGGAGTAAGATACTACCACTTGATATTTCTGTTCTATAGAAGATCAGGGAGCTTCCAGAAACACCAACAACACCAGACAGCTGCCTGATAATGACCTTGGACAAAACCAAATGTATGCTGGCATCCTGCCAGAAGATCTATAGAAACCCACTGAATGGAATGAAGAAGTAGGTAGAAACCAAGAGCACTCTGAACAGTAGCTGGATCCTGATTTACTGATCCTGGATTTACTGAGAATAGTAAAAACTATTACATTGCTACCGTGAATACTGTATGTTTCATATTGCTACTGTGAAATCTTTTAATAGTACTTTTCCTTGTGTATGTGTGTGTGTTTCTCTAGGGCAGAGGTCAGCAAACTTTTTCGGTAAAAGGCCAGGTAGTAAATATTTTACACTTTGCAGTCTGAACACTCCCTGGTGCAGTTACTCAATGCTGTTATTTTAGCAGGAAGGCAGTCATAGATGAAACATAAGCAAATGAGTATGGCTCTGTGCCAGTAAAACTTGATGGACACTGAAATTTGAATTTCATATAATTTTCATATATTATGAAATATATGATTTTCCCCCCAACCATTTAAAAATGTTAAAGCCTTTCTTAGCTCATGGGCCTCATAAAAACAGGCAGGAGGCCAGATTTGGCGGGGCTGTACTGTGCTGACACCTGATCTAGTGTGTCCCTTAGCAATGGAATTATTAGGTCATGTGCAATTTCAGCTTCATGTAGATATTGTCAAATTGATCTCCAAAATGTTTTGACTAACACTTTCTAAGTTTTCCAGTCTAGGGGTGCCTGGGTGGCTCAGTCGTTAAACATCTGCCATTGGCTCAAGTCATCATCCCAGAGTCCTGGGATGGAGCCCTCTGTCGAGCCCAGCATCGGTCTCCCTGCTCAGTGGGGGAGCCTGCTTCTTCCTCTCAGCTCTCCACGCTTGTTCCCTCTCTCACTGTCTCTGTCAAATAAATAAAATCTTAAAAAATATATATATATTGAGCACCCACCTAGAGTTAATCCCTATTCTGTGAGCTTGGGCACATGAGTAAAGTAAACAAAATACCCCGTAAGTTTCTTTCTGGACTTTCAGGGGTTTTTTGTGTGTTTCTGTTCTTAATTGGTCATTCATATCTTCTGCCTATTTTGTTTTTCTTTTGGAGTGTTGGGGTTGATTATATACTTTGGATAGTAAATTGGATTGGTTGAAGTATATGAATTGAACATATATCTTATGAAATTATTACTTTTTAAATGAATGGAATAATTCTATGAACAAAATTTTTTAATGTACTGTAGTCATTTGTTGTTTTTCCTCAATGGCTTGTGCTTTTTGTGATGTGAGACATCTTTTGGTCTTTTTGGTCCTTTGTATTATAACTTTTTTGTTTTGTTAATTACCGTTCTTTAGTTTTTATGACAGCAGGAGCGCCAGTCAAGTTAACAGAATTTGGAAATCTATTTGTGGTATATATATTATGTTTCCTTTATATTAAAAAATATTTTAAAAACCGTATTAAGTATTTACAAATCATATAAGGGATTAATATCCAAAATATACAAAGAACTCCTATAAGTCATTAGCAAAAGCCTCCAAATAATCCACTTAAAAGTGGGCAAAAGAGGGGCATCTGGGTGGTTCAGTTGGTTAATCATCCAATTCTTGATCTCAGCTCAGGTTTTAATCTCAGGGTTGTGAGTTCAGACACCATTAAGAAAAAAAAAAAAGTAAATGGACAAAATACTTGAATAGACATTTTTCCAAAGAAGACATACAGGTGGCCAACAGGTAAATGAAAAGGTGCTCAACTGTCAGTCATCATTCCACTTCTGGGAATATATCTGAGGGAAACAATGTCAGAGGGTAGGTGGGTAAAGATTAAATAGGTGGCAGAGATTAAGGAATGTACTTGGGATGAGCACTGGGTGTTGTGTGGAAGTGTGGAATCACTATATTATGTGATTCATGTGACACATGAAACTAGTATTGCACTGTGTGTAAAAACTTAAAAAAACAACACTATGTCAAAGAAATAACTGCACCCACATGTTCATAGTAGCATTATTTATAATAGCCACGAAATAGAAAAAGCTTGTGTCCATTGACAGATGAATGGATAAAGAAGTTGTAGTATACATATATACAGTGGAATATTCAGTTATAAAACAGGAAATCTATAGCTTGTGACAACATATATGGACCCTGAGGGCATTATGCTAAGTGAGATAAGTCAGACAGAAAGATACTGTATGATCTCACGTATATGTGGAATCTAGAAAAAAGATCAGATTTGTGATTATCAAGGAATGAGGTGAGGGATAGGGGACTTGGAGAAGGTGGTCAGAAGGTACAAACCTCCTGTGCTGGGGATTTAATGTACAAAATGATAACTATAGTTAACATTTCTATGCGGTATTTTTAAAAGTTGTTGAGAGTAGGGGCCCCTGGGTGGCTCAGTGGGTTAAAGCCTCTGCCTTTGCTCAGGTCATGATCTCAGGGTCCTGGGATCAAGCCCCACGTTGGGCTCTCTGCTCAGCAGGGAGTTTGCTTCCCCCTCTCCCTCTGCCTGCCTCTCTGCCTACTTGTGATCTCTCTCTCTGTCAATAAATAAATAAAATCTTAAAAAAAAAACAACGTTGAGAGTAAATCATCACAGGAACAAGTTCTCATGAGTTTTCATGTGATGAGTTGTCATCACAAGGAAAAGAACTTTGGCTTTGTATCTATATGAGGTGATGGATGTTAACTGAACTTACTGAGGTGGTAATTTCACAATACATGTAAGTCAGGTCACTATGCTGCACACCTTGAATTTATACAGTGGTATATGCTAATTATATCTCAACAAAACTGGAAAAAACAGACTTTTTTCCTAACCATGCAAAATATTTACTTTTTTAACGCCTTTTTAGAGGGCAGTTTCAGGTTCACAGCAAAGATGCGAGGAAAATACAAAGGTTTTCCATATACCTTCTACTTCCACACACGCATAGCCTCCACCTGTATCAACATCTCCCAAAAGAGTGATAAATTTATTACAGTTGGTAAGCCTGTATTGACATAGGGGCACCTGGCTGGCTCACGTGGAAGGGTGTGGAACTCTTCTTGATCTTGGGGTTGTGAGTTTGAGCACCATGTTCAGTATAGAGATTACTTAAATAAACCTACGTTGACACATCATAATCACCCAAAGTCCGTATTTATAATATGATTCACTTGTGCTGTCTTAGAATCTGTGGGTTTGGACAAATGTGTAATGACTTGTATCCGTCATCATAATACTATATGGAGTATTGTCATTGCCATAAAATTCTGTGCTCCACCTTTTCATCCTTCAAACCTGTTTCCCCCAACACATTTTTGGCAATTACTGATCTTTTTACTGTCCCTATAGTTTTGCGTTTTCCAGAATGTCATATAGTTGAAATCATATGGTATGTAGCCTCTTTTAAAAAGATTTTATTTAATTTATTTATTTGAAAGAGAATGAGAGAGCATGAGAGGGGAGAGGGACAGAGGGAAAAGCAGATTCCCCCTTGAGCAGGAAGCCCAATGGGGTCAATCTTGGGACTCCAGGATCATGACCTGAGCCAAAGGCAGTTGCTTAACCAACTGAGTCACCCAGGTGCCCCAATATGTAGCTTTTTCGTATTTGTTTCTTTCCATTAGTATTATGCATATAAGTTTCCTCCATGTCTTTATAGCTCATTCCTTCTTAGGGAAATAATACTCCGCATAATTATCCATTCACCTACTGAAGGACATCTTGGTTGCTTCTAAGTTTTGGCAGTTACGATAAAGCTGCTATAAACATTTGTGTGCAGATTTCAGTGTAGCTGTAAGTTTTTAACTCCTTAAACGCCAAGGAGTATAATTGCTGTGTGGTAACAGTTATGTGTAGTTTTGCAAGAAACCACGAAACTGTATCATTTTGTATTCTCACCAGCAGTGAGTGAGAATTCGTATTGTTCCACATCCTCACCAGCAGTTGGTATTTGTCAGTGTTTCAGAGTTTAGGTGTGTAGTGGTAACTCATTGTTTTAATTTGCATATCCCTGATAACCTGTGATGTGGAGCATCTTTTCATATGCTTATTTGCCATCTTTATATCTTTGGTGAGGTGTCTGTTAAGGTGTTTGGCCCCTTCCTTTTTAAAAAAATTGAGGAATAGTTGACACAGAGTAGTAAATTAGTTTCGGCTGTACAACATAGTAACTCCACAATTCTATACATTATGCTCACCACAAGTGTAGCTATTATTGGTCACCATACAATGCTATTATGATACTATTGACTATATTCCCTATACTATGTCTTTTATTTTAAAAGATTTATTTACTTATTAGAGAGAATGTATGCACGCATGGGGTGGGGGGTGCCGGAGCAGAGGGAGAGAGTCTTTAGCAGACTCCACTGGGTCTCAAGACTCTAAGATAAGGGCGTGAGCCAAAACCAAGAGTCAGATGCTTAACCAACTGCTTCACCCAGGCACCCCTGTGTGGTGCCTTTTATCCCTGTGACTTAATCATTCCATAATAGGAAGCCTGTATCTCCTCCCCTTCACATGTTTTGCCTATCCTACAACTCTCCTCTCTCTTTTCCCATTTTTAAATGAGTTTGTTTTCTTATTATTGACTTTCTAAAACAGGTTTTATTTATTTGAGAGAAAGAGCAAGAGCATGAGTGGGTGAGGGGCAAAGAGAGAAGTGGTGCTCCCGCCGAGCAGGGAGCCTGATGTGGGGCTTGATCCCAGGGCCTCCAGGATCACAACCTGAGCTGAAGACGGACACTTAACCAACAGAGCCACCAGGCACCCCCTTATTATTGACTTTTAAGAGTTTTTTGTATATTTTGGATACAATCCTTTATCAGACGTGTCTTCTGCAAATATTTTCTCCCAGTCTGTGGATTGTCTTTTAATTTTCTTGACATCTTTTTCAGAGTGAAAGTTCTTTTTTTTTTTTTTGTTAAAGTGGTAGTTTGATTCTACTTTATTTAAATTTTACTTAGTTAACATACAATGCACTATTGGTTTCTGGAGTAGAATTCAGTGATTCATCACTTAACTACAACACCCACAGTGCTCATCACAAGTATCTTCCTTAATACCTTCACCCACCTCCCTCCTTGAACCCTATTTGTTCTTTAAGAGTCTTTATGGTTTATTTCCCTTTCTCCATTCCCCCTCTTCCGATGTGTTCATCTGATTTCTTTCTTAAATTCCACATATGAGTCAGATCATGGTATTTGTTTTTCTCTGACTTATTTCTCTTAGCATAATAAATTCCAGCTCCATCCATATCATTGCAGATGGCCAAATTGCATTCTTTTTGATGGCTGAGTAATATTCCATTGTATATATACACTACATCTTCTTTATCCATTCATTAGTCAGTGGACATTTGGCCTCTCTCCATAGTTTGGCTGTTGTTGGTAATGCTGCTATAAAGACGGGATTTGTGTACCCCTTTGAATTTGTGTTTTTGTATCCTTTGGGTAAATACCTAGCACAATTGCTGGGTTGTGGGGTGGTTCTATTTTTAACTGCTCAAGAAACCTCCATACTGTTCTTGAGTGGCTGCACCAGTTTGCATTCCCACCAACAGTGTTAAGAGAGTTCCCCCAGAATTTCTTAATTTTAATGAGTTTTTTGTATATTTTTTATTTGTATATATTTCTATATATATAAATTTCTATATATAAAAATATATATTTCTATATATATTATATATATATACACACACACAAATATATATTTGTATATATTTTAGTTTATCAATTCTTTCCTGGATTGTGCCTTGTTGTATCTAAAAATCATTGTAATACCCAAGGGTATCTACGTGTTCCCCTATGTTATCTTGTAGGAATTTTATAGTTTTGTTTGCATTTTACATTTAGGTATATGACCAATTTTGAGTTAATTTTTTTGAAAGATGTAAAGCCTGTGTCTAGAGTCTTTTTTTTTTTTTTTTTGCATGTGGATGTACAGTTGTTCTAGCACCATTTTTTGAAAAGACTAATTTTTGTTGTTGTATTGCCTTTGCTCCTTTGTCAAAGATCAGTTATATTTTCATATTGCTCTCTTCTGGGCTCTTTGTTTCTTTTTCTCTGATTCGTCTGTTCTTTTGCCAACACCATACTGATTTGATTATTGTAGTTTTACAGTAAGATTCAAAGTTGGGGAGTGTCAGTCCTCCAGATTTCTTCTCCCTAAATACTGTGTTGGCTATTCTGGGCCTTTGGCCTCTACATAAACTTTAGAATCTGTTTCTTACCATCTACAAAATAACCTGCTGAGATTTTGATTGCAATTGCATTGAATCTATAAATAAAGTAGGGAAGAATTGGTAACTTGAAAATATTGAATTGTGCTATCCATGATACTATTTTGTTCTACTTTGATTTCATTTATCAGAGTTTTGTAGTTTCCTTCATATAGATCTTGTACATATTTTATTAGCTTTATAGCTAAGTATGTTTTGGGGCATGCTAATGTAAGTGGTATTGTGTTTTTAATTTCAAATCCCACTTTTTCATTATTGGTGTATTGGAAGGCAGATGAACTTTTTTATCAACCTTGTATCCTGCAGACTTAACTGTAATTGCTTGTTAGTTCCAAAAGATTTTTTGATTGACTGTTTTGGATTTTCTATGTAAGTGATGATACCCTGTGAGCAAAGACAACTGTA
This sequence comes from Procyon lotor, assembly GCA_028646535.1. Classification (NCBI taxonomy): domain Eukaryota; kingdom Metazoa; phylum Chordata; class Mammalia; order Carnivora; family Procyonidae; genus Procyon; species Procyon lotor. The sequence continues at coordinate 71,001,317 of CM053608.1, read as the reverse complement.
AGCAGACAGTTTTATTTTTTCCTTCCCAACCTATATCCCTCTTATTTCTTTCTCTTGTTTTATTGAATTAGCTAGAATTCCTAGTGTAGTGTTGAAAAGGAATGAAAGGGTCATTTTCCCCTTGTACCTGATCTTAGTGAAACAGCTTCAGTTTCTCACCATTATGTATGATGTTAGCTGTAGATTTTTGTAGATATTCTCTATTAAGTTTAGGGAGTTCCCCAATATTCCTAGTTTACTGAATTTTTTTTTTTTTTTTTTTAAATCATGAATAGGAGTTGAATTTTATCAAGTGCTTTTTCTGGGGTGCCTGAGTGGCTTGATTGGTTGAGTGACTGCCTTCACCTCAGGTCATGATCCTGGAGTTCTGGGATAGAGTCCTACATCAGGCTCCCTGCTCAGCAGGGGGTCTGCTCCCTCTGACCTTCCCCCTCATGCTTGCTCTCTCTCATTCTCTCTCTCTCTCTCCAATAAATCAATAAAATCTTTTTTTTAAAGTGCTTTTTCTGCCTCTATTGATAACGATTGTATGACACTCTTGGATTCAATTTGTTAATATTTTGCATTTGTGTTCATGAGAGATATTCTTTGTAGTTTTCTTTTCTTTTCTTTTCTTTTAAATTTATTTTACAGGAAGAGACACAGTGAGAGAGGGAATACAAGCAGGGGGAGTGGGAGAGGAAGGAGCAGGCCTCCCGCTGAGCAAGGAGCCCAATGCGGGTCTAGATCCCAGGACACTGGGATCATGACCTGAGCCAAAGGCAGATGCTTAATGGACTGAGCCACCCAGCTGCTCCCGTTTGTAGTTTTCTTATAATGTCTCTGTCTGGTTTGATAATTAGGGTAATGTTGGTCTTATAGAATGCTTCTATCTTTTGAAAGAGAGAACTGGTACAATTTCTTCCATAAGTGTTTGGTAGAATTCACCAATGAATCCACCTGGGCTTGGTGCTTTCTGTTTTGGAAAGTAATTTTTTAAGACTTTATTTGTCTTGGAGAGAGAGAGCGTGCACAAGCAGAGGGAGCAGCAAGCAGAGGGAGAGGGAGAAGCAGGCTCCCCCCTGAGCAAGGAGCATGAATTGGGGCTCCATCTCAGGACGCTGAGATCATGACCTGAGCTGAAGGCAGATGCTTAACCATCTCAACCACCTAGGCGCCTGTTTCTATAAATTTATTAAAATGTTTTATGGCCCAGAATGTAGTCTTTGTGTTTGTTCCATGTGAGCTGGAGAAAAAATGTGGTTTTTCTGTTGTTGGATGAAATGGTCTGTAGATACCAGTAATTTCCAGTAGATTGATGGTATTACTAGGGTCAGCTGTGTTCTCAACTGATTTTCTGCCCCCTACAACAGTCCATTTCTAGTACAGGAATGTTACAGTCTCCAACTGTGGTAATGGATTCATCTATTTCTTCTTACAGTTCTTTCAGTTTTTGCCTCACATAGTTCAACAGTGTTGTTAAGTGTATACCTGCTAGAGATTGTTATGTCTTCTTTGAGAATTGACTGTTAACATAATGTAATGCCCTTCTTTATCTCTAGTAACTTTCCTTGCTTAGACATCTACTTTGTCTGAAAATACAGCTACTCCTGCTTTCTTTTGATTATTGTTAGCATGGTATATTTTTCTCCATCTCTTTACTTTTAATCTGTATTTGCCTATTTAGTGTCTGTTTAAAACATGTTTCTTGTAGGTGGCATATGGTTGGGTCTTGTTTGATCCACTTTGAAAACCTCTGTCTTTTGATTGGTGCATCTAAACCATTGATATTCAGAGTGATTATTGATAGAGTTGGGTTAATATCTACAATATCTTTTAATGTTTTCTATTTGTTGTGAAGTGTTTTTGTTTTATGAATTATATTTATAATTTTCAAATGTTAACTGTTGCTTTTGGAATAAACTCTACTTGATTATGATATATTACTCTTTACATATTATTGGATTTGATTGGCTAATATTTTATTTAGGGTTTTATATCTGTCTCCATGAGAGAGTGGTAATTTTCCTTCCTTGAATGTCATAGTCAGGTTTGGAATTAGGTATTCTCACTTTTCAAAAGTTCAAAATGAACTGTAGAATGTTTCTTTTTCTTTTATATTCTGGGAAAATAAATTTGTTGCTATTTCTTAGAAGATTGAAAGAAATTACTAGAAGGGTGCCTGGCTGGCTCAGTTGTTAGAGCATGTGATTCTTTTTTTTTTTTTTTTAAGATTATTTATTTGACAGAGAGACACAGCGAGAGAAGGAACACAAGCAGGGGGTGTGGGAGAGGGAGAAGTAGGCTTCTCGCTGAGCAGGGAGCCTGATTTTGCGGATGCGGGGCTCAATAGAGGGCTCTATCCCAGGACTCTGGGATCATGACTTGAGCTGAAGGCAGATGCTTATGGGCTGAGCCACCCAAGCACCCCAGAGCACGTGATTCTTGATCTTGGGATCATGAGTTTAAGTCACATGTTGGGGGTAGAGTATACTTAAAAACAACAGCAACAACAGAGAACCAAATTATTCCCATGAAATCAAAATAATCTTTTTTTTTTTTTTTTTAAGAAATTAGGCCTTTTGGGTCTGAATATTTCTTCTTGGAAAGATTTGTAATAATTCAGTTTCTTTTATTGATGCAGCATTGTTCAGATCTTCTTGTGCCAATTTGGTAGTATTTGTGCCCTTGTAGGTATTTAGGTTTGCTTTCTCTAGTCAACTAAGTCAATTCCCCATCCACCATTTAATCTTTCATCAGTTTAGTTGTATCTCTCATTTACCATTATCTCCTTTCTGGTTTTCTTTTTGTTCTTAAGCATTTCTACTTTCTCTCTCCTCCCTCCATTACTGTAATTTTAGTGAAGGATATGTAGAAACATGCATTTATTTAATTAATGATACTTAACTGGGACCCATCTTCAACTTTTATCTCTCTTTCCACTCAGTTTCGTAAGTGAAGTACAGTGGATATGTCCACTTTCCAATTTTCTACTCTCATTATTTCTAATGAACCGTAGCAGGATATTGAAATGTGCTAATACTCTCAAAGACTTTTGAGGATTTAAGTTTTTGTTGCTACTCTAAGTTGCCCTAAACTCATGTTTTTAAAATTTGGTTGTGTTTTATAATTTATTTTTTTATTGACAATAATCACTTTCATGAGGTTATTCTTTCATGTATTCATTTGTAGGTTCTAATCTGTCAATTAGGAAATTATGTGACTAGATTTATTAGAATTGTGTGTATTGAGCCTTAGTTCCTTCAGTATGTAAATGATAAACATTTCTTGACTTTTTGCTACCTAGTGGCTTTTTTCATTAACTTGCCTGACTCATTTGTTGCTGGATTATGAGTCTTTATTAGGCTAGTAATTATTACTATAGTTTATTACCTTTTCTGTCTTGGTAGCATAACTTTTCACCTAACGATCTTTTTTTTATTTTTAAAAAAGATATTTATTTATTTGAGAGAGAGAGAGAGAGCGAGTGTGCATGTACACAAGCAGTGGGGGGCAAAGGGAGAGGGGAAGCAAACTCCCTGCTAAGCAGGGAGCCTGACCTGGTTTCCCATCCCAGACCCCCAAGATCATGACCTGAGCCCAAGCAGACACTTAACTGAGTCACGCAGGTGCCCCCTAGCCATCTTCTTTTAAACTGGGTTAATTTTACATTTGAATTTTTTAAAGTCCTTTTGGGGAATAATTTTAAATTCAGAGAGAAGTTTCAAAGATGTTATACAGAGTTTCTGTATACCATTTATACATCTTTCCATAATGTTGGCACCTTGTATGATCATAGTACGTTTGTCAAAAACTTGGAAATTAACGTGAGTATAATACTATTACCTAAACTACAGACTTTATTTGAATTTCCTTGATAAAGTTTCACTGATGTCCTTTTTTTAATTCTAGGGTCCAGTCCAGGCTATCACTCTGCATTTGGTTGTTACAAAGCCTTAGTCTCCTCTGATGTGTATGATTTCTTAATCTTGTTTTTCATAACCTTGATGTTTTTAAAAGCATATTAGTCAGGTATTTTGTAGACTGTTTTTTAGTTTGAGTTCATCTGATGTTTTCTCATGATTAAACTGGCATTATGAGTTTTTGGGAAGATGACCCACAAGACTGAAGTGGCATTTTCATCACACATTAAAAAGTATATCCTGGGGCGCCTGGGTGGCTCAGTCGTTAAGCGTCTGCCTTCAGCTCAGGTCATGATCCCGGAGACCTGGGATCAAGCCCCACATTGGGCTTCCTGCTCAGCGGGAAGCCTGCTTCTCCCGCTACCATTCCCTCTGCTTGTGTTTCCTCTCTTGCTGTGTTTCTCTGTCAAATAAATAAAATCTTAAAAAAAAAAGTATATCCTATGAATAAGACATCACTTTTGATTTTTTTTTTTAAAGATTTTATTTATTTATTTGACAGAGAGATCACAAGTTGGCAGAGAGGCAGGCAGAGAGAGAGGGGGAAGCAGGCTCCCCGCTGAGCAGAGCCCGATGCGGGGCTCGATCCCAGGACTCTGAGATCCTGACCTGAGCCGAAGGCAGAGGCTTTAACCCACTGAGCCACCCAGGTGCCCCAAGACATCACTTTTGATGTTAACCTTAATCATGACCGAGGTAATGATTGTCAGATTTTTTTCACTGTCAACTTTTTTCTCCTTTCTGTAGTCATTTCTCGGAAGTGAGTTTCTAAGTCCAGTGTATAAGGGGAAGGGAAGGGGAATTAAGTTTCATATCTTAAGGGAAAGAGTTTGTGCATATATCATTTGAAATTCTTTTTTAAGGAAGATAGGTCTTGGGGCACTGGGT
>CM053608.1:70898110-70988184 GCA_028646535.1 Procyon lotor | reverse complement strand
ATCATCTATTTTAAAAATACATGTACCATCTCCTTTTTGACAGTTGGAAATTTTATATTGTGCCTTTTCTCCTTAAATTCATATTTCTGTTCAAATTTTCCCATAGAATTTTAATTTCATATATGTATTTTTTGTGTATGTATTTTAACTTCATATGATATCTTTTTATGCAATTGAAAATCTTTACTTGATCACACTAATAGATAACACATTTATTGAAATTTAACATTAAATAACTGTCACTACAAGGTTCTAAGTATTTTTTTTTACTGGATTGAGTTATTCTTATAATTATTATTAAACATTTAATCCAAAAATGTTATAGTTATTTGTAATTATTAAACTTATTATGTAAAATTAGATTAGATTAAGTTAGATTATATGTATTTCTTAAAATGGGTGGTACTGATGTTTTCCTTCTTTATTCATTTGGTTCATATATCCATGAACAAATATTTATTGCTAGAATAAAACTTTTGGTAGCAATTTTCTTTTTTTTTTTTAAGATTTATTTATGTAAGAGAAAGCCCACGCGTGCGAGTGAGCATGGGTGGAGGGGCAGTCAGAAGGAAAGGGAGAGTCTCAAGGAGACTCCATGCAGAGCCCAGGGCTTGGTCTCACAAACCTGAGATCATAACCTGAGCCAAAACCAAGAGTCAGACACTTAACCAACTGTGCCATTGAGGCACTTGGCAATTTTCTTTTTAAACTTTTTAAACCAAATGCCAAGAAATCTTGGTCATATAATAAATAGATAAGGATAGAGTTTTTCTGTAGCATTATCCTTCAGTTCTTTGCTTTTGACTTAAATGCCAAAAATCACATAGCAACGTAATATTTAAAAGTTAAAAATAATTAGTCGTCCAGTCATGGCCCTTCTGGATTTGGGGAAGTATATTAAAAAGGCTTTATCAAACTTGGTAAGTGGCCAGTAGTTATACTTGCTACTTTTAGATTCCTTTTTTTTTAAACTAGATATTATGAGAAATAATTTAAAAAATTGAAATCTTGTTAACTGCAGGATGCCTTTATCAATGTGACATTTTTTTGTGAACTATTTTATAATTTTTGTTTTGTGTATTTTTTTAGATGTTGGAACTGCATATTTTGTTCATTTACTCTATGGAAAATATATATATAATTTATTTGACAAGGCCATTCCATATAGTCCTGCCAATCCATTAAATTAGGTATACTATTTATCTCTAAATCTCTGTTTTCATTTTTCACTTCAAGTATACATGTTAATTTGTATCTTTATGACAAGCATTTCATTTCACTTCAGAAATTTAAGGTAGAAAAATACAACCTTGGTTTTGACCTTACTGGGTTGTAAAAGGCACAGCTGATTTCAGTCTTGTTTTAAAAACTTAGGCTCTCGGGGTGCCTGGGTGGCTCAGTCGTTAAGCATGAGCCACCTCATGTCAAGCGTGACCCTGACTTCGGCTCGGGTCATGATCCCGGGGTCCTGGGATCGAGCCCCGCATTGGGCTCCCTGCTCAACAGGAGGCCTGCTTCTCCCGCTACCATTCCCTCTGCTTGTGTTCCCTCTCTCGATGTGTTTCTCTCTGTCAAATAAATAAAATCTTTAAAAAACAAAAAACAAAAAAAAACTTAGGTTCTCTTTGAGTTGTTCTCACTTGATTTTTTTCCTTGGGACAATGCTTTTCTTGATTATAATTGGAATAGAATGTACAAAGCCAATAAGTGAAATTTTTATCACTTTTGCTTTCCATTTTGCAGTTAAATTAAGGAAGTCTAATAACGTTGGTCTAAAATATCCGGTTTCTAACCCATGGTTAGAAATATTTGTATTTTAAGAGAAATATTTATAAAACGGGGAAAGATACGAAGACCTTCTACTATTTTTATACCAAAAGAGATTCTCATATTTCCAGTTGTTCCTTTTAGGAAGTTTTTAGATTCTAATACAATAGGTGAGAATTATTATGTCTTCCTATTGTGAAATAGATAAAGGTCTATTGGGAAAGGAGATTTTGTATGATGCCTTTTCTATAGATGGGTTTTAAAGGAAATCAATTTTAAGAAAGTGTGAAAATGGAGATTGAGGATTTAAAAATTGATTTCCTTAAAACTATCCATGCCTGTTTGCCCTTTTATAAAGTCTTTGTATATCCTAAGGGGTTACGTATTCCTGGATTTTTAATGGCTTATAGGTAATATATAGGTCCATATGGATTATTGGTTTAAACTAACATAGTTCCTCTTCTCAAAAGAGCATGGAATTAGGAGTAGGTTTTTTCTTGGGTTAAAAATGTTTTAGTATTCTGGGGCACCTGGGTGGCTCAGTCGTTAAGCGTCTGCCTTCGGCTCAGGTCATGATCCCAGAGTCCTAGGATCGAGCCCCGCATCGGGCTCTCTGCTCAGCAGGGAGCCTGCTTCTCCCGCTACCATTCCCTCTGCTTGTGTTCCCTCTCTGGCTGTGTTTCTCGCTGTCAAATAAATAAAATCTTTAAAAAAAAAAAAATGTTTTAGTATTCTTCTCCTTCCCTTTCACAATCTTTTTGCCTTTGAGCTTCTGCAGTTTCCTTGGGCCTCTTTAGATAAAGGATACATGTCTTTCATTAGTTCTGGAAAAATTTTAATCATTATATCTGTGGATATTACCTTTCCACATTATTCTTTCTAAACTTTTATTAGAATTAATAATATCATCATTTTTTCATATCCTTTTAACTTGTATTTTATATACAAAAGAAAAAAAGGATAAAGGGCAAAGAACAAAATCATCCCTATACCATATTCTAGGTAATTTCCTCAGCTTTCTTGTAATTTACTAAGTTTTATCTTTATCTTAATCTGCTATTTAATATTTCTGTTGCATTCATCTTTTTTCTTTTTAAAAATTTTGTAATTTTTTTTTTTAAGTAGACTCCATGCCCAATCTGGAGTCCAGCATGGGGCTTAAACTCATGACTCTGAGATTAAGACCTGAGTGGAAATCAAGAGTCAGACACTTAACTGATGGAGCCACCTAGGTGCCCCTTTAAAAAAAGAAAGAGAGCATTTATCATTTGTAGAACTTCTGTTGGTTCTCTTTCAAAATTTTGTTTTTTCCCTAATGTCTAATTCTTTATTGTTTCAATATCCATTTTGTTTTTAAGAATTTAAATGTCTTTAATGTACATCTTACATGTCTAATTATTTAATAGATTCTTTTTTTAAAAGATTCTTTTAGGTTATCTTATTTTCTGAAGTTCTTAGGTGCTAAATTTCCTAAATACTTGTTTTTTAGTTAAATTGACTTATTTGATGTCTGTTAAGTTTGGGTGGATGGTAACCATGTATTTTAATTTTTATACATTTCATAGTCCCAATGAAATATTTATTCGTGGAGCAAAAATAAGTATTGATTACAGTGTTCCATATACTGGTGAGCAGAGTAGACAAGTTTCTATTTCTGGTGTTGCTTAAATTCTAGTATCTGACTATACTCATTTGTTACTTAATGAGTAATGTTATAATACAAAGTTGGCAAAACTAAGGCTCAAGGGCCAAATCTAGCCTATAACCTATGGCCTGAGAACCATTTTTAAATGGTTTCCCCCAAAGTCAAAAGAATGCTATTTTATTACATGTGACTATTATATGAAATTTGAATTTTGGCTCGTAAATAAAATTTTATTGGAAAATCAGCTATCTTCATTTGTTTATGTATTGTGTATTACTGCTTTCATGGTACAACACAGATTTGAATTATTTGGACAGAATTGAGTAGTTTCAATAGAGATTGTATGACTCACAAAGTACTTGTTATGTGGCCCTCTATAAAAAAGTTTTGCTAATCCCTATCCCGTTGTTTGTTACCTTTACCAAGTAAAGGCATTCTATGTAGATTGATACCCAGTTAAAAGAAACAGCTTTTTTTTTTTTTTTTTAAGATTTTATTTATTTGACAGAGAGAAACACAGCAAGAGAGGGAACACAAGCAGAGGGAATAGTAGCGGGAGAAGCAGGCTTCCTGCCGAGCAAGGAGCCTGATGCGGGGCTTGATCCCAGGACCCTGGGATCATGACCTGAGCCGAAGGCAGACGCTTAAGGACTGAGCCACCCAGGCACCCTGAAACAGCTTTTTTTGATGGGTAATATATCAGAGTAGTTAGAGAGTCTCAGGTTCTAGGCCTGCTAATGTCCACTTCATAGGATGGTTGTAAGATAGGTGATTTTGCCAATCCATCTGTCCACAGTAGTTCTGCTGATATTATGCTTGCATTAGCTAGAAAGCTGTCTTAGGCTACTGAAGAGGTGGGGCAAACGGGAAGGAAAATTCAAGTTTTTCAGGAACCTCCAGTCTGAATATATCATCTTGAATTTTAGTAGTAGTAGTCCTCTACTCTGTGAAATAGTCATCCATAAATGAATGACTTGATTTTTTAATTTATTTATGTTATTTCCCCCAGTAATTTGATGTAGATTAGCAATTAAGGACACAAAATGAGGGAAAATAAAAATTACTAGGCAGAGAGTAGATGTACTAGGGATTTAAAGTAATTTATATGTTGTATTTTAGTTCAGTAGTTATTTTTAAGTTTTCTGCAAGCTAGAATTATGTCCTGTATGTTTTCGCTTGTGTAAAGAGAATATTTACAACTTTATATCCTATGATTGTCCTGTGGAATATAGTCTCCCCTACCCCCCTCCCCCCCAGCTACCTTCTAAGTGTAGCAGATGGTAGGGAACTTTTTCTGAGGTAATTTGATGGTACAGTAAAAGGTTTTCTTGAGATAAATCACTCTGACAAAGCTGGAAGTACTAGTTTTCTGTTGCCAACTGAAGTATATGTAGTTTTTAATAGTAGCCTATAGGCAACGGAATTGGGAGGTTTAAGAATTTAGTTATATAGATCCTCTTGCTTTAATGGTGGGCTTTGTGTTGTCTGTTGCTGTGCCCTAATGCTTTCTCAAAAAGGTTTTGAAACTGGGCATTTAATCAAATACAGTTGAATTAGCTGAGTTATATACCTGCATATTAGGTGTGATAGTTTTGGCTTAAACAATTCTTAAAAGGAAACTTTCTGCATTTATATAAAGGAATATTTAGCACAGTTCGTTTGATTTTGAGATATTTTGTATCCTAATGATGAATTCTTTTTTGGATAACACTGTTTTAGCTTTTTTTTGTTAAGCATCTGTCTTTTTATTTCTCTAAATACTATAAAAATTCCTCATGCTGTACAGCATGGGAAAGCATAGGCTTTGGAATCAGATGAGTTTTTAAATGTTTAAATCCATTTAGCTAGTTGTGGACAAGTTACTTCACTTCTTAAGTTCAATAAACTTTGTAACAGAGCCATAGAATTTCAATAATATTTAGATGACTTATAGTGGAGAGATTTTGTTGAGAAAAGAGAACCTAAGTGGGGAAATTTGAATGTATTAATCCTATCACTCAGTAGCAGCAAGTAATTGGCCTGATGTTTTAGGTGTGGTTGCTGAATCCCAATCTAAAGAACTACTGAAATATCTAAAATGAGATTGAATATAAAGTAACTAACATAATGCCTATTCATAGTAAGTATTCACTAAATACTAATTTTTGTAATTGCCTAGATAGGAGTGAAATTAAATTATCAGTCTTTAATGGAAACTTTTTGCTTCTGAGATTCTTTATTTTAATGTTAAATACTTTGTTAAAGCATGTGCAAAGATTGAAAGTTTATATTGAAATGTAAGTATTATATTTGAGAGGCTAGTTGGAATTTTCTAGTCCAATCAAGTCCTCTATACCATGTAGCTCATACATACTTCCATAAATTATATCCCGAAGTTCATCGTCTCACACAAAAGTTTAAAGCTAGAACCATCTAAACTAGTTCATAAAATGCTATTCTCCCTAGCTTGTGCCAAGTTCTCTCTGTCATCTAGCCTGTGTTATCTGAGATCAATTTATGACCTCATTTTGTTCTGTGGAACTCACAGTCCGTGGGCCTCTTATCACAGGGACCTCACACATCTTGCCAAACGGTGTTTTAAAGGTTCACCCTCTTTGGCAAAATATATCCTGGAGGATCTTTCTATTCTTCTCCCAGTCTCATTGTTCCGTATCCCTTTCTGTCTGTGCTTAGTACATAAGTACATAGTAGGCATGTAATATATATTTGCTGACTGACTTATGGCACCAAATAAATAGATATTCCTCGTATAGAATGATTTAGAAATCAAGTCTAATCAGGAACCATTTGGGGAAGGACCTTAATTAGGTTCTACAAGCAGTAGAGAATAAAATTTTATTGAAGCAGGTAGGCTGTTTAATCTTTCAAAAGGTACCTCATCCAATTCTGACACTCGGCCACTTCACTTTTATTAAATGCTAAGGTGTAAGGTTGTTTCCTTAACAGAGACTAGTACCAATGTGTTATTTTGACAAAGAATGTAACCTAGAACTCTCTCATCAATCTGTAGGAAAATTCTGGTTATAAGAAGTATTACATATAGTTCTTTATTTACAACACATGCAGTCCTTTAAATAGTCTTAAGTTTTGTATCAAGGCATCAAAGGCTATGAATTTGGGTCAAAATGATTGGACTACTGGTGAAATACGTTCACTCACTTGTGTTTTGATGTTGTGCTGTCTACTTTATAAGACTGAGTAACATAAAAAGTTTATAAAATTCACTATTGTATTTCATTTGAGAACATCATCAAATCATTTTCTGTTATATTAGAATATCTTCTTTATTAAGCTCTCTCAATGAGAATTTCAAGTGTTGCAGTTATGTTGCCATTTGCCATGCATTACTTTATTGATCTTAATTTATTACTTTTATATCTTTATGTTTATTTAAATTCAGGTAAGTTAACATATAGTGTAGTATTAGTTTCAGGAGTAGAATTTAGCGATTCATCACTCACATATAATATGCAGTGCTCATCCCAATAAGTGCCCTTCTTAATGCCCATCACCCATTTTGTGCGTTTCCCCACTCCTTCCCCCAGCAATTCTCAGTTTGTTCTCTGTAGCTAAGAATCTCTTATGGTTTGTCTCCCTCCCTGTTTTTATCTTATTTTATTTTCCTTCCCTTTCTCTATGTTCATCTGTTTTGTTTTTTTAATTTCACACATGAGTGAAATCATATGGTTATTTGTCTTTCTCTGATTTCACTTAGCATTATGCTCTGGCTCTCTAGCTTCAGCCACATCTTGCAAATGGTGAGATTTCATTATTTTTTATGGCTGAGGAGTATTCCATTGTGTGTGTGTGTGTGTGTGTGTGTGTACATAAATATGTATCTACATACACACACACACACACACACACACACACCCCACATCTTCTTTATCCATTCATCAGTTGATGGACATTTGGGCTCTTTCTGTAATTTGGTTATTGTTGATAGTGCTGCTATAAACATTGGGGTGCATGTGCCCCTTCAAATCAGCATTTTTGTATCCTTTGGATAAATACTTAGTAGTGCAATTGCTGGGTCATAGGGTAGTTCTATTTTTAACTTTGTGAGTAACTCCCAAACCATTCTCCAGAGTGTTGTACCAGTTTGCATTCCCACCAATGGTGCAAGAGGGTTCTGCTTTCTCTGTATCCTTGCCAACATCTATTGTTTCCTGAGTTAATTTTAGCTATTCTGACAGGTGCAAGGTGGTATCTCATTGTGGTTTTGATTTTTACTTCCCTGATGATGAGCGATACAATTTTTTTCATGCTTCTGAGATTCTTAACAGAGTACGTATCAAAATCACCCAAAGCAGTGGTTCTCCCGTGTTAGTGTACATCAGAATCACCTGGAAGGTTTGATAACAAGATTGCTAGACCCCACTTTCAGAGTTTCTGATTTAGGAGATCTGGAGTGGGCCTGCTAATTTTCATTTTAAAGTGTTCCCAAAGGATGCTCGTTTTGCTGGTCCAGTGAACCACCCTTTGACAGCCATTCATTGATTTAGGGCATTTTTTTTTAAATAACATGGGAGTAGACCTATGTCATAATGACTGGGTAGGCCTAATTTTTATCAGCTGAATGCATCTTAGTGACAAGTTGTTTATGATAAAGTAATTTATGGGCTTTTAAAAATTAATTTATTTGAGGCGGGGAGAATTAGAGGGAGAGAATCTCAAGCAGACTCCTGCTGAGTGTGGAGCTCAACATGGGACTTGATCTCACCACCCATGAGATGATGACCTGAGCCAAAATCACAAGTTGGACACTTAACCAACCAACCCAGGCATCCCAATTTATGAGCTTTCTAAGAGAAGATATGTGTATTTCTAATTGAGTGGGAACTATTGGTTACTGAACTCCTACCTATCTGCCCATTTCAGGGCTCGGCAATTTGTGTATATTTTTGTTAATGCATGAAGTAACCCCATGATTACAAGGAAAATTACTTGGCTAGAAAGACAAGTCTGTTTGATTCCTAAATTGTTATCTTTCCACAATAATGCTTTATTTCCTATGAAAAAGGGTCCCCAAATGTCAAAGTGATTGTATTCTTCTACTAACAGAAATAAAAGAGTATAATAATTCCAGTATCTTTATCCCCTGTTTTTTTTCTGTTATCAGTTGTTTATCTTGGTTTTGATCACATTGTCTAGTTTCTTTGAGCCTACTATGAATGGTAAATATTGCATATGAAAAGTCATTGTGATACTTTGAGGCCTAGAAAATTATCTGTTTTTGGAGGGAATATACATTTACTCCTGGCTAGTTACTAGGAGCATTAGCAATCTCTGTCTGAGATCATCTTAAGTCAGTGGTTCTCCAAGTATGGTCTCTGATAGGCACTATCAGCATCACTTGTGGTCTTGCTAGAAATACAAACTGTTTGGACCACCCCAGACCTAATGAGGAAGAATAAACTGTAAAAGGTTGGACACAGTTTAACAAAACAGTTGGGTAATTCTGATTTACACTGAAAATTTTTTTTGCGGGAGGTATTTTTTTAGGGAACTGTTAGGTTTCCATAGAGATCAACTGGAGGAGGGGGAAGCCATGTTCTTTCCTTCTTCTTTTTTTTTTTTTTTTTTTTAAAGATTTTATTTATTTGACAGCGAGAGAGGGGACACAAGCAGAGGGAATGGTAGCGGGAGAAGCAGGCTTCCCGCGGAGCAGGGAGCCCGATGCGGGGTTCGATCCCAGGACGCTGGGATCTGACCTGGGCCGAAGGCAGATGCTTAACGACTGAGCCACCCAGGCGCCCCATGTTCTTTCCTTCTTATGACTATATTTTATAAATGAGTGAGAAATAAAATACTAAACTATGGTTTCAAAATCCAGTAATAAGAATGATTTTTAAAGTGTTGTTCGGGTCAGTTATCACTAAGAACTGAAGATTTTTCTTCTCAATGAGTCTGAAAGCAGCTGTTAAATATCTGGTGAAATGAATGTAATAATAAAAGTTGCTTCTTTGTTGAAAAGAGCTTCCCAATCACTTCCCCTCAAAGTGATTGTTATTGATGTGTTTACATGATCATTTGCAACTATGAAAGTATCAAGACATTTCAGTTTCTGAAACTTGGATGTTAAGGCCAAACTCCTTGTACAAGTTGAAATGGTAACTTATTGCCATATTTCACTACTTGTCCTACAGATAGCAGCAACAGGGGAAATATTTTTACTCTTAGGAAAGAGCTATTCTAAGATACTCTACCTTCAGATCTCCTGTTTTTCTCTTTTAATTATCTCAAATACCTTTGGAGACTTTTAAAACTTTCTTTTCTTTTTTTTTTTTTTTTTTTTTTAAGATTTTGTTTATTTGACAGAGAGAAACACAGCGAGAGAGGGAACATAGCAGGGGGAATAGTAGTAGGAGAAGCAGGCTTCCTTCCGAGCAGGGAGCCCGATGCGGAGCTCGATCTCAGGGTCCTGGGATCTTGACCTGAGCCGAAGGCAGATGCTTAATGACTGAGCCACCCAGGCGCCCCCCCTTTGGAGACTTTTAAATGAAAAGAAAATAATACTGTAAACATCCATGTTCCTACATATTTGTGTTATCCTTAGGGGGAAAAAAAGTATTACAGTTGAATTACTCTTAAATTCATGCCACTATCATGCTTCTCTCTCATCTCCAATCTGGTACAAGTTTTGTAGCTTTTTTAATAAGTGGGTTTTCAAACAATCATGTTATAGTGTTTATTGACTCTTCAACATTTATGGATCTTTTTACAGTTAAATCGTCAATCTGAAGTTGTTTCTACCAGTTCTGGTGATCCCTGGAAGACATGTGCAAGACGAAACAAGGCTGAAAGTTTAAAACCTTTGAAAGGCAACCCAATTGGACTTAACATGTTGAGCAACAATAAGAAATTGAGGTATAGGCACTTCACTACACATTCCGACAGAAAAATGTTTGACACCCAAAATTAACTACCTTTGTGGCCAGGTGACCCAAACTGTACCTTTTCTTTTCACTTTACTAGCGGTGCCAAGAGGTAGAGTTATACCAGTGTGTGGATTCTTTGTTTTGAATCCTAGGATTAGGGTTCATTGCAGGGATTTCTTGGTTCTGAATAAAAATATTACAAGAAAAGTTTCAGTAGAATAGGATCTCATAAGATGAACTTGCTTTCAAATAGTAAAGTCTTGGTCCTAATATTAGAAGTAGAAGGTACTGGAGGGTAGAGTGCTCCTGCCTCCTTCTTGGGGATACTTAGGATTGTCTCAATAAGGAACTTTTTTTTTTAAGGTATCTTAATTCTTCTTCTCTTCTAGGTATAGCCCACTTTTCCTTTGTGGTACTCATAGGGAACCACTGTTACTGATAGGATTGGGCTCTTACACCTCCCAGAAATAAGGTTGAAAATCACTGTTTCATTTCAATTTTGTCAATTTATAGATAGAAAACTGAGGTACATAAAGGCTAAGTAACTTTAAAGTCAGTGGCAGAGTCAGAAGTAGAATTTGGGACTTCTGACTTTTTTATTTCCTTTTACAATAGTACATTTGATTTTTATTTTGGCATTTAAGATAACTTTGTAATACTCGTGGTTTAAAAGCTTTTTATATGGACAGTCCCTAATGGAGAATAAGAAAAGAAAATATATTTGATTTAATTTATGAGATACCTTATAGTGCAAAACATTCATTTAGGGTTCCTCCTTTCTATTCCAGTGTTCTTCTACTATGTATCGTTCATGAATTGTATTGGAAACATTTCAGAGACAAATTCAGAAAGTGGAAAACTCCTAATGGACAATTTAACGTGGTCTATTGGGTTGGGTTGATATATAAATATATTTAAATATATATTTTTTCTTAGTGTGAAGGTTTTTGTATGTGTATGTGTGTATGTTCAGATTTGAAAGGATTTATTTTGCATATGCATATGTAATTTTCCTCTCTTCAAATTATTCTATGTCTCTTGCATCTGCAGTGAAAATGCACAAAATGCATCAATATGTTCTGGAACTGTAGTTCATGGTAGACGTTTTCAACACGCCAATGCACAGATATCACTAGTAAAAACAGCAGCCCAAAGGTAAGGATTCGAATAGCCTTTGTTGTGTGTGTGTGTCTGTGTGTGTGTGTGTGTGTGTGTGTGTGTATACACACACAACTTTACTGTTTCCTTTGTTTATAACAAGATATTCCTGTCTCTGAAATAATTCATGTTTTAGAATTTTATTATATATATCTGCTTTTTAATAAATCACATTCTGTAAGTAGAGACTTAAAAGCCTTTTTATTGCATTATATTCCAGTTAAATTAATCTGATTTTACAACATTGTACAACATTTGGCAAGATATCTTCAGCTGGTAGTTTAGCTCTGATGACTAAAAGTAAAACTACAGTTATTAGCTTACTTTCTAAGATTTATTGGATTTTAATAGTACCAAAATAAATCACATTATTAGTTTTAGCTGAGAAAGTTTTGTCTTTTAGTAATTTGGTTATTCTCATTGATCTTCAAAGTAATACTTAAACCTTGAAATAATGAAAGTAACAGTGGGGAAATCGTAGTGTTGTAAGTGTGGGTTTTTCATAACCATTTTTAAATGGTTATGAAATTCCAGTTGTATTTCAGTTCTGAGTCAGTTTTAATTGACTAGGAAATTCTTAGGATCCAACAAGAAAATAATTTTTGCATTATGAATAGTTGTGCATAATCTTTTTATAAATAGTAAAATTTAAAGATTTGGTATCTATGATAAATGCTGTTTTTCATCTTTTGAAATGTCAATGTAGATTGTTACTCATTCAGAAAATGTCCTGACTCTTAGAAAACCTTGTTATATTTGCTATGTACATAGATTTGTTATAGCATAGATTTTTAACTTAAAAACCTTAAATCTTTCTCATACTTTAGGATAAGATCTTTCTTTTGCTTAAATATTTTATCATAGATAAAATATTATAAGATTAGATATTTGAGAAATTCAACTAAAAAGACAGAAGGAGAACTTATTGTACATAACCAAAAAGTTTGCTTTTTTTACTGTAAAGTACACAAATCAAACTCTCTAGCCGACATATGGCACAAACATGAGAATAATAAGATAATAATTGAGGAGAGGCAAAAAGAGATACAGTGTTTTTCAAACACTGATCACATTGATAGAATCCATTGCTGACAAATATTTGTCTTTTTGATGTTCTGAAAATGTGGTCCATGTTGAAATACTCATTTATGGTTTATAACCAAGTGGTATATTCTACAACCAAAATTATTATTGGTTTTGAGCTTATTTATTAGTTTGGAGTTATTTGCAGTGTGACCTATTCTCTCCATCCCTACTTTCATCATTGGTAATGTTAAAAAACTGATTTCAGTCTGGAAATTGGTTTGTATTTTGTTTAATTCTAGGTCTTGGCACCTGTTATACCCTGCATATATATTCTTGGTATCTGCATAAAAGATTAGATTCTGTTAAGAGGAAATGACGTTTACTAGTAAAATATTTCTTAAAAAATAAACAAACAAAAACCTTGAATTAGTTGTATTTAGAGAAACACTCCCAAGTGAAAATACCTGACAAGAACAACTAGGGGCAGTAAGGAAAACTGAAAAGTCATTTTAGCAGATTTTATTTATGTTTGTCTCTTATTTATGGAATAAACATTCCTTATCCTTGCTACAGTGTGTCATTAAAAAGATTTTGACATTCAAAAATAATTCATTGGGAGTTTTTCTAAGTTTCTTTCTTCAAAATCATTGAGTGATTTTATGCTACATGCCAGGCATAGATGAGGTACAGAGTAATCAAAGGTGAATATGACAAAGTCCCTCCTTTCAATCTCAAGTTTGATTAGTGTAGAGGACAGAAAGATGAATAAGGAAATAATTACATGGTAAGCACAGTGTAGTAGATATAGTTTGCATAGTGCTATTTACAGAGAAGGGAACTGTGAAGAATTCACAAAGAAGTATTGAAGAAGCTTTTGCGTGAACTAGCTAGAAGAGAACACTCCGGGAGGTAGGAATCACAACTTCAAAGGCATGAAGAAAGCCTTCACGTAAGATGGCTAATGCCATTTTAAAAAAAAATGGTTCCTACCAAATCTTTGGTTTTATTTTCTTTATTTTTTCTTTTTCTTAAACCTTTGGTTTTAATTAGTGTAGTTTTGGCACAGTTGCCAGACTTCAGAGGAGGTGAGCACCCTGGTTTTTATAACTCAACTCTTAATTTGAAATTAAAGGAAATGCCACAAGTTGGTAATTCATACAGTCCTCTTGGAGAGAGTGGTATATCTTGTCTTTAAAAGTAAATCACACCTGCATTTTGAATAATTTGTAGTTATTTTTTAAGATATGGGAGCAAGTACATGACACTTTTTTAATCTGAAGGGAATAAATGAAGATTGTTAAAATATCTGATTAGTTACTATTTAGGAGAACATTACAATTTCAATCTATTTTCTTACTGCTACTGCAAATGTTAATATAAATCATATTTAAAAGATAGGTTGTTTATGTACTAATAGTGATGGAGGAATATAGTCTTAGTATGGAAAAATGAAATGTAGAAATTAAAAAATCTATATAACTCTATGCCATCTCCACCCTTCACTTCAATGAGACTTGCTAAAAGAGCACATTTACTGGTTTATGTTTTATTTACATTTTCACTTTTTTTTGTTTTTGTTTTTTATTAAGGATAGGTGAAAGGACTTGTAAGGACCGTAGGGGAAAATGAATGTCTACAAAAGCATATATAATCCATAAATGGGAAAATGGGCTCCTGGAATAAGCAAGATTTAATTATTAATGAAAAGCACCACTTTGAAAGAGTTTTTTGAAGTCTTAAATCAGGTCATGGATACCAGAATCAATCAATCTCTCTTTTTTCCTTCCTTTTTAAAAAAAAATTTTAAGAGCACTAGTACAGCACTAGTACAAGAATGAAATAGTCCAACAAGAATGTAAGTTGACATTTTTACAAAGTCCTAATTACTAATAATGGCTTCCCTCTCCATTTTTTAAAAGCTTTTTTTTTTTTTTAAATATGTATGCTCCTCTAGGTCAGGACTTGATAATAAACACATTGAGGAATCTTATAGAAGCACAGTGACTTACAAATTAGATATATCATAATAAATGCAATTTCTTCAAGAATAAGAGAAATGAGCATGGGTATATACATATTTTTGTTTTGTTTTGTGTTTTTTGTTTTCTTCCTAACTCCCTTGGTTTATTGGGAAGAACCAAACCTGTTTCTTGTACTTCTACTCTGTGTTCTACCTCTTTTCTTTCCTCTATACAGGTGAGTTAAAAAAACAAGAACAAGAGACTACTAAACTCTCCTCACTTTTAGGTTACAACAGTGTAGAGCTAGAAATGGCTGTACTAGGTATTGATGCCCAACTTTCTGTTTTCATTTTACTTTTTCTGGAAATAGAGCTCCAGTAGAAATAAATATTTAAGATAAGTTGGACTATATTTAAACTTCCATGTTTATAATTTGTTTTATTTACTTTAGTGGGGGGTGCTAATATTCCCTCACTTTTTTGTCATTTATCCAACATAAATTTATTTTATACATTATCCTTGTTCTGTTTTTTAATAGTAAATGTAAATTTTCAAATATGTTATTCATGTAAGCTTATAATTCTTTACTATTGAAAAACTTTTAAAATAAGTTTCTTTTCAATGTTACTTATGTAAAACCACATAACTTTTTTTTATAATTTACTAGGATTGATATTTTGTTTCATGCTATAGGAATATTAGAGTTAATATGGGGACTGGGGGAATTTGTAAACTATGTTTTGCTTACAATTAGTTATGAACATTTTGTGCATTTTATAATAAAGAATAATTCTAAGACATGAATCTTACTCTAAGTTGAAGATTTTTCCAATTTTACTCTTAAGTAATTGATACTGATAACTTTAGATTCTCCATGAACTGTGGAGAAGGATGGATCCAGTTATACATTGGATTTTTTTATTGGAGGCCATGATTTTAAATCCCAGGCCTTTCCTTGTGTCTAAAACCATATGCTGCTGTGTTTAACATATGGGGTTAATGCAAAAATTTCAACCTTAAAATAATTCTTTTTTTCTTACTCAGAAGCTAATTATCACATCTGGTAACAGAATTAGAACCACTAAAAATTTAAAACTTTCAGGAAATTATATTGTTCTTTGAAGACTATTTACATACTACTCTAAAATAACATATCCTCAAATGGTTGATGGTTAATTAAAGCTCTTTCAAGAATCTTTCATCTCTTTGTGCATCATTTTTCTTAAATATGTTTAGATATAAATTATTTTCTGTATTAACAAAAATTGAAAAACAGTTTACATATCTGACAAGGTTCAAAACTTAGTATATAACATATATATAATGTGTTTAGAACTAATTAATCACCTTAGAGTTTTGCCTTATTGACCACAGTTACTAAAACTACAATGATATATCAAAAATGAGGTCTTGCCTCTTACATTTTTTTTCTTTTTCATGTTTTAAGCAGTCTGGACCAAAAGGAAAGGTAAGCTTAATATTGATAAAATTAGAGCATGGATATAACAGTAAGATGTCAAGATTATTTTTATGTTTTGAAAAATATCCATTGAATTAGAGTTCATCATAAAGCTTATTAATTATATTAGTAAAAGGAAACAGTGGCATAACATGATATTTGACTTATGTGGGTAGTGTTTTACCATAATTTTCAATATGGTAATATATTTATGCTGATGTGACTGCTTTCCTTTTAAAAGTAGAACATTTTAATGCCTTAGTGATAAGTGGTTTTCAGTTAATAGCATTAAGATCTTTCTTGTTGTATTTTACTGATAATATTTTTGTTTTTACACTTTACTAGATAGAGTCAAGGGGGAATATGGAATTAGAATACCTCAAGCATGGAGTTAAAATTCCAAAAATCAATGTATTCCTATTCTGACCCAGAACAGAATTTGTGGTCACTGTTTGTTCCCTTTGTGACAACTTTGGTAGGCACATGTCCTTTAGCAGGAGTGTTGAATAATGTAAATAACATGGAAACAAATTTT
Organism: Procyon lotor; assembly: GCA_028646535.1. Taxonomy (NCBI): domain Eukaryota; kingdom Metazoa; phylum Chordata; class Mammalia; order Carnivora; family Procyonidae; genus Procyon; species Procyon lotor. The sequence continues at coordinate 70,971,752 of CM053608.1, read as the reverse complement.
TTAAGAATGCACATTTCTTTGAGTAGTGAAATGATTATAATTGTTTTAAATCAAATGTTTCTAAGAATAGCTTCTCTCTTGAGTGTATTACATAGAATTTTTTGTGCATGTACATCTTTTTTCTTTTATGAGAATCTCAAAAGCTTTTTATGAATCTACTCACAAAAAACAGGTTGAAAGGGGTGCCTGGGTGGCTCAGTGGGTTAAAGCCTCTGCCTTCGGCTCAGGTCATGATCCCAGGGTCCTGGGATCGAGCCCCGCATCGGGCTCTCTGCTCAGCAGGGAGCCTGCTTCCCCCTCTCTCTGCCTGCCTCTCTGCCTACTTGTGATCTCTCTCTCTCTCTCTCTCTCTCTGTCAAATAAATAAATCAATAAAATCTTAAAAAAAAAAACAGGTTGATAGTCCTTGTGTTAAACCAATACTGAATGTTTCATTGGTGAAGGTCAAAAGAAGGCACATTCTATAAATTTGTTTAATTAGATAATTTTAACTCCATAATTTTTTTAAAGTTGTAGAGAAATCAAAGAGGACAACTTGTAATAGTTTATAAAATACAGTATATTCTACCTTCCTTAAGGTTCAGAAATATAAAGATAATCCTGTTGGCAAATTTTTAGGCATATTTTATAATTCTGAAATACTTCACAATTCTTAGGTTTTAGGTGAATGGGTTGTGCAGATATTTTAGTATCTCCTAGGAAAGAAAAATTATTTTCCCATTGTGTCTGTTTTTCTCTTTGAGTAAAGCATTATTTTCTGTCAGATATAGAGGAGTCATTTTATCTTAGAAAATTTTGACTCATAAGTGACTATATGTTTTTTTTAAAGCCATTAATAAGAATTTTAAAATAAAATTACTGAAGAATGGACATCAAGTAACTCTTTATACAATCAGAACTCAAAATAGCCTCTTGTTTTATATAAATACTTCTCTGTATGCTATACCAGATAAAATGTAAGTAATATTCTCAGATTAATGTAAAGGTCTTAGATTATTCAGTTTTTCACAATAGCCTCGGAGGGTTTATACTGATTTTTTGCACTGTTTTGGCTTACGTGTATTTCTGTAGTGGAAATTTGTTCATTGTTACATTCAGCAAATATTTCATGACTTTATGTGCCAGGCACTATTCTAGGAGCAGACAGAAATCCCTACCCTCTTGGAGCTTACATTCTTGTTGGAATAATACTGGAATAGGAGTCATAAGATGTGGAATTGAGTAATCAGCAATACTAGTAGACACATAACTTACTGTAAATGGAGATGATAATATTTGCCCAATTTTAAAGATTTGTGAGGAACAAGTGACATAATTATTTAAAACTGACTTATATACTATAAAATTTAAAATTTTTGTAATAATAGATCTCGAAATTCAGTCTTCTGTACTAAGCTTACTGCCACGGACTAGATATGAAACAGTAACTGTTTATAAAATACCTTATAATGAATATACCTGGGTGCTTTATTCAGCAGTATAGTTATCTTTAGGTTGAATTTAGCCCATTAATCCTTAGGATCCTTATATAAAATTATTTTGTGTTTATCTTTGTTGGACATAGATGAGGTGAGAAGAACTTTTGCATCAGTACATTTTACTTTGTGAATTCTTTTCACATAAGCCTTTTTGTCCTCTTCTTGTGAACACTAAGTCACATCTTTTTTTTCATCTTTATGGGGAAGATCCTTTATCTTTATCCCTTAACACATGAGAGACTATAAACTTCTGAACTAAATGATTTATTTACAAGAGAATGGTTTATCTAATAAACAAAACTAGGTAGTTGTGGAGGGTTAATCTTTTCCAGGTTTTTTCTTACTTGTACCCTGGGCCCAATAGAGTTTAAAACCACACTGAAATAAAAAATAATAAATAGCAATATTAAAATCTAGAGCTTGCAAATTTCAAAAAATTGCTGCCATTTTTGTTGTTGTAGGTGACTTTAACAAATTGAATGACTCAAATTCTTTTCTGACTCCTAGACAGATTGTTTGTGAATACAGTGTATCTGGTAGTACCATTAATCTAGAAATTTTAACCTCGTAATAGAACTGTTCTTTTTTTCCTGTGTAGATAAACAACCTATGGACCCATTATGAAACTGAAGCACACAGTGATTTTCAAATTTAAATTTTTTAAAAAATTTTAAAAACTATGTGTGTATTGTAGGGAATTTTGAAACAACAATAAAGTAGAAAGATGAATAGAATACAATGAAAGAACATATATGAAATACTAGGAATGTTTACATAAAGGGTCTATTTGAAAAGGCAGTATAGAGATTTTATAATTTTCTAAAAGTTCTCAAAATAGAAAGTTACATTATTAGAATCCCAGTGCCATTTCTTTCCAGTATTTTTCCCATACTTTTTAATATACCCAACACACATGGAATTGTATTAAAATTCAGCTGCATATTTTGAATTTTCACTTAACATTGCATCTTAACATTTTTTGCTGTCATTAAGTTGACTCCTAAAAATGATTTTTTTAAGATTTATTTATTAGAGAGAGAGAGAGAGATCACAAGTAGGCAGAGAGGCAGGCAGTGAGAGAGGGGGAAGCAGGCTCCCCGCTGCAGAGAGCCTGTTGCGGGGCTTGATCCCAGGACCCCGGGATCATGACCTAAGCTGAAGGCAGAAGCTTTAACCCACTGAGCCACCCAGGCCCCCCTAAAAATAATTTTTAATGAATGCCTGATAAGCTGTCCTGCAGATAAACATGATTTATTTACCATTACCATTTTTTTTAATGGTAATTGGTATTGGTAATGGTAATTACCATTACCATTTACCAATACCATTATATTACCATTAGTTCATTCTTGTAATATGTGATACATTTATGAACAACTTTGTGTATAAATTTCTAAATGAATCTTTTTTTTTTTTTTTTAAGATTTTATTTATTTGACAGAGAGAAACACAGCGAGAGAGGGAACACAAGTAGAGGGAATGGTAGCGGGAGAAGCAGGCTTCCCGCCAAGCAGGGAGCCTGATGTGGGGCTCGATCCCAGGACGCTGGGATCATAACCTGAGCCGAAGGCAGATGCTTAACGACTGAGCCACCCAGGCGCCCCTCTAAATGAATCTCTTAAAATAAATCCCTGGTAAAGGATTATTTGGACTAGGACACAGATGTTTTTAATGCTCTTCAGAGGTACTGCTAAATTGTTTTACAGAGTGGTGGTACCAATTTATAATTGCTATCTGAAGATAATCTGAAAATAAAATTATATTCAGATGATACTGTCTTAGGAATTATGAGTCATCTAAAACCTTAGAAATAATAAAGTTGAGCAGAAGGATGATAGGCTACAAGACTAATAGTGTTAATAATTGTTTCCTTCATTCACCTTTGATCATTTGGAGTGTATAGTGAGCAACTAAAATTTTATTCACAGCAGCAACTGAAATTAAATATCCAGTAATAAATTTAATAATTTATAAATCCTTTATAAATGTATCTAATACTTTGAGGCCTATATTTTGTTTTTGGTTGGTTGTTACCAGTGCTCCTTAAAGTAAATTTAATGGAATTTTAGTCAAAATTTCAGTGACTTTGTTGTTATTTTAAGAAATTTGACCAATTGAGGAGCTCCTGAGTGGCTCAGTGGGTTAAGCCTCTGCCTTCAGCTCAGGTCATGATCTCAGGGTCTTGGGATCGAGTCCCGCATCAGGCTCTCTGCTCAGCAGGAAGCCTGCTTCCCCTTTTCTCTCTGCCTGCCTCTCTGCCTACTTGTGATCTCTCTCTCTCTCTCTCAAATAAATTAATAAAATCTTTAAAAAAATAAATAAATTTGACCAATTCAACCTAAAGTTTATTTAGCAGAGTACAGCCATATTTGAGAACAGCAATACACTTTTTTTTTTAAAAGAAGAATAAATAGAGGAAAAGAAGAACGATTTGTTTTGCCATGTAAAACATAGTGTAAACAAAACAGTGATTGAATATGGAAACCCTAGAAAAGACTAGGAAGTGAGAGTAAACAGACTAGAGAGTCCTGGTATATCCCATTTCCAACCAAGATGTCCAGTCAATAAACAATAAATGAGTTTGCAGTGTCTTTAAATGACTGAATTATGATCTTTGTATGTTGGCTGAAAAATTAGTATTTTAAGTTACTATATGGTGGCCAATAAGGTTCAGTTTTTGTCAACAATGCCATCTTTGTACAGCAACATTTGTACAGTTATTTGACCTGATAAATGCACTTCTGATTGCATATTACCTTTTAGATATGCATGTTTATTCAGTCCAAGTATATTTCAAGTGTTTGCTATGTTCTGGGCATAAGGGTACAGTGATGAACAAAACAGATAAGATCCCTTCACTCCTGTGGTTTATATTTTGATAGGCAAAGACTGATATTGAGCAAGTAACATGTGGAATAATGTGGTTTTTTAAATAATTTTAAATAATTTAAAAAAAAATAGATTTTACTTATTTGAGAGAGAATGAGCAAGCATGAGCACAGGGGGAGAGGCAGAGGAGGAGAGAAAAGCAAGACTCCCTGCTGAGCAGGTAGCCCAATAAAAGAGACTCAGTCCCAGGCCCCGGGGATCATGACTTGAGCCAGACACATGCTTAACTGACTGAACCACCCAGGCACCCTGAAATAATAAGTTCTATGTAAAGAAGCATAATCAGGTGATGTTATAGAGAGTGTCAGTATGGTTTCTTTAGATTGCATTTTCAGAAAACTTTTTTTCAAATTTATTTTTTTTTTTAAGATTTTATTTCTCAGGGCACCTGGGTGGCTCAGTCGGTTAAGTGTCTGCCTTCAGCTCTGGTAATGATTTCAGGGTCCTGGGATTGAGCCCCACATCGGGGTCCCTGCTTGGTGGGGAGTTGACTTCTCCCTCTCCCTCTGGCTGCTGCTCCCCCTGCTTGTGCACTCTCTCTGTGTCACATAAATAAATAAATCTAAAAAAAAAAGATTTTATTTATCTATTTGAGAGAGTGTGCAAGCAGAGGGAGAAGGAGGCCCCTACACTGAGCAGGAGCCTGATGCGGGGCTCAATTCCAGGACCCTACGATCATGACCTGAGCCAAAGGCAGAGGCCTAACTGACTGAGCCATCCAGGCCCTCAGAGAAACTTTTTACTACAAAGGTAACATTTAAATAAGGACTAACTGAACAGTCAGCCATGCCATGATCACATAGATGGCTTTTCCAGATAGGAAAGAGATGGTACTAAGATACTAATGCAAGAGTGAGTTTAATGTGTTCAAGGAATAGAAAGAAGGACCACACTGGCTGGAGTTTGAAGAGCAAAGGAGAAAATAAATGTTACAAGGTGGATTTGGCAAGGTGGATCAGCTAGGACCTAGATCTTAAAGCCTTTGTAAGATGACCTGAAGAGCTTCACTTTTTTTTAAATATTTTATTTATTTGACAGAAACACAGCGAGAGAGGGAACACAAGCAGAGGGAATGGTAGCGGGAGAAGCAGGCCTCCTGCTGAGCAGAGAGCCCAATGCGGGGCTCGATCCCAAGACCCTGGGATCATGACCTGAGCTGATGCTTAATGACTGAGCCACCCAGATGCCCCAAGAGCTTCACTTTTTATCAGTGCCCTCACTAGAAGCTTTCGGGGCATTTTAGATAGTGAAGTGTTAATACCTGATAAATCTTTGAGAGTTTTTTAAAAATAATGTTTTTTATATAATTTATAATTTGGTGCAATAAAGCCAACCTTAATTTAAGTCCGTGGCATTCAGTTAAGACTAAGGATGTTCCACTTTCCAAATACTGATGTGCTACAAAGGAAAATCGATAATAGTCTGTGGCTAAATATTCAAAACTATCTCAGCAAAATCTAGGAGTTGGGGTGGTAGAAAGGCAGAAATAAAAGGAATCTTAAGGCCTTTTTCTGGGAGGAGAATTGGAAAGGCAAGAAGTAATAGAATTTTAAAGACATCAGATCATTGGAGATGCAATAGAACATCTTGTTTGAAGAAATGGCTGGAATCTTGATAATGTAGCAGAAATATGTAATTGGAATAAAGATTGAGAAGAAAGGTAACTGTTAACATTAAGGAAGGAAAATGAATAATAATTTTGCAACCAGTAAAAATAGGGGAAAAGAGGAAACTGAAATAATAGAAATATATACAGCGGTCAGTAAAGTAAGATGAAAGGAAAACATGAAGTTTGTCAGCTGTTACAGTAATTGTAATGAGGTTGAATATATTTAATAAAAGACAAATTGGTTGGATTAAACCCAGTTATACTATGTTGTTTAAAAGAATCAGCAAAAAAGTAACATTCTATAAGGTAAAAAAAGATTGTTTAGTATCACAAAAGATGCAAACAAAGCATAAATATAATTTTAATAAAAAGATGAAATTGTGGATTAGTACTAAATAGGAAAAAGGAACATGTTTTGTAATGTGCATAATCTATAAAAGTATAACAACTAAATACATAAAATTTTCTTAAAATATTTAAAATGGAAGAAGTTCTTGGTTAGAGTACAGCTGTGCAAGATTTTAAATATATCTCTTGGAAAATTAGACTGATTTATGAGTTTAACATGAGTTTGGAATAATGAATTTTAACATTTGAATATGAGTAATTTATTTTATAGAAATATATATATCTTTTAGATGGGTTAGAGCAATGAAAAGATTAATAAAATGATCTATCATTAAAATCCAGCAGAAAACAAGACAACAAAAACCCAGCACCCGGGGCACCTGGGTGGCTCAGTCGTTAAGTGTCTGCCTTCGGCCCAGGTCAGATCCCAGGAGCCTGGGATCAAGCCCCGCATCGGGCTCTCTGCTCTGCAGGAAGCCTGCTTCTCCCGCTACTATTCCCTCTGCTTGTGTTCCCTCTCTCGCTGTGTTTCTGTCAAATAAATAAAAAATCTTTAAAAAAAAAAAAAAACCCAGCACCCAGATTCTGGTTTCTCATACCACTGTCTAAGAAAAGCGACATGGGGGGTGCCTGGGTGGCTCAGTCGTTAAGCATCTGCCTTCGGCTCAGGTCATGATCCCAGGGTCCTGGGATCGAGCCCCACATCGGGCTCCTTGCTCCGTGGGAAGCCTGCTTCTCCCGCTACCATTCCCTCTGCTTGTGTTCCCTCTCTCGCTGTGTTTCTCTCTGTTGAATAAATAAAAATTAAAAAAAAAAGAAAAAAGCGACATGGAGAAATGACTGGTTCTATGTTTGGGTTAAGGAAAACACAGAATGAATGTCAAGTGCCTTAGTATTAGAAACCAAGTACTCAAAAAACAAAAGACTACTTGTTTCAAAAGTACATATACTAAAATTTTAACATTACAGAGAAGATTTTCATGGTCCTTGTGTGAGGATTACAGGTAGATTGCGAAGCATTCTGTATTTGTGTAAATTTTGCATTATATATATTTTACCAGAATAAAGAAAAAAATGATGTCACATCCATGGGACACAGGAACCAACTGAAAGCATTTCCAAAGACCAAAACTAAAACAGTTGGATTATAACCTAAAGTATGAAATAAATATCCATGTGTCATATTAATAAAAATGATTGAATAAATCAATTATTCACTCAGCTATCCTACAGTTTTATAAGCTACATAAAATGAACGGAAGAAAATGGATAGCTCTTTATTATAGAATTCTGAATAATTTGTGTAAATACTCCATACTGAAGGAAGTGAAGTTTAACTACACTCACCCCTTTTGTGTGCTGGACTGACTTGTTTATTTACAAATTGAGTGTAGAAAGGGAAAAATAGTAACTCCAGAGTGGAGAAACGTGACAAACACTACCTTAGCCAGATGATCAAGGTTAACATCACCAGTGAAATCATACTGATATTATGTACCTCCTGATACAATGTGATGAGAAGGGCACTTCAACTCTGTGATATCCTAACCCTCAATTTTTTTTTTTAAGATTTTACTTATTTAATTAAGAGAGAGCATGCATGTGAGTACACACAAAAAGGGGAAAGGAAGAACCAGACCTCTCACTGAGCAGGGAGCCCTTTGCAGAGCTTGATTGATCCTGAGATCATTACCCCAAGCCGAAGGCAGAAGCTTAACTGACTGAGCTACCCAGGTTCCCCCTTTCCTCCAAATTTATAACCTTGGTCCAATCATGAGAAAAACATCAGAATGACCCAGGTTTAGGGGCATTCTACAAAATAACTACCGATTCTCTTCCAAAATGCCAAGTTCATGAAAGATCAGGTAAGACTGGGAGACAGGAGGCTAAAAAGACTATACAAATAAATGCAGTGGATCCTGAATTGGATTCTGGAACAAAAAAAGGATATTAGTGGAATAGCTGGTGAAATTCAAATGAAGTTTGGCATTTACTTAATAGTAGTGTACCAGTGTTGTTGTTGTTGTTTTTACATTTGTATGATAATGATGAAGGTGCTAACATTGGGAGAAACTGGGTGAGGGATATAATTCTGAATGGTGTTTTTAACTCTTCTGGAAATCTAAAATTATTACAAAATTTAGCTTATATTTTAAAAACCTTTCAGGACAGAGGGCTATTGAACCCTTAATAAGCAGAGCATTTTGAGGTTATTTAAACAATTAAACAGGAGGAAAAAAGCTTTCCAATTGTTTGTTTTATGCTGCTTTCAGAGTATTGGGTCCATGAGGTGAGGGTTTTTTGTTTGTTTGTTTTAACATCTACACAAAACACAAACCCTATCAAGCAAAAAAATCCCCACCTTGTAGATAACAGATGACAGGGAAGTTTCTGTGCTTCTGCTTGGTTTGATATGAGAAAGAAATATCCACAAAGAAATCCTAGGCTTGAGCTGTTTGGAGTTTGAAATTTTTGTATCTATAGAATGATGGAAACCAAGAAATTGACATAAAATTTGATTTTTGATCACCTAACAATTTTTTTTTAATTTTATCTATTTATTTTTTTCAGTGTTACAAGATTTATTGTTTTGCACTACACCCAGTGTAGTGCAAAAAATCACCTAACAATTTTTTAAAAAACTAGATTTTACAGAATACAATATGGTTCATAGCTGGAAAGTTTTCAAAATTTTTTTTACCAGAGTTACTTTCATCCTGAAATTCTTGTATTCTTGTATTAAATTTGAAGGTATGCTTTTATTTCTGTAATTTATTCATACGTACTTTAAAAGAAAAATTAGTTTTCCCTGTTTATATAAGGAAATATGTAACACATTTTCATTATGTTGTAGCCATAAGGTCTGGAAATGTTGGCCAATATACAGAATATTTTATTAACCTTGCATTATAATACACGGTAGTCATGGATATTATATGATATATCCTGTGTGGTGGTTGTTCCCCATTAGCAAGGCATGGTTTAGTGCACTGTGTCAAATAGCAAAGAATATAGTGCATTTAATGTGGCATTTTCACCAGTCCATGCACATGTATGATTGGTTGTCTTAGATGATTTATATCAGTTATTAGTAAATAAACTTGTATTTATAGCATACCCCGGAATAAGTAATCAAACAGGTTCAAAATAAAAATCCAAGATATCTGTATTTTTAGATTTTGTGCCCGTTCTCTGTCAATTAATTATTTTCTGTATTGATAATTCTTAGTATTTAAGAATGTATACTATTTGTGTTAGCCACTATTTTAAAAGTAAAGAGTTTTTGGAGTTTACCATACTAGTATCATCATATTTTGCTTTGGATTCATTGCCTCTGTTGCATTTTAAAGTTGATATTTTTATTTTTCCAAATCAAAGAGTTAAAAAAATTAGAGATTAAAAAACCAATTGTTTGATTTAAAGATAAGACTACTTTATATCCTCTTTAGTGTGAAAGTATGTGGAATATAAAAACATGAGTTTTATTTTATTTTAAGTTCAGTATAATTAGCTGAATACCTGCCTCCATAAGTGCTAGTACTACTACTTTCTCTAAGGCAAATTCTCATCCTTACAACTCATATCCTCATGAATCTTAAAATTCTATCAGGGTAGAAATTGCCTAGTTGTACAAATAATGCTATTCAATAATCATGAAAATTCTATTACTCATAGTATTGATGCAGTTGGCCAGATTTCAGATTCTGGCATTGCTATTTAATAGTTATGTGAGTATAGGCAAGTTAACTAACTGTATTGTACCTTAGTCTCATCTATAAAGTCTAATAATAATATATAGTTTATAAGGTAATTTTGAAGATTAAAGTACTTAATAGATATAAAGCCCTTAGAACAGTACCTGGCACATGATACTCACTATCTGCTAACTGCTATTACAAATACACTACTATCAGTACTCTTACTATTTTCTTCTTGTGTCATTCTCCTATTTTGTTTTTAATTTAGGTGCTTTGACTTTTACAACATAAGAAAATGAAATTCTTCTGGAAAAATTTCTGTAGGATTTTTGTTTACTTAATTATATACTCTGATTGGTATTGATCACTAGTGTGAATGAATTTACAAATAATAGTATAGCCTCTTATTTTTAATTCTCTGGCTAAGTAAAATGGGAATATTTTTAGAAATTTTTTATTTAGGGTGGAAAGTAGCTATTATAGCTCCCTGGTCTATTGCACTTTTTATAAATCTTTAATAGTTTTATCCCATAACTAGCTATAGTTTTTTTTGCTTTACCCCAAAATTAGTGTATATTTGGACTTACGTGCTATTTTAGGATCTTTATTTCCTAAGGATTATGATCAAAATCCTAAAAATTGTATGTGAAGCTGACAATGTAATTTAATGCATTTTTTGAGGTATAATTATATCTCCATAAAGTATTCATAGTATAAGACTAAAATACTTGTTCCAGAATTGCTGGTTTTGTACGTAACACTTTTTGTACTGATTTTATAATTTTCCTCAAGGCTAGTATCTTAATCACCATTTATTCCCTTTAGTCACTGATTTGTTTTTAAACAAATAAAAACACAGTAAAATTGGGCAAATTGGATATTATTAAGCTGATTTTTTAATGCAGAAAACATGTGACAATGAAGTATTACATGTTCTTTTTTTGTGGTTTTTTATAAATTGATTATGAAGGCAGTTCCAAAAGAAAACTAAATTTTGTGCACCATATAGCTTTGGTGACTACTTTGAAAGGACAATAATTTGGATTCTTTTATTATTAACTATTTATTTGAAAGTCTGCTTGCTATGGGCTTTGACAGATTAAGTCTAAATAAAATGTAGTCACTGTTCTTAGGGACCTTACAATGTATTAAACTTTACTATATTTGTATAATAGAGTTTTATTATCTTATAATATCACTTTTTTATATGGCAAAGAAGCTATGATTTGGCTTTAGTAGACATATTGTAGGTATTCCCTCAGCCTTTTTGTTTTGAAAATATTTTTTCTGTTAAATCTACATAAATTTCCTTTTTTAGGAAAGAATACCCTCCTCATGTGCAAAAATTTGAAAATAATTCTGTAAGGTTGAGTCGGCCTCAAGGTGTTGGTAAGTGTACAGTTTTACTTGTTAACACCTGTGAAGGGTTTTGAATAATTGCATGAAAGGTAAAAGTAGAGATATAACACTGGTTTTAGAATATTCCCAAGTATATAGATATATGTAGAAAAGCCTTTCTTATAACTGATTTGAAATCTTACTTAACTGTGACCTGGAATTATCAGGGAATAGTTGCACAATGAGATTACAGTGTGAAATCCTTTTTTAATTAGTATTTTCATTAAATTCAGGATCCACATATTGACTATAGATGGCTTATAGCTTCACAACTGTGTTTTATTGAACTGTATTATAATCTCATATGATGTAGTTTTAAATGGTTATGATCCTAAAATTTAGAATATATTAGGTAACCACTGAATTTAAAAGAGACCATACTTGATAAAATTGTGTTAATAATATATATTGGAAAATAGTTGTATGTAGAAATTTTTATTTTCATTGAAATAATCTTTTAATATACTAATACTAATGCAAAAATAAAGGCAAATAATGTTTATGGAAAACATGTCATATCAAATTTATTTTTATTATCTAGAATAGTGATTCTTTGTCTGTGTGTCTTGTTTGTCCCAGGCCTTTTCTTGCTTAAACCATAGCACTATCGGTTCTTTTTCAAAATCTAATAATTCAAACTGAGTTTAATTAACTAATAATTTAAGCTGAGTTTTCCTGGCAGCAAAGGGTTTATTTTTTAAGGCATCTGTATTCTTTGCTACTCTGAGTGGAAATCAAATTGTATATTGAACATATCCCTATTTTATGATAAGAATATTCCAAACTTCATCCTTTCTTAATAACTTTACAGTGATAAATATGAATTATTATACTTGGCACTACATGGTTATGCTCATTAAGTTTATTAATAATGACTACCCACTTCAACTCTCATCTTTTATACCTTAAATCTTTTTTGAACTCTACTGGATGCTGAGACAAATGCTTTGTATTCATTATTTGCTTTTATCCTAACTCATTATCCAAGGTCCTTTAAGCTAAATTTAACTTTACCTCCATTATGTACAGAGGAAACTGAAACACAGCAGGATTACACAACTTGCTCATAGACATGGAGCTGGTATTGCAATCTAGGTCTGTTTGATACCAAAGCCCACACTTGTTACCATTGTGCTTTACTATTTTTTTGCTAGATCAGAAAGAAAGTTATTTCTAATCCTTAGAGAAGAACTGCACAATAGGTATTATCGTTCCCATTGCACAAATGCATTTTGGTGGTATAAGTGATTTGGCTCATTCTTAGGTTTTTAGAGACCAGTCAGCCCCAGGTTTGTTACAAATAATTTTTTAAATTTATTTGACATTCATTAGGTAAGAATAATCTTTAGATTTTTTAAATTTTGAAATCATTTTTTACTTGGACAAAAATTGTAAAAATAGTACGGATTTCCCATTTACCCTTTACCTACCTTCCCCTATTGTAACATCTTGCAGTCACAGAAGTACATTTATCAAGCTTAAGAAATTGGCATTGGTATAACATTCTTAACTAAGCTATTTCACCAGTTTTTCACTAATAATTTTCTCCTCTAAAATCCAGTTTGGGATCTCATACTACTTTTTTTGTCATGTGTCTTAAGTTTCTCTGACAGTTTTGAAGAGTAATGATCAGTTACTTTGTAGAATACCTCTCAATTTGAGTTTATATGATGGTGTCTTATGATTAGACTGAGGCTATGCATTTTTGGCAAGACTTCTAACAAAGTGATGTGTCTTTTTAAAACACATCACATCAGGGGTGATGTTGATGTATGTTTATGTATGTATCTATGTAACTCTCTTGGAGTTAGGTAGTTTCTGCTGGGTTTCTCACTGTAAAAAAACTTTTTTTTTCTTTATATTTAATAAGTTATCTCGAGTGAAGATACTCTGAAATTATACAAATACCCCATTTTTCCTTAAGCTTTAACCCCCTCACTTTAGCATCCATTGTTGGATTTTGCTGATAACTGTTATTACTTGGTATTTATCTAATGGTAATTTTCTATTTTCTTCATTTCTTTTACATTTATTACTGGGAATTCTTATGTAAGGAAAAGCTATACTTATTTATTTGATTATACCTTTGGTCTCAGATAATATATACTTGGTGTATTTAACTCAAACTTTGTAGTTTTTGTGTCAGGAAGGTAAATGTATACTTGAGTATAGGTGAGTAACAGTGCTGTAGTAATATTGCATATATAGTTGCATAAAGGTTGCATTTTATTTTAGGATTTCCTTTGGAGATATTTTTTTAAAACATTCAGAGTTCAAACTCCAAGATTAGCAGTTGCTAGCATAGCACCTAGAATAATTTTCTCCTAAAAAGAAATCACTATCTTTTTATAGTTCTTAATGCCTAAGGTGATTTTCTCAATTACTTATTTTTCCCCTTTATTTTGCATTTAAGAGACACTTTCAGTATGAATTTTGACAAGTTATAGTCATATGTCAGCACTTGGTAGCATTGATAAGCAGCTTTCTGGGATAAAATTAAAACTTCTAAACTATTCAGTATAATTTTTGGTCAGATCATATATTCTGTTGCTTCATTTGTTGGGTGTTCTTTTTGCATTTTTTTCTAAACATAAAGAATAACAACAACTATATAACTATAAATTAAGATCTCATTTCTTTTCTGCACCTGTTCTTTGTATCCATGTCAAGGAGAATTGATAGACATTGAACATTTAATTATATTCTTAATGTAATTACACTATGATTACAACTTTAATCCCCTGATTTACACACTTAATCCATGTGCAGAAGAAAAATATACCCTTTTTTTTTTTTTCTTTTTTATTAACATATAATGTATTATTTGCCCCAGGGAACATGTCTGTGAATCGTCAGGCTTACACATTTCACAGAAATACACCCTTTTCTTAACCAATCTGTATATCTTTCGTTAGCATCTTAATATGTAATTTCCCAAGTTTTTTCTATGCATATTCATTTTTTTTTTTTAAAGCATTCATGCTATATATACATACTGTTCTAAAACTTGCTTTTTGACTTTGTTGTGATATTAATCTGGTTTCTGTACTCTCATTAAGAGATAATGGAATATCAGAGGAAAACCAACGTTGGAAACACAATCAAAAAAAGTTTCAGAATCAAATGGAAGAGTTTACTTATGGTGGACTTGTTTACAAGTTAATATATGCAAGTCTCTGTAATTATTTTTTAATGAATAGTGACTGCTATATTTATGTACCATAATTTAGGTTGTTTTCAGTGGTTTGATAGTATTTATATTATGATTAATAATGTAGGGTATACATCTTGTGTATTGGATCTATTATTTCCTTAGATTAAATCCCTAGCCGTAAAGGTAAAGGGGTAGAGTTTGTAAGATTTATGATCTTACATGATACTGCCAAATGGCCTTTTTTAAAAGGGTGTGTCAGCTTCCAACAAACAACATTTGAGTATGTCTGTTTTTTCATGCTCCTCAGCAACATTAGCTATTATCATGTAGGCATTGCCATTCTGATAGGGAAATAGTATTTGCTTTTCCACATTTCCTTCATTAATGGTGAGGCATTACAATAGCCATTTGAATTTCTTCTTTTATTCATATCTATTGGTTGAGGCTTTGCCTGTTTATTACTTATGTAGCATAGCTAAAAGTGATATTTTTTTTAAGGAGGTTGTAACGAGAACGTAATACATGACTTTAGTTTTATTTTGCACTGAAAATCAGTCATGGTGGCAGCTACATGTTGGAGAAAACTAACTGTTCTCATTTGTCTTTATCTTTTGAAAGACTGTAAAAGAAATTTAAAAGCAAATACATAGGGACGCCTGGGTGGCTCAGTTGGTTTTGTCATGATCCCAAGCTCATGAGATTGAGCCCCACATTGGGCTCCTTGCTCAGTGGGAAGCCTGTTCTCCTTCTGCCTGCTGCTCCCTCTGCTTGTGCTCTCTGTCTCTCTTTCTGTCAAATAAGTAAATAAAATCTTTAAAAAAAAAATCAGCAAATGCATAACCAGAATAAAGATAGTTGTTTGTGTTCAGTCACTATCCTTGAGGCATGTATTTTCCAGCGTATTTGTAATATCACAACTAAATTCTCAAAAAAGAAAGTTAAGGACCTTCCTTGCCCCACCCTAACTCCAGCTTCTATTATGAAAATTTTCAAACATCAGAAAAGTTGAAAGACTTTTATGGTGAATACATATGTTTGTACCACATAGATTCTACAGTTAACACTTTTTTATGGTTGCTTTATTATATCTATTGGTACATGAATTTATCTTTTTATGCATTTTAGAGTAAATTGCAGATGAGTAAATTGCAAACACCAGTACAGTTTACTCCTAAAGACTTCAGCAGGTATAACATTTACAGTTCAATATTTATTCATAGTTTTCTTCTTTGAATTTACATACAGTGAAATGCATAGATCTTAAGTATACAGTTGAAGAAATTTTAACAAGTACACAAACCTTTCTAACTTAAACTCCTGGAAGTACATAGTAAGATGGTATCATCACCTCAGAAAGTTCTTTGATCTTTCTTCCCAGTTAGTCCTCACTCCTGCCCCATCAAAGGTAACCATTGTTTGGATTTTTCCCTAGATAGATTAATTTTACCTATTCTAGGACTTCATATAAGTGGAATAATACATTATGTACTCTTTTACGTAAGACTTTTCATTCAGGATAATTTTGGGAGGATTGATCTATGTTGTTGCATGCATTTGTAATTTTTTCCTTTTTAGTATTCCATTATTTGAATGTACCAATTTGTTTATTCATTCTCCTGATAGTAGACACCTGGGTTGTTTCCAGTTTTGACTATTATGAATAAAGCTGCTATGAACAGTCTTTTTATGGGACTTTATTTTTTTAATTAGATTAAAAATTTATTCTCTGTTTCAACCCGTTAATCACCTTTACTCATCCCATAATAGCTCCCATATGCTCACCTTTTCTGCTTAGCTGGAAATAGTATGGTATATTAAAAAGATGTTGAGGGGCACCTGGGTGGCTCATTCGGTTAAGCATCTGACTTCAGCTCAAGTCATAATCTCAGGGTTCTGGGATCAAGCCCTGTGTTGGGCTCCCTGCTCAGTGAGGAATCTGCTTCTCCCTCTCCCACTGTCCTCTCCCTCACCTCCCAGGTTCATTCTGTCTCTCTCTCTCCCTCTCTCTCCCTCTCTCTCTCTCTCAAATAAATAAAATATTTTTAAAAATTAAATTAACTTAAAAAAAGAAAATCCAACAAGAAATATCCTAATCTTGGTGTTCCTTGTTGTGGTCTTGGGTGAACATTCTGTTTTCTTCTTACCCCTCTTTAATACACATTGTATAGAAACTGCTTTTTATGTCTAAGTCTAACAAAGTAATTTAGTCTTCATAGGAATGATAACTAAAACTTGGCTGCTCTGGACTAGAGTAGCTTCTCTGTAACCTCAGATGTTGTTCAGAGAAGCTTTCAGTTCCTCCCCTTTGTCCATATGTTTCTAGATCTGCAAGTGAATCAGTATCTCTGTGTGGCAAAGTTAAGGCATTTTTGGAGATGACATGGTAACAGCATTTCTTTCACCCATGTAATTTCATCTTTTTAAAGTGTGTCATATAGTTTTATCTTTTATTATGTTTCATTAATCCAGTAAACATATTTTGAGCCCTTATTAGCTTATGCAGTTTTTAGAGACTGTGAAAATATGTAGCCAAAACATGATTTCTGCCCTTTCAGAGCTGACTGTATAATGGGATGAAACAGATCAGTATAAATAATAACAGTAAATAAAATGAGGTGCTAATAGAAGTACAGATAAAATGCTGTGGAAGCTCCAAATATTGCTTATGCATGCTTAGTGTGAGGCAGACGCAGCTTAACAAAGAATAGTTTGAATTTACTTAGATAAATACGGATAAAAAGGGAGGATAAGTTGTGGAGAGAATAGCAATATATGTAAGAAGGTGAAAGGAAAAACACTGGAAAAATGCATCTCTTTGAGGTGCAGTTTGGAAGACTGGAACATCAATACAAACTTGCTATTTGTGAAGAGTTGTGATTCTGAATTTTTTCCTTAGCTACTAGAATCATTGAGAGATTTTAAGCATTGGAATGATAGTCATTCTATCATTCTTTTTAGTCACTCTTTAGTCTTTCATTCATTCATTTAGTCAGTCATTCTTTAGTCATTCATTCTACTCATTCTTTTTGTTAGATCACTTTGGCGATAGTGGGGAAGGATTTAAACCAAGCTCATTTGGAGTGAGGAAAATCAATTTGGCAAGAATTAAGCATCTGAAATGTAGTGGCAGTGATGGAGAGGAAGAAATTAATTTAAGAGCTGTTAGTAGAATTCCTTGAATGTGAGGAAGGAGGCACAAAGAGAAGTCAACTATTGTTTAGATTTCAGCTTTGATGTCCAGGAAAGTAAAGGTGTTTTAACTGCCAGAGGCAGAGAAGGTAGAATTCACTCAATGCAACTCTGTGATTGTAATAACAAGAATAATTATATTGGATTCTTAACACAATATTGTATATCAAACTCAAATATTATATGTTGATTTCTATGTGCAGATAATCTCCTTATTTAAAAAAAATTAAAAGATAGGAGGATATTGAAGGTAGGAATATGGAAGTATTCAACCAATTTGGGATTATGCAGGTAAAATATTTTGATTTGTAGATTCATTAACTTAAATTTTAGAAACGTATATTGTCATCTTGCATACTTAAATCTTTACTGATAAAATCAGATTGTAATAAATATTGTCCCTTGTTGCTTACTTAAAAAGTCTAATTATATCCTTAATGAAAATTATTAAATTTATATTGAAAGGTAATGAGGAAAATCCTTTTATATTTCTTGAACACAAAAATTTTTTATAATATTTTTATTGAAATATGGTTGATACAAAATACCATATTAGTTTCAGGTGTACAATGTAGTGATTCAACAACTCTTTAAATTATGCTGTACTCATCACAAGTGTAGCTACCATCTGTCACCATACAGCACAATTACAGTTACATTGACTGTATTCCTTATGCTGTGCCTTTTATCATTTGACTTATTCATTCCATAAGTGGAAGCCTGTGTCCCTAGCCCTTTTGACTCATTTTGCCCACCCTTCCCCTTCTTGGCCACCACCATCATTTGTTTTCTGTATTTATGGGTCCGTTTCTGCTGTTTGTTTGATTTATTTTTTTAGATTCCACACATAAGGGAAATTATGAAGTCTTTCTGTTTGGTTTATTTTGCTTAGCACAATACCATCTAGGTCTATGTTGTCACAAATGGCAAAAATTCATTTTTTTATGGCTAACATTCCTGTGTGTGTGTGTGTGTGTGTGTGTGTGTGTGTTGTAAACATATGGGTGGATAAATCATTTCAAATTAGTTTAGTTTTTTTTTTTTTTTTTTTTTTTAATTCTTTGGTTAAATACCCAGTGGTGGAATTACTGGGTCCTATGGCATTTCTACTTTTTAATTTTTTGAGGAACCTCCATACTGTTTTTCATAGGGGCTATACCGGTTTATATTCCCATTCATAGGGAACAAGGATTCCCTTTTCTCCACATCCTCATCAACACTTGTTCTTTCTTGTCTTTTTGATATTGGCCATTCTAACTGGCATGTGAGGTGGTATCTCATTGTGGTTTTGATTTGCATTTTCCTGATTGTTAGTAATGTTGATTCATCTTCTCCTGTGTCTGTCTTTGGAAAAATGTCTATTCAGATCCTCTGTCCAATTTTTATTTGGATTATTATTTGGGTATACTGATGAGCAGAGCTGGCCGAGAGGCCTGACTCTGGCAGCAGAGGCCTTGCTGATGGGTAGGGTTAGCTCTTGGCACACCTGGCTGAGAGGTCCAGCTGCAGCTGCTGTGAGTGTGCTTGTAGGAGAGGCTGAGGGGTTCCTCACTGGGTGTGGTGTTATGAGAGGTACTTTGGAGGCACACATGGGGTTTGGCTGCTTGAGTCAGGGTGGATCCACAGGCAAATGCTGGGGTTGGGGTAAGCAGTGCTGTAGCATAAGGTAGATAGTGTCATAACTGGCACTTGCAAGTATCTGGTCAGCTAGGCTGAACAAGGGCAAGAAAAATGGTGCTTCCCAGTATTTTCATTCTTGGAGAAACCTCTTATATATCCTTGTTCCTTCCATACATGCCCTAAACTTAGTGAATCTCTTTCATGTATAATAACCCAGGAACTTTTCAAAGTACTAAGTGACATAATACACTGGCCCTTTAAGAGCAGAGTCTTTTTTTTTTTTTTTTTACTTATAGCCTTCCAGCTCTCCCAGAGGTAAGGTCTACTGATAATTCAAAGCTCTTGGAGTTAATCCCTGCTGATATTCAAAGCCAGGTATTATGGTGGCTTGTCTTCTTGGTTGGATTCCCAGAGTTAGGGTGCCTAATTTGATCCCTTCACTCCTCAGTGAGGACTGATATACTCCTTCCACTTTTGGGTCATCTGCGGGGGATTTTGTTCCAGACCACACCACTGGCCCTCATACCCTTCTCTTTTCAATGAATGTGCCTTTTCCTTTATTATTATTTTTTTTTAACTAGAAGATCTGTTCGGGTAATCTTCAGGTTATTTTCAGAGTGAGTTGTATTGTATGTAGTTGTTGCGTTGGTGCCCGAGAGAGGAAGTGAGTACAGGATCCTCTGACTCAGCCATCTTTCCCTGCTCCCAAGTTTTGGTTACTCTTTATTATATATGTTGTGAAACATTAATTTATTTTATTTTTTTGAAACATTAATTTATTTTAACCAAAACATAAGAATTTGATAATATAAATTAGCATTGTTTATAGCAAAGATCATGAGGAATTTATAAAATTTAATTTCAGTACTTTTGTGTTATTTTCTCCTTTCTTTAGATCGTGTAATGAAGAAAACTGAAGAGTCTGAATCACACCTGGAATCTGAAATTAAAAGGAAGGTACCACAGAAACGTCACAGTAGCACATATCAGTCTCCACCTCCTCTGTCTCCTGCTTCAAAAAAATGTTTAACTGATTTAGAGGTGGGTGGAGAAATTATTCTTTGTTGTTAATCAGTTGGCATTTTTTATCAATATTATTTTTAGTACTTAACTAAATTCTAGGTGATCTTTTCTTATTAACGGGACTAAAAAAGTTATTTAAGCAAACTTTTCTGCCTTCGTTATGTCATTTTTTCCACTATCCAAAATGTAGAATACCTATCATCTGAAAAGAATTGATCATTGCCTTCCTGCAGCATTCTCCAAATAATAGCTCTCAACCAGAAATATTTTGAAATAATTTAAAATTTACAAAAAGTTGAAGAAATAACAAAGAGACTGTCTGTATACCCTTCTATTAGATTCTCCAGTTTCCCCATTTGATACATTGTTTTTCCTGCCTCTACCTTCCTTCCACCTTCCTTCTGTGGGTGGGTGGGTGGGTGGGTGTTTGTGTGTGTGTGTGTGTGTGTGTGTGTGTGTGTGCGCGCGCGTGCGTGTGCGTGCGTTACTGCACCATTTGAATATAAATAACAGACGTGATCCCCATTTATCACTTAAAATTTTAGTGCATGTTTCCTTAAAAAAGGCAGGGGGTAGAGAGAGGAGGCATCTTCCTATATAATTGGAATGTAACTATCAAAATTTTAAAATTAACATAGATCCAAAATTACTGTCTAATCCACAGACTCCATTCAGATTTCACCTAATTAATGTCTTTTATCAGAGCAGGATCCAGTTCAGGATTGTGTTATATTTAATTGTACAATCTTTAGTATTCTTTAATCTCGAATAATTCCTTAGTATTTCCATGTCTTTCGTCACCTTGATATTGTGGAAAGTATGATGTTTCTTCATGATTTATGCATTTTTCAGGAATCCTCTGAAGTGATTCTGTAATCTTATCATTGCATCATATCAGAATGCATACAATGTTGATTTTCACATTATAACTTTTATCTTAAGACGTACTTGCCTAGATTTGTCCACTGTGAAGTTAATTAGTAGATATTTCTTATTTATTAATAAGATGAGCTACTGTAAGTTACTACCTACCTTAAGGTAAGGTAGAGTACCTTACAGTATCTCATGAATTAAGGATGAGCTACTATAAAGTAGAGGGTTTCCTTATTTTATATTTACTTATGTATTCCTTTATATCAGCACAGATATATAAATTCCATTTTTTTTATTGAAGCGTAGTTGACGTTACATGGATTCTTACTTAAAAAAGTTACATTCTGTTACTGTTATTATTTTGATGCTTAAATTGTCCCATTTTTGTCCCCTGAGAAGTTCTCTTCTCCCCTGAGAAAGAGGAGAAGTTGGCTCCTCTTTCTTTTTGACACATCCACGTCATTCTTTGAGTACTGCCCTTAATTTTTGATGTAACCAGGTGGTCTAGACTTTTGTGTATTTTTCAGCTTTAGAGTCATTCATTTCTCCAAGGAGCCATTGTTCCTATAAGTTATGCTCATTGCTACTTAGTATTGTGTTTATAGGCCCTTTCAGTAGACAAAACTAGTAAATGTATGTGTGTTTATATGTTAGTATTTGGTACATGTTAAAAATCCATGAATTCATCTGGAGCTGCCTGGAGATTGTGTTGAGGCAAAAAAAAAAGCGCCCCCAAATAATAAAATAAAATCCATGAATTCATACTGATAATTCCTATTCTAGACTAAAACCACAGTGTTTATCTTAGTCTTCCCCATTTTGCGTGTTTGTAACTTCCTTCTCTGACTGAGAAACCTGACTTCCATCATGTCCATTATATTTACTTATTGACTTAGTTGCTTTTTATTTGATTATTTTCCTGGCATGCCAGCCTAAGCTTGGTTTAGGCCATACTGGCATTTCCCTACTACCTTGCCCACTGATTGATTCAGGTAAAGAAAACTGAGAAAAGACAAAAGCTTTTCCCCAAGACACACCATACTTCCCTAGGCATGCAAGTTGAAAACCTCAGATATTTTTAACATCCAAAATAAATCTTCCTTTTACTTTTTCACTTGCATGCCAGTTGTTCTTATTCTATTCTTAGTGAACATAAAGAATAATTCTAGCTACCCTCTATGTAATTTTTAATTCTTAGACAAGAATTAGCAGGGTTTTTTCCCACATGTAGTCTGTGAAATGCTACGCTCTGTGCTGCTTATAAGGAAAATAGCCTTTGATATTTAATGAGATTATACATCTTAAGGTTATTTACTAAAAATGGTGTCTCAGTGGTTCTCAATTGAGACAGGCACATTCTAAGTATAATTGGTTATTATTTGTGTATAAAGCCTAGCAGATAACAGGTATTAGCGATTTGGGTTTATTTTGTAAAAGTCTACCTACAAAAAGGGGGGAAATGAGACTTTAATTAGTCTTTATTTTCCAAAAGAAATTATGTCTAAAATGAAATTTTTATGGAAAAATACAACTTTATACACACTTCACTACAAGTAATTGAGCAGTATCAAGATTCTAGTTTTGAGATCACGAGGTTGATAAAATTCTGAAACTCTAGTTTTTATCTTGAAAAATTTAACATATATTTGGTTCAGCTAACCTGCATTTTGTTTTTAATTGTTGCAAATAGTTCCAAGGTATGTGTTTCTTAGCTAATGGAAGGCATATAATAGCTCACAATATATTTCATTCTGTATTTTAATATCAGAAATTTTAATAGTATGTGCTTTTTCTATTTAATATCAATTTTATAAAAGGAGATATGTGGAAGTATTACTTTTTCATGGGGTTCTGTTCTTTGAAATATGTCCCATTAATCTTTATTACAGACAGTGAAAACTGGAGTCAGTCAGTACGTACTCCAGCTTGATCGTTTCCATTATGAAAGGAGTAGGGTTTAGATTTTTTCTTAGACAATTATTGCAGGGTGGTATATAGATGGAGACTACTTCTTTATGAGTTTCCCTTTTAGGTGCAGTGGGACATGGCCAACCACTTGCAGTTCATCAGTGAATAATAGCATTATTTCATTTAAATATACAGTTGACCCTTCAGCAACATGGGAATTAAAAGTACTGATCCGCTGAATAGCTGAAAATCTTCATATGACTTTCACCTCCCCCAAAACTTTATTAATAATCTACTGCTGACTGGAAGCTTTAACAACACAGGCAATTAACACATCTTTTGCATGTTATATTATATACTATATTCTTACTATAAAGTCAGTTAGAGAAAAGAACATGTTAAGAAAATCTTAAGAAAGAGAAAATGCATTTATAGTACTGTATTTATAAAAAAAAAAATTGCCGTGTAAGTAGACATGTGCAGTTCAAACCTGTGTTAAGTTTTAACTATACTATTATTTCTTTGCCATTTTGACAATAGGCTAAAATTTCTGAGTTAGATAATCTGTCCCATATTTGTGTCTAACCAGTTGTTTGCATAGTTTGCCCGCTATGTGTCCTAAATACACGGGACCCTATCAGAAGTGCTATGAGAAAAATAAGTTCCTTAGACCTAGCCTCCACAAGTAGTATAACTGAATTCTGCTAGGTACTGGCAGAGAAAGAGACATGTTTTTGTTTTTTGTTTGCTTGTTTTGTTTTTTTAATTCACCTATGCTGAAATAGTGAGCTGTTGTTCTGATAAGTTCAGCTTTGCCTTGGTTGAAGCTTGGTTTCATTTTTTGTTGTTATCTGGGGTAGATTCTTGAATAGGTAACATGGTATAATAGAACAGTTTTGTTGTAAGTCATGTAGGACAAGGTAAATAATTTTTGTCAGTTTTTCCATCTTTAAAACAAGGAGATAAGACTACACTGCTGAGCTTTTAGACTTTTTTCTACATATGTTTGAGTTATAAATTTACATAGAATAAAATGTGTAGAACTTAAGCATTTAGCTCAGTGAATTTTGAAATTTATGTTTACACAGTGATCATATTTAACTACCACTTTCAAGTCAATCCTCCTGCAATTCTTGATGCTTTCTGTCACCCAAAAGACCTTATTAAACAACTGTGTTTTCTGTTATGTATTTTTAAGTTGACATTCAGCATTTTTTGTTTCAAGTTTAAATGGGTACATCGGATGTAATAGTTGACACAGAGAAAGGAATAACATTTTAAAATAGAGTAGTTAACTCACTTATCTGGTAGCATCCAAATACTATAGCACTTAATAATTATGATCTCTATCATCTCACTGACAGAAGTATTTATCCACTTATTTCCTATGATACAAGGCTTGAAGTGTTTAAAACAATTTCTTTTTTATTGAGTTATTTTATTAATAGTAGATATTAAAACTATGTTATAGTTTGAGAAGTAATTATTTGACATAAAAAGTAATATTATTGGAAATGCATGTCTTAATTAGAGACATTGACTGTTTTCCTCAATTCCTATGTCCATGAATAAATATGTTGCATATTGAGACAGGATTCAAAAACTCCTCATGTTTTTCCTTCTTATAGTTATATGTGCTAACGGACCTTTTTCACATAAATAAGTACATGAGTATGAAAAGAATCCTTGAACTTGTAAATTATGTGCCCCAAATCACAGGAAGCTCTACCATCAAAAATATTTTTAATAATCTCACAATTGTAACCTAGATTAGGCCTTCCTTAAAATATTTTTTAAGCACTGTCTTAAAAATCAGTTGTCTTATAAAACTTTTATTAAACAATATTTAGAACTGATTTTTTTCCAACATTTAAAATTGTCCTTTTGTTTGGTTTCATGGTTTTTATACTCCAGGGCAATATGCCATCATATTTCAAATGGAAGTTAGGCTTTTTTTTTTTTTTTTTAACTATGAGAACAGTTCTGGCAGGAGATAATTTTCCAACAGAGGCATAATCAAATCAGGTTTTGGAATGATATGTGGAAATTGAGGATTTAGATATTTAAGATTATTTGTGGTCTGTATGCCATGGAAAATCTTTATGTAGCCATTAAGTTGTATACATAGCCCATTATGAAGATTGTTGGGCTAATCTCAAAAATTCCTTCCAGCATCCTGATGCTAAATCCCAAGTAACATGTATTTAGTATCTAGCATTTTGTGGTAGCCTTGGTGATGATGATGGGGAGTAAGAGACTTAATTTTGAGATCTTATTTTTTATTCCATGATGTTGAAATAAAATGCCAAAGTCTTTTTTTTTTTTTTTTATTCTTTTGGAACTTAAGGTTTCTAAACAGTGTGGATATTGTCCAAAATGTGGAAAAGAAAAGGAAAATCAAACCAAATGCCAAAGTTGTGGTATTCTTTTTCCTAAGGAT
The DNA here is from genome assembly GCA_028646535.1 of Procyon lotor. Taxonomy (NCBI): domain Eukaryota; kingdom Metazoa; phylum Chordata; class Mammalia; order Carnivora; family Procyonidae; genus Procyon; species Procyon lotor. Next base: position 70,946,125 of record CM053608.1, on the reverse strand, counting down.
TTGCAAAGAAATTGCAGACAAGCTATAACTTTGAGTGAATCTACTGGACCATTATTAAGAACATCAATTCATCAGAATTCTGGAGGACAGAAGTCACAAAACACAGCATTATCATCCAAGAAGTTTTATGGCAACAGTGTGGGAAAGATTCCAGTTGATATTATTGTGAATTGTGATGATAGTAGACAGAATTATTTACAGACTAATGGGAAAGTCATTTTACCTAGGGCAAAAGTAGCCAAAATCACAAACCTGAAAGAAAGGAAAACAAGCCTGTCAGACCTAAATGATCCAAGTAAGTATTTCACTCCCTTTAGTATTACTTATATCAATCCAATATTTTTTACATATATTTTTAATGTGAGCATGAGCATAATTGAGAAGTGTAGTTTTAATAGGTATCTCTTGCATCAGTTATGTAACATGTTTTTTGGGTAGATGATTAAAACTGTCCGTGTAGTTGGAAAATAACTGACTTTGTTCTCATCCTGTCCATCTTAAATAGTTAAAAAAAGAAAAGCACAGACCTTGGCTCCAATCATAGGTCAAATGCTAGTTATGCCCAACTTTCTAACTTTGGCTTGGTTAATTTAATCTCTCTGATTTGTAAATGGATTATTTTCTGCCTAACAGTGTTTTTGAGGAAGTAAATAAAGTAACATTTAAACTACCTAGCATAGCCCAGTAAATAAAGTATCTAATACACAGCAAGGACTCAGTGAAAACTAGTTCCCTTGCCACTTTTACTCTTCCCCTAAACCTTTTTCCTGCTTTTAGACATAGATACATATATGTTTGCATATGAAATGCAGTCCTGTTTGTAATAAATAGCCAAAGACTAGCAACAATCAGGAAATAGTTGAATAAATTACAGCATACATAGCTATAAAAGGAGAGAAAGATCTCACTTAATATTCTTTAGAGTGATTTCTAAGATCTTTAATAACATGAATAAAAGCAAGGTACAGATCAGAGTGAATTTGTGAGGGGTGGAAGAATGAACATAAGGATTTTTTTTAATGGAAAGATATACCAGAAACTAATTTTAAAAAGTGTTTGATTAGAAGGAAGTAAACAATGTAGGAATTAGGGACAGATGTTAGATATTTCCAAACAAACTCTTTTTTTTATAGATTTGACTTTGGAACCATGTAAATGTTTTTATATGATCATAAAGCAAAATTAAATTGGAAGTTTAAAAAAAAATCAAAACCAAGATGAAACTAATGAACCTATTTATGTATCTAGTTGGTGGCTTGAACACACTTAAGAATTGTTTCAAATGAATTTAAATTAATATTGTGACTATACATTCCTAATATGATACATTTTCAGGTTAAGTAGAACTGCAAAGAAATCCTACTTGTGCTTAGTAATATTGTTATTAATAATATTGGTATTGTTTTTAAACACATATATTGATAAAGCAAATAAGCAATTATATTATGTGTATATATATGTATATGTGTATATATATGTATGTATATATATATATATATATATGAAACCAAGATTTTCAGTGTTAAAGGAGTTCAAAAGTAAAATAAGAGAAGTAAAAATTCCATAATTTTAAACTTGAATTGGAAATAATAGTGTGAGATTATTATATATATTCTCTTAAATAGAAATGAGCAATCCTAGTTCCCATATTTGGTTTTTCAATGCCATTTCTCAGTAAAAATAACTAGAACTTCCCAGAGAAATGGCTGACTCCAAGTCCAAAGCAGGAGTCTATTTAATAGATCTATCATCTACAAATATCAGGAAGCATGGAAGCAGTCAAAAACAACTGGGGACATGTGAAAACGACACAAGAGCTAAAAAGAAAGGGCTCCTACTGACCAGTAATAGGACTTCTTGGGTCACAAAAGGTATCATGACTACTATCTATTGAAATATGTCAAATATATTAAAATTAATTAACTCATAATGATATCCCCTCTAGTCCCCCCAAAAGAAGAAAAGCTCTCCGTTGGTTACGTTTGGAGGTTGCTTAGGTTCCAAATCGATAAAAACTGGTGAATAAAAGGGGCTAAAAAATTTTTTAAAAATTTTAACCTGGGAAATATGTCAAATTCTATTTTAATTCAATAATATAAAAACCTTAGCTCATAACAGTGCATTAGCTTATTTTTCAAAAAGAACTCAAGGGTTCTGGGTGGCTTAGTATATCAAATGTCTAAGTCTTGGTTTCAATTCAGGTCATGTTCTCAGTCAGGGTCATGAGCTTGAACCCGGCATCAGACTCTATGCTCAGAGTCTGCTTGAGATTTTCTCTCTCTGTCTCCCTCTGACCCTCTGCTCATGCTCTCCCTCTCTAAAATAAATAAATTTTAAGGGGGAAAAGACAAAGAACTTGGATTAAAAAAAATGATTATTGTGTGATGAGTGTCCAACCAACATTCTGTTATATTATGATGGAGTTGGTATTTGATGACTATTTTCTGATGCATTTCATTGTTATACAGTAAAATATTAAATATTGCTAATGTCATTTGAATCTTTCCTAATAGTGAGGTTTTTACATTTTAATGGTTAGATAAGAAAACTCACTAGGTAGTTACTGGGTACTATTACTGAGCCAAATGTTGTATAGGAAACTTGCCATTCAGAGATTTCTAGGATGAGAGAACTGGAAGTTAATAAGGTTAAGGTGATAAGTAAAAAAACAAAATAAATTTATGTGGTTTTGAGGTGCCTCAAGTGGTTTACTATTCAGATGTTAACATATGAGCCATGAATTAAAACCATAAAGTATAAGTTTCTTTCCCTCCCTTGCTCAAAAAAGGAAAAAAAAAAATTGAAGACTAAGTATCTCCCATTAAAATACATAGAAAAATGTCTTAAGAACATTTTGTTTTAGTAATAAAAAATACCATTTATTGAATACCATGTGCCTTGTTTTCTGATAAAGGTATATATACACTAACCAGTTTTGGTTTTTACAATCATGTGAAGTAGGCATGACTACATCTCATTTTATAAATGAGGCAACCTAGGCTAAAGGAGATTAACTTCTCAATATTATATACTTAGGGTCTGTTGGAGATTAGATTTTAATAAAACAGGTTTTTCTGGCTCTAAAGTCTTTTTTCCTTATCTACTTGATTCTTAAATTTGTATTCCTATTAAAGTAGTTTATTGTAATGAAACTTGTATTATGTCCTGGATGGTCAAATAAATAAAATGTACAGAGTCTAAAGTAGTGGTGATAAATTCTGTATAGAAAAGTGAAGCAAGGGGCTCCTGGGTGGCTCCGTGGGTTAAAGCCTCTGCCTTCAGCTCAGGTCGTGATCTCAGGGTCCTGGGGATCAAGCCTCCGCATCTGGCTGTCTGCTCAGTGGGGAGCCTGCTTCCCCTTCTCTCTCTGCCTGCCTCTACCTACTTGTGATCTCTGTCAAGTAAATAAATAAAATCTTTTAAAAAAAAAAAAAAAAGTGAAGCAAGGTCCAAGGAATAGAGAGTGATAATTGTTAGGTGTCAAGATGAGAAAGAGTGCTATTTTAGATAGGTGGTAAAATAGGCACTTTTGATAAAGTAAAGAGAGCCCAGAATGAAGTAAGGAGAATGATCTATGGGAACAAGATGGAATGTAAGTACAAAGATCCTGTATTACTGTGCTTGGTTTGCCATAACAGAATACTGTAGACCAAGTAGCTTAAAAAGCAGAAATTTATTTTCTCACACTTTTGGAGGCTGGAAGTCGAAGATCAGGGTGCCATCACTTTGTAGACAGCCACCTCCTCACTCTGTCCTTACGTGGCCTTTCTTTATGCTTGCACAGAGAAATCTCTGCATTTCTTCTTCTTATGAGGAAACCAGTCCTTCTGGGTTAAGGCTTCATTTTTATGACCTCATTTAACCTTTATTACCTTGTTATCAGCTGTATCTCCAAATATAGTAATGGGGGTCAGAGCTTATGAATTTTGAGGGGACACAACTTGTCCATCATAGACCCTGATGCAGAATCTTAGATATCACATTGAATGTATTCTATATACAATATGAAATCAGCTGTGAGAACAAGATTTTAAGTATATGGTGTCTTTGCACACTTCCTATTTGCTTTGCAATTATGATATCATTGAGCAAAATCTTCATTTAAGTTAATAAGACAAGAGCTATGTAGTATAATTCTATCTGTTGCAGCATTAGGGCTTTAAATGGATTTTTTTTATAGTGGATATAGACGTATTAATGTCCCTGAAGCACCATAAAAATAATTATCAATAGAACAGTTTGTTTCCCCTTTAATATGTATGTTTCTATATGTTTTTATGTAAATAAATGATAGAATTCGTGAACTTTTTTAAAAGGTTACATATGTCAGGCACTGTGCTAAAACCTTTTATATATTAAATCATTTGTTCTTGTGACAGTTCTTTGAAATAGGTGCCATTTTTGACCCTAATTTCATAGAGAAGAGAAACTAAGGTAAACAGTAAATTAAAAAACCCTAACTTTCAAATATGTATAAATCTGCTTAGATTAATCTGGCTCGTTAGGTTTTTTGTTAATGAAATAGTTCCGAAAAGATACAGTTTAGCATTTGCTCCTGAGACTAGACAGCAAAATAAAAATTATTTTTTATGGGATTATGCCTCTCTGGGGCATGTCTATTACTCAAAAAATATTAACTGAATATTTACTTGTGGGATTCTAAAAAAGAAAATTGCTTCTATAAGTTACATGTTCTTCAATATGTGATTTTTGAATTCTTTTTCTCCACCAGGTGGTTTTTAGACTCAGGAAATACAGCAGTGAACAAGGCAATGATTCTGCTCTCTCAAGTTTATATGTAGTGGGGAGAGAGCAAGTAAACATCTACAACAAAAAACAACAAAAAATGTGTATCAGTTGTTGTGAAAATGCTAAGTACCTATGTGCTTACTTTAAATTGGGTAATCAATCAAAAAGCTAATATTTGGTGACAAAAATGCAAAGTATTAGGGGAATTACAATCTAGACAAAAATAAGTTGTGCAGTTTGAGGAACAGAATATAAGTGGATGGTGTGCCTGGAGCAGAAAGAGGGGAAAATGGTGTAGTATAAGAAAGTTGAAGTAGGCAATGGCCAGATTATATACATTTATAAACCGTAGTAGTAAGGAGTTAGGGTTTGAATCAAGTGCATTGTGCCTGGCTCTGGGGAATAATGATATAAAGTTGGGTTTGATAAGACCAATAATGAGTAGAAGGTCTGAGCAAATTCCCTTCATAATATCTTTTCATGCCTACATTCATTTACTCCACAGATTTTACTGAACAATGCACACTAGTCCACATTGTCCCAAGGACCGATTATGATTTTAGTGTTTTCCTATGTGAAATAAAATTATTTAGTCGCCTGGAGTTTCACATACATTTACAATGCATGCTATTTTGTGAACAATTTGTATGCAGATTATCTTCATTCTTGAGACTTTCTAGAACTCTGAAATAGATCTCTGATAAACATTTAAATTTTGCTGTAATTCGTGTATATTTCCTGTATGGGTGATGGTAATGGACTATAGAATAATTTCATATTTATATATTCTGTTAAAAAAAGCCAGTTCTTACGCTGTCTTCATTTTTAATTATCTCCGAATTTAACTTTTCATCAGATAGAATGGATTGTATCTTCATTCGTCTTTATTAATCTCAGTTCTGGAAGAGATCCAAAGCAAATTTGGTATATTTCCCGCTTTGGTATAATATATTTACATATTTAACTGACAGAAATGAAATACCTGAAGTATTTAACATTTTCTTTATAGTAATTTTGTCCAGTGATGATGATGATGATGACAATGACAGGAGTAACAGAAGAGAAAGCATATCTCCTCAACCTGCTGATTCAGCATGTTCTTCCCCAGCACCATCCACTGGAAAAGTAGAAGCAGCACTAAATGAAAATATCTGTAGAGTAGAGCATGAACTAAGAAGCATTCCAGCAGATTCAGAGTTAAATACAGTTACATTGCCAAGAAAAGCAAGAATGAAAGACCAGGTACTTTTCACATTTATTGACATTTATTCAGATTAAGTCCCCCATTTGGAATGTTAATACTTTTTTAGAGGGAAGTTTAGCAGTGTCATTAAGAGAAAAAGATAAATTATTCATTAAGTGGGGCTTAAAATAACTGATTGGAAGATTATTTAAAAGAACATTAAAACACAAAAATAAATTTCTATTAAGTTAAAAGCTTAAAATGTGAAAAATTCAACACTAAGAAACAATATCAACTTTATAGTGAAATATAAGTATGAACAAGTATATTTGTATAATCTAGTGGACAGGGAGAAGTCATTTTTAACTTGGATGTATTATACTATAATACTATTGTTATGTTTTATTTTATATTTTAATACATAAAAATTTCAAAATGTTCAGGTGGCAAAAGATAAGAGAAATTATGTCAGTAAATGGGTCTAGAAAGGAATGTTTGTAATTTGTAACCTAAAGATAGAAAAAGACAAAAAGGGGAGAAAATTCCAGATGAACAATTTCAAAATTATACAAAATTGGTTAATATGGACTGCTGGCTAGACTCCAAGGGAAAGGGTACTTTTCTAATTTGCAGGTGGAAAAGAAAGTTGTTATAGCCTTTTGGGCTATAAAAACATCTATTAAAATTTTTGAATGTGTAATGAATGGTCAAAATATTCATTCCCTAGATTCAGTCTCAAAAGGAGCTTTACCCCACAGAGAGGAAGTATCTAAGATTTTATATATAAACATGATTATTGGCAAACAAATGCAAACAAAATCATTGCTCATTACTATGGAAATGGCTGAAGAAATTATGGTCTACCTATACTGTAGACTATTAAGCAGCCATTGACTAAGCATTAGAGCTGTACAAATGACTTTTAGGATTTCTACATGGTATTCGTAGGAAACATACTTGGTTGTAAAGATGGAAAACAAATGAAAAACAAAGTATCTATAATGATGATAGAAGAATATGGATTACTGTTTTTAATATAATTTTGGGAATGCCTTTTCAAGCATTTCAGCCAAGCAAAATTAATAAATGAGGAGGTGAATATATTTTATTGAGTGGAAAATACAGAACAATTTACCAAAACACCATAAACTGAATTTGATAGGTAAATAAGAGTGGGGGAAAATCAGTGAACTGTGTGACAGGACAGTATGAGGTGGTCCTTTTATGTGTTTTTTCTTTCTTAAAAATCAAGAAATGGAAGCAAACCATAGAAAAATGAGTGAAGGAAATGAATAGAGTTTTAAAAAGGTAATGGAGTACTGAAAATGAAATTAAAATATGTTTTGTTAACTGCCAGATTGTTGATAATTTTTAAGTATATAATAGTGTTCATTTTGGTTAGTGTTTGGAGAAAGGGAAAGTTGAGTGTATAAATTGGTACAGCTATGCTGGAAGGCATTTTGGCAATAGTTATATACACCATGATTCAGCTGCAAAAATGCTTGAATAGTGTATGATGGGGTAAGGTCATAAAGAACTCACATGTCCAGCCTAGGAGTGTTCAATCAAATAAATAATGTATTTCCATATGATGGAATTTTTGGGTGAACAGTTTTCAGACTGGCACACTGAATGATAAGGGTTCCTTAGTGCTCTATTAGAGGCTTCTTGGGAGGATGTGGACCACCCTCTTCTAGATTCAGTCTTTCCACTTTGGATTCAACTGGAACAGCTCTTAAATTATGTATTTAATTATTGAGCTAAATAACATTTCATTTTGAGAAATAATTCTGAAACTAAAGAAAAAAGCTTTTAAGCCTCTTTAATAGGCTTTTGTTAATAATTTGGGAAAATATTTATGATTAATCTGTTAATAAATATGACAAAGCACTTTGCAGAAGTGTGTAGTGTGTGTGTGTGTGTGTGTGTGTGTGTGTGTGTGTGTGTGTGTGTGTGTGTGTTTTGTTTTAATACGTATTTTTTCTTATGTCATACATAATAGAAATGTCTCTAGAGGGACAGTGGGAGAATGGTGTCTATCTCTATGTAGGGGATTTTTTTTTTTTTTTTTTTTTTTTTTTTTTTTGGCTTTCTGTCAAGATCATGTTTTGGTCTTGTGATAATAATAAACTTTTTAACATAACTTCAGTACCATGGAATTATATACTCAAAATAATATATTATTAATTTGCATGTGGAAGTGACTGAAATCATAACAGATCAAGTTCTTTAACATTTTAAAATATATAAAGAAGAATCCTTTTGTAAATAACCATTTCCTTAAGTACTTGTTTTCTAAAGAATTGCTGATTTCGGGATGCCTGGATGGCTTAGTCAGTTAAGCTTCTGCCTTCCGCATGGGTCATGATCCCAGCCCCGCCCCAATAGGACTTCCTGCTCAGCGGGGAGTCTGCTTTTCCCTCTCCCTCTGCCCTTGCCCCCCAAACCCCAACCCTTGCTCTGCTTGTGGTCTCTCTCCCTCTCACCTCTCTTTCAAATAAATAAATACAATCTTACCAAAAAACCTGCTGATTTAATCCAAGCATTGTAACCCCCAACTACCACTATTACTGGCCAGCTTTTATCTAACATTTTACTGTGCATGAAGCACTGTGCTAAGCTGCTTGTATACATTACCTCATTTGAATAGATACTCTTAATATTTTAGTTTAGGAAATCAAACTTTAAGGAGTTACTATTGTTTTGAAAACCAGATAATTAAAAGGTGGTATAGCTATGGTTTGCACCTAGGCAGTTTGATTCCCAGACTATCATTTCTCAATGCTGTGCTATTAATGGAATTTCATGTAATGACTAGATAAGATATAGCTGAATAAAATAGGAAAGATTTCTATTATAAAAAATCAATAAATATTCCCCTGTTGAAGTAAAATCTTTTGATAATTACACTTTTTATGTTGCATTTTCTTTGCATATGTATACTTAGTTTGCATCCTTGTTTTAGTTGCTTTAATTAAGTGAAAAATTTTTTTCTTTTTCAGTTTGGTAATTCTATTGTCAACACACCTCTAAAACGTCGTAAAGTGACGTCTCAAGAAACTTTAGTTGATCCTGTATCTTTAAGCTGCCAAAGTTCCTTTGACAGTGTCATTTTAAACTGTCGAAGTATACGAGTAGGAACACTCTTCCGGCTATTAATAGAGCCTGTAATTGTAAGTACATTCTTAAGCATTTTACTGTACCAATTATGAGATTGAAAATTCTTTGGCTAAGGCTAACATATAGCATTTTAAAATTTGTAAATTAAAATGTTTAACTTAATAGGATATTAAAAATTATTTCAAGATTTCAAATTGCTGGGCGCCTGGGTGGCTCAGTGGGTTAAAGCCTCTACCTTCGGCTCAGATCATGATCTCAGGGTCCTGGGATCGAGCCCTGCATCAGGGTCTCTGCTCAGCAGGGAGCCTGCTTCCCCCCCCCCCCCGCCTGCCTCTCTGCCTACTTGTGATCTCTCTCTCTGTCAAATAAATAAGTAAAATCTTAAAAAAAAAAAAAAAGATTTCAAATTGTTTTAAGAGAATATAGACAAGTATAAACAGCTCCTTACAATAAAAATCAGTGGGTAAAAAACCTGTAATGTTCAAGGTAGTACATATTTATCATAGAAAGATACTTATTCTAAGTTAGAAAACCAGTATGTTACTGTTTCATCCTCATGCCAGCTCAGTGCATGAAAAGAGTATTTTTTTAGATTTTATTTATTTATTTGACAGAGAGACAGCGAGAGAGGGAACACAGGCAAGGGGAGAGGGAGAAGGAGAAGCAGGCTTCCTGCTGAGCAGAGTGCCCAACACCAACCAGAGCTTAGTCTCAGGACCTTGGAATCATGACCTTAGCTGCAGGTAGACGCTTAATAACTGAGCCACCCAGGCACCCCGAAAAGAGTATTTTAAAGAACTATAATGAGAGAAAGAAGGATCCAAAAGCTTTGGGGGCTGCAGAAAAATGTCTTGCAGCATTAAGACTCTTAGAAATAGATTATTGGAATAAATTGCCACTCGAGAGACATTGTGCTTTTGGACTAGTTCCTTGTCCATAAAGCCCAAAGGACTTTCTATAGTCCTTCATTGTTCTTGTCATACCTGTTAATTCTACTGCCACCAGTCTAATTCAAAACATATTTTCTATTTGAAATTTTAATATAATCTCCTTAACCATCCTTCTTAGTCATTTTTCTTTTTTCTAATGTATTCTACACATTATTGGTAGATTAATCTTCCTATAGCACTGCACTTAGTTCGTACCTTTTATTTTATAATGACTTAACTTGGTGTCCCCAGATGTCTGTTTTCATCTATTCTTTCAAATCTGGGGCCCTAGTATTGTTTCTTACACATAAAGGAGAGTCTTTAAGAAAACACATTTTCTTAAAGAAAGTAAAGTTAAAAGGTAGTTTTATTATTATTTAAATTATGGTTAGTAGTAGTTATTTATTTTCTTGGAGTTATAATTTCAGGATACAATATGATCAAAAGTTAAAAAAAGACCTGTAGGAGCACCTAGGTGGCTCAGTCGTTAAGTGTCTGCCTTCGGCTCAGGTCATGATCCCAGGGTCCTGGGATCGAGCCCTGCATTAGGCTCCCTTCTCGGCGGGAAGCCTGCTTCTCCCGCTACCATTCCCTCTGCTTGTGTTCCCTCTCTCGCTGTGTTTCTCTCTGTCAAATAAATAAAATCTTAAAAAAAAAAAAAAAGAACTATAAGGTAGTGTAGGAGAAAATGAACTATGGACCTGATTTCTTACTAGAGCCAGCATTTTTTTTTTAATCATTAACTCCAGCTTCTTAGTATTAAGAAAAGTACTCCAGAGATTGATTGATTGATTGATTGATTGATTGATTGATTTTGGAATTTTATTTCATTTTTATTTTTTAAGATTTTATTTATTTATTTGACATAGAGAGATTACAAGTAGGCAGAGAGGCAGGCAGAGAGAGAGGGGGAAACAGGTTCCCCGCCGTGCAGAGAGCCTGACGCGGGGCTCAATCCCAGGACCCTGAGATCATGACCTGAGCCGAAGGCAGAGGCTTTAACCCACTGAGCCACCCAGGCACCCCTACTCCAGAGATTTAAAGCAAATTATATATAGACTACACTATCCAGTATCTGGTACTATTGTAACATACATCAAGCTTGTCAGGGATTTATGGAATTTATGTTTTGTTACAAGTCTTCATAGTATAGATTATCTTTCCTGGTTTCTGTCTATTAACAAAAATGTCATTCTAAGTCAAAATACCTCAAAATTTTTCAGGGATACCCTGTAGGTTTTATGGCTTTTCCCTACATTAACACTGTTATTTAGAACTTTTCAATATGATAAAGTTTGCTGATAATTTAGACATTTAGTTGAAAGTTGCATATTTTGTCTCAAGGCTACCTAAGAAGAACTACATTGGGGTGCCTGTCTGGCTCAGTTTTTAGAATATGTGACACTTGATCTAGAGGTTTAAGTTCTACTCTCCACACATCTAAGAGATTACTTAAAAAAAAAAAAAAACTACACTAAAATTGGAGTCAAAAATTTTTTACATGAAAGTTACATGTTAGGTTATATATGGTCTAGTGAGGAAACTAGCTTCCTGAATTTATTTTAAAAAATAAAAGACAAAATTTTTTAAATTTTTAAAAAATAAATAAAGGCAGTATATGTAATATAAAATGTTAATACAGGGTTTGTTTTCTTTAAATGCTAAGTGAAATATTTCAGCCAATAAATAGTTGTGTTTATAATGTGGAATATTGTAATCTGTGGTATTAACTTTACTTGTACCATGGAATTTTTCCAGAGAATATTCTTTGATGAAGTATAATTAATCTGTAATTTTTTCAGATAATGTATTAAAAATAAAGATGATTTGGAGCATCTGGGTAGCTAGCCTCTTAAGCATCAACTCTTCATTTTGGCCTAGGTCATGATCTCAGGGTCATGGGATTGAGCCCTGCATCAAGCTCCAAGCTGGGCATGGAACTCGCTTGGAATTCTCTCTTCCCTCCCCCTCCAACTTCCCCTCTCTTTTCTCTCAAAAAAATATTTTTTTTAAATAAAAGATAAGGGTCGCCTGGATGGCTCAGTCATTAGGCATCTGCCTTTGGCTCAGGTCATGATCCCAGGGTCCTTGGATTGAGACCCGTACTGGGCTCCCTGCTCAGAGGGAAGCCTGCTTTTCCCTCTATCACTCCCCTTGCTTGTATTCCCTCTCTCACTGTGTTTCTGTCAAAGAAATAAATAGAATCTTTAAAAAAAAAGATGATTTAGGGGCGCCTGGGTGGCTCAGTGGGTTAAAGCCTCTGCCTTAGGCTCAGGTCATGATCTCTCAGGGTCCTGGGATCTAGCCCTGCATTGGACTCTCTGCTCAGCAGGGAGCCTGCTTCTATCTCTCTCTCTCTGCCTGTCTCTCTGCCTGCCTGTGATCTCTCACTCTCTGTCAAATAAATGAATAAAATCTTTAAAAAGAAAAAAAAAGATAATTTGACATTTTCTTCTTGAATATAACTCCTTAGGTTTTATAGTGAAATGATATATCTACCATATCATCATTATCTCAAACAGATTTTTAAATGTTTTACTGTTTTATGTATTTATCAAATCTCATTTATTATTGGGTAATTTAATTATTTTAAATTCATTCAGGAAGAATTGGTACTATCTAGAAGTGCCAATTTTAAATCTTTTTATTTTATTTTTATTCTTTTTTTTAAAGATTTATGTAAGAGGGAGAGAGCATAAGCAGGGAGAGGAGGAGGGGGAGAAGCAGAGTCCCCACTGAGCAGGAAGCCCAAAGTGAGGCTCGATTCCAGGACTCTGGAATCATGGCCTGAGGCAAAGGCAGGCACTTAATTGACTAAGCCACCCAGGTACCCCTGTTATGTTATGTTATGTTGTTCTTAAGTAAGCTCTGTATACCCATCATGGGCTGTACTTAGGACCCTGAGATCAGGAGTCACATACTCTACCAAGTGGGCCAGCCAATTTTATTTAAAAAGTAGTGCCTTTAAAAGTAAATACTTTTGTTTTATAGGAAAATGGCTTACATTATTAGGAATACCATATATACCTGAATATAATGCAATTCCTCATTTTTCCAATGAGAAAATTGAGAAGATCTAAAATGAAGGTTTCAGCTAACTTAAATTTAGAAATTCTTGGAGATGATGGTGAAATTTCTTAGTGTCTATTTGTAATTTAGTTACACACAAATTTTTACATGAGAGATACTTAGACATGCTTCTTTCTCTTTTTACATCTCATATGCCAGTGTTATTTAAATGCTTTCATGTTAGTGTTTATGTTATCCTTATTGCTACATTTTGAGTCGTCTAACATAATTTTTAAAGCACATTACTTCAGCTTCTGTGTATATTGGAATGTTTCCCAAGCTACAAGTACTGTGTCCCCATTTAACATATTATCTTCAGTTTTTAAAAGGTATGTTTTGTGACATGCTAGACTTGGCAGTTGTTGTAATAGTTACTAAATTTATTTTATATTTCTTTGCTTCCTTTTTCTACCTTGTGAAAATTTTTAAACAGAAGAGTTGAAATAATGCTTCTAAAACTCCCAGCTAGATTCTGCCATTAGCATTTTACTAAACTAGCTTTTCATATATCTATTGATCTTTATATCAATCCAACTTACTTACTTATTTTTAAGTAGGCTCCACACCGGTGTTGGTCTTGAACTCACAACCCTGAGATCCAAGAGTTGCATGCTCTACCGAGAGAGCAGGCGAATTCTGTCCAAAGTCTAGAATGTCCAATTAATTAATTAATTTTTAAATTTTAGTGAACATATAGTGCAATATTAGTTTCTAGAGTAGAGTTCAGTGATTCATCACTTACATAAAACACCCAGTACTCATCAAAGCCTTCTTTAGTACCCATCCCCTATCTAACCCATCTCCCATCCACCTTCCTCCATTAATACTCAGTTTGTTCTCTGTTGTTAAGAGTCTCTTGCGGTGGGGTGCCTAGTTGGCTTAGTCAGCTAAGCATCTGCCATCTGCTGGGGTAGTGATCCCAGGGTCCTTGGTTCAATCCCCATGTTGAGCTCCCTGCTCAACAGGGAGTCTGTTTCTCCCTCCTCTCCTCCCTCCCCTCTCTCCCCTTGTGATTTCTTTCTCTCAAATAAATAAAATTTTTAAAAAAAAAGTATTCTGTGGTTTGGGGGCACCTGACTGGCTCAGTTGGTTAAGCGTCCAACCCAAGATTTCATCTCAGGTCATGATCTCAGGGTTGTGGGTGTGGAGCCTGCTTAAGATTCCTAAGATTCTCTTTCCTTCTGCCCCCTATTCTTCCTCTTGTTCTTGCTCTCAAAAAAAAAAAGTTTCTTATGGTTTGTTTCCCTTTCCTTTTTTTTATTTTCCCCTTTCCCATATGTTCATCTATTTTCTTCTTAAATTCCACATGAGTGAGTCATAGGGTTATTTCTCTTTCTCTGACTTATTTCATGTAGCATAACATCCTAGCTCCATCCACGTCATTGCAAATGGCTTCCAATTTATTTTTAAATGCATTTTGATATTCTTGTCTGTTTTCATTCTCTTAACATAACACACTAAGTGAGTATTAATTCAGGATATAGTGGGCTTAATATGTCTTCTCTATGTTGAAATAATCCAGTTAGAAAATCTTAGACTACCAATAATAACTGATTGAGGCAAGATCTTCAGTGGATGCTAAAACCATTAGCAGAAAGGTTATTAGATAACAGAATATTCACAAGCTTTCAAGTATCTCTCCACAGATTACTATTTAATTACTAAAAAAAAAAAAGTATATCTTAACAACGGAAAGACCTGGCACATTGCCTTTGCCAAGTGATTAAGTTTGTATCAGTAATGGAACAACCTGACATCCTATGCCTTCCAGTATGATGTAGTAGGAGGTATAAAACATCACCTGTATACTATATTTGGTGGAAATGTGTGGCCTGAATTTTAAAATGAGGCAACACAAGTTCAAGATGTTGTGTATACTTTGCAGAACCTAGCCTGAATTCTTCAAAGGTCATGTTATGAAGAACAGAAGAGGGCATATTTCTGGTCCTGACAGGTAGACAAAAGAGACAAATGTAACCTTGGCAGAATCATGGATTGAAGAAGTTAAAACAGAATAAAAGGGGCGCCTGGATGGCTCAGTCAGTTAAGCATCTGCATTCGGCTCAGGTCATGATCCCAGGGTCCAAGGATTGAGCTCCACATTGGGCTCCCTGCTCAGTGGGGAGCCTGCTTATCCCTCTCCTGCTCCTCCTACTTTTGCTCTGTATGTGAAACAAATAAATAAAATCTTAAAGGAAAATAAAACACAATAAAGAATAATTTTGAATAACTAGGAAAATCTGAATAAGAAGTATATGTGAGATAGAGTTAATCCTGATTTTCTTAGGTATGGTAATCCTCTCTTGGTTGTGTAGGAGAATGTTATTCTTGGGAGATGTATGCTAAAGGATTTGGGGTTGGAATATTATGATGCCCTCTGCTTGTTTTATACTGGTTTAGCAAAAGGGAGGTGTGTATGTACATAGAGTAATGAGGAGTAGGTGTGGCAAAGTTTTAATAGTTAGTGAATCTAAGTAAGGAGTATTCAGGATTTTGTTGTGATACTAGGTCAACATCTCTTTGAAGTTCTAAAAAATAAACCAGTAATATAAGAAATGTTCTAAGAGCTTGAATAAAGATGAAGCTTGCCTTTCTGAAAGATAATTTGTGCTGGGGGGATATTTCATAGTTAAGTATATGGTAGATGGTTTTGTTTTTCTGCCCCTAGTCTCGCAAATAATGTGTCATTTAGGGTATTTGTAGCAAAATCTTCATAAGTCTGTGATTAGTACTAATTTTTCTTATTTTTTAGTTTTGTTTAGATTTTATCAAGATACAGCTAGAAGGTAAGCTATTTTATGTCTTTTTACTCACTAAAGCTTTCTTTACAATACAACACTTCATAGGAATAAAATATTAAATGATATAGAGTTCATGAAGATGATTCGTTATTACATATTTCTTAACAAAGGGCATGTATTTTAATAGTGTAATTTCATCGTGTAACATCATAAAACCTATGTTTAATTTTATAAGTATACTTCATTAGAATCCTCTTCATTTGGAAAAGATGTAGAAGCTTCTTTAAGATAGTTGCAAAGATTTTTCATTTCCCACTACACTTAATATTTTTAGAGCGTAGAAAATATGTGGTTAACTTTAAACTTGTATTTCCTCACAGTTTCCTCCATTCATGATTTTAAAAATTGATTCCTTTTCTAATTCCATTTATTTTCCCCCAGAACCAGAAAATGAACCTGTAGGGATTACTTTAAATACCTCTGATCTAACTAAATGTGAATGGTGTAATGTCCGAAAATTACCAGTTGTGTTTCTTCAGACAATACCAGCAGTTTATCAAAAGCTGAGCATGCAACTGCAAATGAATATGGAGGATAAAGTTTGGAATGATTCTAAGGGAACAAATAAGTTAACAAGTAAGTTTTGTAGAACACCTATTATAATACAAACATTGCATTGTATAGCACAGTGTGAGTGTGCTTTAATAGATGCTTTAGATGTGTATTATCTACAGTCCTTACAGTGATCTTGTTAGATATTTAATTATGTATCTATATACACACACACATATATTACATAATATTATTCCCATTTTATAAATGAGGAAAAAAGCCCACAGAAAGTGGAATTTCTAAAGATAAAACCCAGATTTACCCATCTAGAAAGTTTTTAAAATGGGTTAAAACTCAAAAAAGGTTTACATTCCTTATTTTAACACTGTAATCTGAGCAAAATGAAAATTTTTTAATGCACTGTAAGGAGTACTAAGTGTAAATCAGCCGTATAATTCTAGAATCCTTGAAACAGCCTGAATAGAAAGTTTGCTGGCTCATATAATAAGTCTTCATCCTCTGCAATAATAGATGTAGTTCTCCAGTTTGTTTCCCTTCACCTCTAACATTTATGACATAGCATGACTAATTGTAAAATAAATACTTCTCAGCAGTAATTGCTGCTTTAGCTTAATGATGAATAAATGATAGCTACTATTAAAGCTGCAAGACTCTGCACATGAGTGAGTAGTAGTTTTTTTTTTTCCGGTTAAATTCTCTAGAGCTATTAAGAAACCTGGCAGTTTCTTATTTGTGTTTGACAAAAATGTTAACTGAAATATATTTAAAACTATATATGGATCCTGCTAGATGAAATAGATTAGTTACATTCATGAATAGATTTGTTCTTAAGCTTACTGCTAGAGTAATGTATTCTGGTTCCTTTTTCTTAATAACTTTTATGTGACATTATTATGTGACACTGTCACTGGTCTTTATTCCAGTATTTATTATATATCCACTGTATACTAAACAGTATTTTGAACATTTATACCAGATTTATGGTGATATCCTTGGAAACAACTAGTTGTTACTCTTTTTCTAATATCTATTTGCCTGTTTCTTTTCTTTTAGACTTAAAGTTATATTGATTTCTTTTCAGATTTGGAAGAACAGTACATAATTTTAATTTTTCAAAATGGCCTTGATCCTCAGGCAAATATGGTATTTGAAAGTATCATTACTGACATTGGCATAAAGAATAATGTGTCCAATTTTTTTGCGAAAATTCCCTTTGAAGAAGCCAATAGCAGACTTGTTGCCTGTACAAGAACCTATGAAGAGAGCATCAAAGGAAGTTGTGCGCAAAAAGAAAACAAAATTAAAAATGTAATTATATTTTTTAAAAGTTTTTTAAATAATGGCTTTAAATAGCTTTAAAGTGAAATATGTTTCATTATCATACTGCTCATTTTGGAGTTAGATCTTTTTAATTCCATTTCAGAATAATTTGCTTTTATATATGATTTGTGAACTATGTGTCAAAACATTAATGGCGGGTAGATGACTTGTGACACAAATAGTATTTGGTATAGGTTTCAGAAGCAGTGTTAGTTCCTTTCTACACTATATTCTTACCTTTTCATCTTTTCTTTTCTCTCATCCTTTTTTCTCCACCCCCCACTCTGAACATACATGTTCATATACTGCTACATTCAAACTGATTGTTACTCTTAAATTTGCTAGTGGTTCCTAGTGATGCCATTGGCTTCAATACAGATAAAGGAATTTTGGTCCTTGATATACATTTATATGTAACATGTGCATACATGGTTGAAAATTTAGGAAACAATACATGCCATTTGATTGTGACTATCAACATATGTATCCATTTCTAGAATAATTAATCATATAGTGGGTGTCTCTGAAGCCAAAAGCTGTGTACTCTTTTAACACATATTACAATGTTAACACAAATTTGTCCCCAAACCCTGCAACTGAATTTTATTGACTTAATTTATTTAGAAGTACTTAAAATCTTTCAGCGTGCCTACAAATTGTAAATAGGGATGTCCAAGGCATAGTCTTAGTGAAGCTGAGCGAGGTCTCACCAGAGAAGAGCTATTCACACAGTTAGTGGGTTGATGAAAAGAACAGAAGAAAGGGGAACCATTCCTCTTCTTTTGCAGAACTTGCTACAAGAGATTATTGATGAAAAAGAAAAGAGCAACTGAAGCCATAAGGCAACAGTGATAGAATAAAATTTCTATCACTTATAGAAAAAATAATTTAAGGACTTCTTCATTCTGGGGAACTAAAGCTCATTGGACTATGTTCCCTGAGCCTCTGCTCTCATATCCCATGGATTGCCTAATCATTGAACTTAGGAAGGGCTCCACTCCCAGAATCAGAATTCGCTATATGTGTTCTTTGAATTTACAAATATAATTTAATAAGGATGATAGAGATCATAGACAAGATACTAGTAAATCATTGTTATAATAATTGAAAGAATATCACTGTTCTAGAAACTACGCATACAAAGAATGTGGGCCCTAATTTTGCCTGTTTCTTATTTTTAATTGTTAAAAATCATGTATACTTTTTAAATTCATATTTAAAAAGTTTTTAAATTGTTTTCTTGCCTTGTGCTTGCTTTTTTATTAAAAATTTCCCAATTGATTTTGTAAACTGATAATTTCCTTTACCAGGTGTCCCTTGAATCTAAAATACAACTTAAAAACAAGCAAGAATTCCAGTTTTTTGATGATGATGAAGAAACTGGAGAGAATCATACCATCTTCATGGGCCCTGTAGAAAAGTGAGAGTATTCATTTATATTTGCAATGCTCTTAAATTTGTATTCTGTTTTATTACATTTCAATTACGTACATGCACACACATACATATTTGTTCATATGCTTGTGTGTGTGTTTTTTTTGTTTTGTTTTGTTTTGTTTTTTTTTTTAATTTCATTACAGGTTGATAGTATATCCACCACCTCCAGCTAAGGGAGGCATCTCTGTTACTAATGAGGACCTGCACTGTCTAAGTGAAGGAGAATTTTTAAATGATGTTATTATAGACTTTTATTTGAAGTAAGTTAATTTTCTACCTTCTTTTAGCGTATCTTTTAATATTCTGTAGTGTATATCTTTGTTTTCTAGAATCAGAACTGTTTAGGATTTGAATTCTATCACTGCCACTTACTGTGTGATGTTTGGGAAATTATTTAATGTCTCTACCTGTGTTTTCTCTTTTTAAAAAGTGAGAAGAGTAATAACATCTAAAAGGGTATGAGAATTAAATAATACATGTCAAGCATTAGGAAAATACTTGGCACATGCTGCATATTCATAAATGCTAGTTTATTGTATTATTATTGTTATACTGTTTTAAGCCTTTAAAAAATTGTTACTACTCTAGGTAATAAACTGTTGAGCAAGCACAAAAGTATGAATACTTGATATTCATCAAGTGCCAGCTGTGTACCACATACTGTGTTAGAAGTTTATGGTCTTATAGGGAACACAAATAGGGATTAAAGCATTGACAGAAGTAATTATATGGTATAGATGCAGCAGCAAAAGAATGCTTCATTCTCTTTGGGGGTTGGGAAATATAAGGGACCAAGACGCTTTCCCGGAAGAACTTACATCATGACCCAGTATACACATGCATATACATGTATGTGCAGTGTGTTTATACATGTATAAATTTGTATGTGTTTACTGGTTTGTGATATAAAATGAGTGTATATATGAAACAAAACAGAACTATCAGTGTATCCATCACTTGCCAGTATTTTCTAGTTTATTCAAATATATTTCATAAAACAGTATTTTTGTGAAAGCTGCTGAATTGATTTTATAGCTTACTAATGGTAGCAGCTAGCCATTTGGGAAAGAGTACATTGATAAAGAGTGAAAGGTTTTGATCAGAGGTGTGGTATCATAAGTGAGCTTCCTTAAGATCATTTTGACAAGAATTTTCATTGTTAATGTCTAGATGAGAGATGATTTAAGGAAATGTAATTAAGGTGATATAAGAACCCTGATTAAGAGGCACCTGGGTGCCTCAGCTGGTTAAGCTTCCAACTCTTGATTTCAGCTCAGGTCTTGATCTCAGGCTCTTGAGTTCAAGCTCCACCTTGGACTCCACACTGAGCATGGAGCCTACTTTAAAAAAAAAAAAACAAAACAGTTTAAGGCATTTTAATTAGAGTGAAAAGGAAATAAATTTTTTTTAAGAGGTAGAATTGTTTAGCAACTGAATGAATGGATATTAAGGAGAGGAATGGTTGGCAGATAACTCCTAGCTTTCTGGCTAGTGAGACCTGCTAAATGATTTTGTCACTGATTGTGTGGCAATGAACAAAAACAGAACAGGTTTGTTGGAGGAAGGGATGAGTTTGCTTTTAGATGTTTGTGATACAATAAAAGGAGGGACAGTGCCAATAAATCATTGAGTATATGGCTCTGGAGGTCATTTGAGTTCTGGCCTGGAAACATATAGAGTCAAGAGGTTTTATTTTGCAAGTGGTAGTTTAATTATGAGAATGGATAAAATTGCTTAGGTAGAAATATAGAGTGAGAAAAAGAGCTTTAAAGGACAGAATCTGGAGAGATAGGGAAGAAAGATATTCTCATGAATAAATTCTGAAGGATTTGAGAGGTAAGAAGAGAAATCCATAGTCGATTATGTCATGAAATTGAAGGGAGTTGAAAGCTTTAAAGGAGGATACATTTAGTGGGTTCAATACAGCAGAGGTTAGGGTGGATAAGGGCTCAGAATAACTTCAAGGTCACAGTGACCCTGAGCTACTACTGGTCAAATGTATACCTGGACTTCTACCCTGGTCCCTGGGGAATAATGAGATATTCTGTTTTCTCTCTGTCCAGCGGAGATGGTATCAGTGGAGGCCTAGTGGGAAGATTCCCATCCCTACTCGTAACACAGAGCCCCTCTATCTCCCATAATAGTGGCCTAGTAGAGAACCTGAACTTCCATCCCCACCTGGCAGTAATGAGGTGGAGCCCACTGTACCCACTAGAAGGTGATGGTGCCAGGGAGGCCTCCTTAAAGCACAAGAATTAAATAAGATCTAGAGTCCTGTAACATAATACTCAAAATGCCCATATTTCAATCTAAAATTACTTCTATCACCAACAAGCAGAGAGATCTCAAATGGAATGAGAAAACATAATGTAAATAGCACCAAGATAGCACAGATATTAGAATTATTAGAATCAGAATTATGACAGATTTTAAAGCATCCATTATAAAAATTCAGGGAAAAATTGTGAATATCTGTGAAACATAAAAAAAAGATATAAAGAAGAAAAAGTGGAAATTTTAGAACTAAAACTATAATAACAAAGAAAAGCTTCTATAAGCTTAACAGAAAAATGGAGAGGACAGAGAAAAGAATCAGTGATCTAGAAGATAGAACATATCACCAACTACCTCTTAGTTATTTATATATTTATTTATTTGAATATTTATATATATAAGATTTATTTATGTATTTGAGATGGGGAGGGGCAGGGAGAGAGAGAGAGAGGGAAAAAGAGAATCTCAGGCAGACTCCCTGCTAAGTACGGAGCCCAAGGTGGAGCTCCATCTCATGACCCAGAGATAATGCCCTGAGCCGAAATCAAGGGTCAGATGCTCAACTGACTGAGCCACCCAGGCACCCCTAATTGCATTCAATTTATTTATTTTTTATTTTTTTAAGATTTTATTTATTTGATAGAGAGAAACACAGCAAGAGAGGGAACACAAGCAGAGGGAATGGTAGCGGGAGAAGCAGGCTTCCTGCTGAGCAGAGAGCCCGATGCAGGGCTCGATCCCAGGACTCTGGGATCATGACCTGAGCCGAAGGCAGACGATTAACGACTGAGCCACCTAGGCGCCCCTGCATTCAATTTAAATGCACTATTTATGTCAATTAGAAGACCAAGATTGGCAGAGTAGTGGACTAATTAAACACCATAGCCCAGCTATGTTCTGTCTACAAAAAAGTAATTTCAAAGATAATAATATATATGTTGAAAATAAAAGGATGATAAAAGATACCAAAGAAGGGCGTCTGGGTGGCACAGTGGGTTAAAGCCTCTGCCTTCGGCTCAGGTCATGATCTCATGGTCCTGGGATCAAGCCCCGCATTGGGCTCTCTGCTCAGCGGGGAGCCTGCTTCCCCACCTCTCTCTGCTTGCCTCTCTGCCTACTTGTGATCTCTCTCTCTGTGTCAAATAAAATCTTAAAAAAAAAAAAAAAGATACCAAGCAAATATTAAAGCAAGAGTTAACTATAATGTTATCAGGAAAATAAACTTAAAAACAAAAACAATTACCAGGGCAAGAGAGCCATGAAGAAAACTTAGCAATCCTAAATGGGTATATACCATACAACAGAGCACGTTTACAAAACGTGAAACAGAAATGAACCCATCTAAAAAGAGAAACAGACAAATCCACAAATACAGCTGGAGACTTTAGTTCCTCTCTCAACAATTGATAGAACAACTAAACAAAATCGACAGGGTCAACAACATCATCAACCAATAGGATTACTTCACATCAGGGGGTAATATATTCTGTTTATGTTAACTGTATCCCATTTTCAAAGGTATTATTTTTCCTTTTGAAGATTTGATAGTAATGGAATATGTTTCAGCAAATTATAAAATGTATCATAGATTGCTAGCAAGAGAAACTGCCCTAGGGGCGCCTGGGTGGCTCAGTCATTAAGTGTCTGCCTTCAGCTCACATCATAATCCCAGGGTCCTGGGATCGAGCCCCACGTCGAGCTCCCTACTGAGTGGGAAGCCTGTTTCTCCCTCTTCCAGTCCCCTGCTTATATTCCTTCTCTCTTGCTGTCTCTCTCTGTCAAATAAAATCTTAAAGAAAGAGAGAAAAACTGCCCTAGATTTTAAATGCTTAATTTTGCAGATGTTAGACTCCTCTGAGACCTAACAAACACATACAAGAATGAGTTAAAAAAACAAGGGAGTTCAAAGTTCTTCACAGCTAAGACAAAAAATGTTATCTCCTACATATGGCCAACAAGTGTATGAAAGAATTTTCAATATTATTCGTCAGGGAAAAAGTCAAACCTACAAAGAGTTATCTCATCCCCATTTGGATAGCTACTATGAAAAAAAGTAAGGAAAGAAAATAGGTGTTGCTAAAAAAGAAAGAAAATAAGTGTTCAGAGAATGTGGGTAAATTGGATTCTTTGTGCACTGCTGGTGGGAATGTAAAATGGTATAATCACTAAGGGAAACAGTATAGTGGCTTCTCAAAATTTAAAAATAGAACTACCCTGTGATCCAGCAATCCTACTTCTGGATATATAGCCAAAAGAATTTAGAGTGTGGTCTCAAAGATATACTTAAAGTGCACACCCATGTTCGTAGTAGCCAAAAGGTAGAAGCAACTCAGATGTCCATTGATGGATGAATGGATAAACAAAATGTGGTATATAGATAGAGTGGAATATTACTCAGTTTTAAAAAGGAAAGAAATCTGTCGCATGCTACAGCACAAATGAATCTGGAAGACATTATGCAAAGTGAAATAAGCCAGTCACAAAAACAAGTACTATATGATCCCACTTATTTAGGTGTCTGAAATTGTCATATTTATAGAAAAAGAAAATAAATGGTGGTCATCAAAAGCTGAAGGATGGGGGAAAAGAATTCTTTAATGAGTATGGAGTTTCTGTTTTGCAAGATGGAGTTCTGGAAATCTCTTTCACAACCATGTGAATATACTTAACACTATTGAACAGTACACTTAAAAATGGTTAAGAGCGGGGGTGCCTGAGTCGCTCAGTGGTTAAGCCTCTGCCTTCAGCTCAGATCATGATCTCAGGGTCCTGGGATTGAGTCCCACATCGGGCTCTCTGCTCAGCAGGGAGCCTGCTTCCCCTTCTCTCTCTGCCTGCCTCTCTGCCTACTTGTGATCTCTCTCTCTCTCTCAAATAAATAAATAAAATCTTTAAAAAAAAAAAAATGGTTAAGAGTGGCAGGCCCCTAACTGACTCAGCTGGTGGAACATGCAACTCTTGATCATGGGATTGTGAGTTCGAGTCCCATGTTGGGTGTAGAGATTATTTAAAAAAAAAAAAAATAAAGTATTTTTTAAAAAAATGTTTAATATTGGGAGTGCCTGGCTGGCACAGTTGGTGAAGCATGAGTCTTGGCCTCGGGGTTGTGGTTCCAGCCCCACTTTGGGTGTAGGGATTATTTAAAAATAAAATCTTTTTTAAAAATGGTAAAGATTGTAAATTTAATGTTACGCATTTTTATCATAATTTTTTAAAAAGATTATCTCTTAGTTCTAATGTATACTACCTTAAGAAACCAAACATAAAGTCATGAGTATGCAGAACAATATTACTGTTGTTGGATGAAATGTTCTGTGAACGTCAGTTTAGTCGAGTTGTTTGTCTCTTTGGCTTATCTTTGTCCTTACTGATTTTATGCCTACTTGTTCTGTCAGTTATTGAGAAGGTTATGTATACTTGAGAAGGTTATATATAACAAGTGTACACACACACACCCACCCATACATACTTGAATCTCGAAGTATAATAATGGATTTATAATAATGGGTTTATTGGATAATGGATTTGTCTGTTTTTCCTTTCAAATTCATTTTTGCCTTACGTATTTTGGATATTCTTAGGTGCATATAAGTTGATGTTTCTTGGAGAATCAACCCTTTGTCATTTGTAATATCCCTCTATATCCTTGATAATGTCCTTGTTCTTAAGCCTACTTTGTTCAAAATGAATATAGTTACTCCAGCTTTCTGTTGGTTTTTGTTTGCATGGTATGTATTTTCATCCTTTTACTTTTAGCTTATTTAATTTTTTATATTTAAAATAGTTTTTGGTTTTGATAGCATATAGTTGGATCTGAAAAATAAGTTGAATGCCTGTGTTTTATTTACATGGTAGCTTATTATATTTCATACTTAATTAAATGTTTACTTTTTACACTGTGAGAGATTTTATAGTGTTTGTGTATACTCTTGAAATTCTTTACATTTTCGGGATGCCCCTTGATAATATGGTAGCACTTTATTAAAACTACATTAAAGTTACATTATCTAAAAGCTCTGCTTTTCTGCAAATCAGTATTCCAAATGAAAAAGAAAACCTAATAAATTCCATGATTTTTTAAAAAATCTGCTTATAAGGCACCTGGGTGGCTCAGTTGATTAGGCGTTTAGCTCTTGATTTCTGCTCAGGTTGTGATCTAAGGGTCCTGGGATCAAGCCCCACATCAGACTCCTCTGATGCAGAGATTCTGCTTAAGAATTCTCTTTCTCTCTCTTTCTCACCCCCCACCACTGCTTGCACTTCAGCGCTTTCTCTAAAAGAAAATAAATCTTTTTTAAAAATTAAAAATCTGTTGATATTATAAATATATTTATATTATATTTATATGTCTCATGACATGCTTAGAATTAATTAAAAAGAAACTTTCTGGGGCACCTGAGTGGCTCAGTGGGTTAAAGCCTCTTCCTTTGGCTCAGGTCTTGATCTCAGGGTCATAGGATCGAGCCCATCATCGGGCTCTCTGCTCAGCAGGAAGTCTTCTTCCCCCTCTCTCTGCCTGCCTCTCTGCTTACTTGTGATCTCTCTCTCTCTCTCTCTCTGTCAAATAAATAAATAAAAATCTTAAAAAAAAAGAAACTTTCTTCTTAAACTTAATATATTAAAATAACTAATGCAACTGCCACCAGAGCTGCATATTCTTTTCTAACTTTACAAGTAGGAAACAAACCTTTTGCACAGTGGCTTTCTTAAATACAGTGTTGTATTAGTTTCAGGTGTATGATGGTATAATGGTTCAACCATTCTATACATTATTCATGCTCATCAAGATAAATATACTCTTAATCCCTATTATCTAGTTCATCTATCTGCCCACCCATTTCTCTGGCAACCACCGTTTCTCTATATTTAACGGAGGGGGGGGCTTGTCTGTTTTTTTCATGGTTTGTCTTGTTTCTTAAATGCCGCGCGTGAGTGAAATCATATATTTGTCTTTCGCTGACTTACTTTCCTTAGCATGTACCCTCTAGATCCATCCATGTTGTTGCAAATGGCAAGATCTCATTCTTTTTGATGGCTGAGGAATAATCTGCTGTGTTTGTGTGTGCACACCACATTTTTATCCATTCACATATGGATAAACATTTGGATTGCTTCCATGTCTTTGCTATTGTAGATAATGCTGTGATAAACAAAGGGGTGCATATGTCTTTTCAAATTGGTGTTTTCCTTTTCTTTCGATAAATATCCAGTAGTGGAATTACTGGATCATAGAGTATTCTATTTTTAATTTTGAGGACTTCCTCCTGTTTTTCCAGTGTCTGCACCAGCTTGCATTCTCACTAACAGTGCATTAAGTTTCCTTTTTCCTCCACACTTTTTACCAATACTTGTTATTTTTTGTGTTTTTTTATTTTATTCTGACAGGTATTAAGTGATATCTTTTTGTGGTTTTGATTGGCATTTTCCCAATGATTAATGTTGAGCATCTTTTCCTGTGTCTGTTGGCCATCTGTATGTCTTTGGTTTTTGTCTACTAATGTCTTCTGCCCATTAATTGATTTGGTTGGGTGTGTTTTTTTTTTTTTCCATTTCCTTTTCCATATTGAGTTGTATTAGTTCCTTATATATTTTGGGTATTAACCGCTTATTGGATATATCATTTGCAGATATGATATCTTCTCCCGTTTAGTAGGTTGCTTTTTTATTTTGTTGATGGTTTTCTTCACTGTGTAAAACCTTTTTGGTATTTTGGTGTAGTCCCAATAGTTTAATTTTGCTTTTGTTTCCCTTGCCTGAAGAGTCATATCTAGAAAAATGTTTCTACACTGATGTCAGAGAAATTAGTGCTTATGTTTTCTTCTAGAATTTTTATGGTTTCGGGTTTCACATTTAGATGTTTAATCTGTTTTGAATTTATTTTTGTGTGTGGTATAAGAAAGTGGTCCATCCACTTTTCCTAATATCATTTGTTGAAAATGATATTTATCCTGTGCTTTTTCTGCATCTGTTGACATGATCATCTGGTTTTTATCCTTTCCCTTGTTAATATAATGTATCTTTTCCCCATTGTATATTCTTGCTTCCTTTATTGTAGATTAATTGATCATATACGTGTGGTTTTATTTCTGGGCTCTCTATTCTGTTCCATTGAATTATGTGCTCATTTTTGCGCCAGGGCCATATTGTTCTGATTAATACCACTTTGCGGTATTTCTTGAATATGAGATTATATTACCTCCAGCTTTGTTTTTTCTCAAGATTGCTATTCTGAGTCTTTTGTAGTTCCATACAAATTTTAGTATTATTCTAGTTCTGTAAAAAATGTTGATATTTTGATAGGATTGTATTAAATCTGTAGATTGCTTTGGGTAGTATAGCCATTTTAACAGTATTGGTTCTCCCAATCCATGAGCATGGAATATCTTTCCATTTGTTTGCATCATCTTCAGTTTCTTTCATCAGTGTTCTATAGCTTTTAGAGTATGTGTCTTTCATTCCTTTGGTTAAAGATATTTCTAGGTATTTCATTAATTTTTCTTTCTCCTACATCATTATTAGTGTATAATCAACAGATTTCTACAGATTAAATTATTTCCTGTGATTTTACTGAATTCATTTATCAGTTCTAGTAGGTTTTTGGTAGAGTCTTTTTTTTTTTTTTCTTTTTTTAGGGGCGGAGGGAGAAAAGGGGTGCAGAAAGAGAGAGAGAATCTTAGGCAGGTTTCATGCCCAGTGCAGAGCCCTATGTGGGCTTAATCTCATGACCCTGAGATCATGACCTGAGCCAAAATCAAGAGTTGAACACTTAACCAATGGAACCAAGGTACCCCTTTCTGGTGGAATCTTCAGAGTTTTCTGTATATAGTATCATGTCATCTGCAAATAGTGAAAGTTTTACTTCTTCCTTATTAATGTGGCTGCTTTCTAATTCTTTTTCTTATCTAATTGCTGTGGGTAGGACTTCTAGTACTATATTAAATAAAGGTTTTGAGAGTGAACATCTTTGTTCTGTTCCTGATCTTAGAGGAAAAGTTCTGTTTTCATCATTAAATAGGATGTTAACTGTGGGTTTTTCACATATGGCTTTTATTATGTTAAGGTATGTTTCCTCTAAACTTACTTTGTTGAAAGTTTTTTCTTGAATGGATATTATACTTTATCCTATGCTTTTTCTGCATCTGTTGACATGATCATCTGGTTTTTATCCTTTCCCTTGTTAATATAATGTATCATATTGATTGATTTGTGAATATTAAACCACCCTTGCATCCCAGGAATAAATTCAAATTGATCATGATGATTTTTTTAAAACGTATCATTGGATTTGGTTTGCAGATATTTTGTTGGGGACTTTTGCATCTGTGTTCCATCAGAGATATTGGCCTGTAGTTCTCTTTTTTTTCTTTTTCTTTTTTCTTTTTTTCTTTTTTTTTTTTTTTTGGTAGTGTTTTTATCTTATTTTGGTATCAGGGTAATGCTGTCCTTATAGAATAAATTTGGAAGCTTTACTTTCTCTTTTATTTTTTGGAATAGTTTGAGTAGAACAGTTATTAACTTTTCTTTAAAGTTTCAGAAGAATACACCAGTGAAACCATCCAGTCCTAGATGTTTGTTTGTTGGGAATTTTTTTGATTACTGATTCAGTTTTATTCTTGGTAATCAGTCTGTTCTAATTTTCTTTGCCTTCTTGCTTCAGTTTTAGAGGGTTATATATTTCTAGGAGTTATGCATTTCTTCTAGGTTGTCCAATTTGTTGACATATTTTTCATAATCTCTTATAATCCTCTGTATTTCTGTGGTGGTTGTTATTTCTCCATTTTTTATTTTATTTATTTGAGTCTTCAAGATCAGATCTTGCAAATCACAGTTTTACTCTTAAGCATCACTTTTCATTCATTGAAAATAATCCAGTAGTTACCATTGCCTAGAATATGAAGTAAATTTTGCTAATAAAGTCTTTCAGTTGTAAGAAAGGTTGATATTGACTAAATAAATATTTGATTACTGTTTTTAGTATAAAATAAACTGCTAAACTCAGTATATTTGGATTTTTTTAATAAAATAGATATTTGGTGCTTGAAAAACTGAAGAAAGAAGAAGCTGACCGAATTCATATATTCAGTTCTTTTTTCTATAAACGCCTTAATCAGAGAGAAAGAAGAAATCTTCACGAAACAACTAATCTATCGTAAGTCAAGCTCTGAATATATTTAACAGATGTAGTAAGTCACTCAAGTTTAATGAAAAAAGTACTTATATTGAGGCAACATTTTTAATTATATTGTCAATTAGCAAAATTGATAAAATTCGTAATACTCTACAGCCTCAAGAATACCTGGAATTCATAAAGGTTTTTCATCTAATATCTAAATCAGTTGTCCCCAAATAATGTCCCCAAATCCCCGCCTGATAATAAAAAGAAAAAATTACTTGGATATTTAATAAGTACAGATTGCTCTGTTTTACCCTAGATGTTCCATTCCTAGTACTTAAGAGAGGAACCTGTGAATCTGTACTTTAATAAGTTCTTTGGATAATTCTGCTCCAACAAGTTAAGGAAATACTGTTCCATGCATTAGGCTTTAGTCAGTTTGTTTATAATTCCTTTCTGTATAGTGATTGCATCCAGCCCTAATTTGCGCTGATACTTGGTTAAAAGGTGTATATAGAATGCCATAAGGGCTGTCAGTTGTCTTGAATTGATGGCTCTTGTGGATAATATAAATAATAGTTTATACTCTTTCGGTGATTCCTGATTTTACATCTTAAGAGTTGATGATAGTGATTGGTTTGACCAGTGTTCATAGTCTATTTTATTTTATCTTTTGTAATGCTCATTTTTCATGCTCTCTTTTCCTCAGTCATTATAGGTCATGGTCTGATACATTTCTCAATATAGTTGTTAATATGCAATAATAAAAATAGTAGCACTGGTTCACCTAGTAAGTAGTAGCAGGAATTAAACAATTCCTTCTTGCAGATTCAGTGATGGGTAGTATCACACCTTCCTAGCTCCATCTGAGATGTTCTCTTTTCTTTCTCTGACTTGTTAAATCATCTTATACAACTGTTTTATTTGTTAACATCTTAGTCTTCATAATTTATAAATGGCTGCATATAAGCCGAAGCACTAGAAACATTTCAGGAAGTGATAATTTATCTCTTGTCTTATAGAATACAGCAAAAGCGACATGGAAGAGTAAAAACATGGACCCGGCATGTAGATATTTTTGAGAAGGATTTTATTTTTGTACCCCTTAATGAAGCGTGAGTAATAATTTTCTTTATGTAAATGTGAAGTCTATTTTTAGAAAATGTGTTTATGAGCTGAAGAATTCATTTTTAAACTTCTTTCTGAAATTTGTTGTATATAGCTATATTTATGCTGCTTGTTTTATGAAAATTATTACAGTTTCTTAGTCAATCATGTGAGATGTTGAATTTTATAAATACTAGCAAGAGATCTTTCTAATTTTGTTTTACTCATCAATGTAGAATAACTTCATTTTTTAAAAATGGTACTATGGTCTATCATAAATCCTAGAGAACAGACTTCTTTATGCAGAATGATGACTAGGTCACATGGATTTTGAATCATTGAAAACACTTTGGTTCTTAACCAAAAGAGAAAAAGATGGCTAAATTTATGTCATGTACTCAAACTGAAAACTGTGCTGACTACTTTAAGCTATTTTCTAGGTAAATAGTGGTGGTTAAATATTCTGTGTTTTCCCACAGTGACTAGAGAAGCATTGCTGTGTAGGATAGTAGTAGTATACAATTTAGACTTGAGAGATTTTTGATTTCATTTTTCTGTTTTTCCTATGGCTTCCAGCCAAAACTCCCAGGAATACACCTGTAGTTGGAAAACTTGGGTTTATTACTTGCACCAGGGAGAACATACACCATGGGCAACCATGGATCCTCTGAGTAAAAGTGTGTTTGAAAGCACCTGTAATAGAATTTGGGCTCTGGTTTGGTTAGTGGGGGAAGATATAATGAAACAGTTGTTTGCTTGGGTAAAGAAGTAGCATTTACCCATTTAGCAAAAAAAGGGACTATTTGGCATATTTTTGGTTGCATTGTGACCTTGTTTATCTCTACTTAGAAAAACTGAGAAATGTCCCTTTGTCTCAATTTATCATGGTTGCAGAGTAAGTTTGTCTGGGGTTGGTATTCTATAAGATTGTTTATGCCTAATAAGCCTAGCTGTGCCAAGCAAGCTAGCTTCTGAATGTGCTCTTTTTTTTTTTCTTACTATGAAAAACAGATTCACTCAATAGTATAATCAAATTCTGTTTATTTAAAAATCCTATGTTAATCGTAAGACCTGTGCTTTCTAATGAGCCCAGCCAAAGATAGGTAGGCTAGTTCAAAACACTGGTTATAGCTATAAAGTTCACCTTCTTCAGAGGTATATATCTAAGTCAAACATAGTGTCAAAATTTAAAACCAACTTTAAAACTAATTCTTAATTTCTTCATTATCCTCAAAAATAAGGTTTATTGACAGTGATTTGTCATAAAGAGTAATATATGAGGGCGCCTGAGAGGCTCAGTGGGTTAAGGCCTCTGCCTTTGGCTCAGGTCATGATTCCAGTGTCCTGGGATCAAGCCCTGCATCAGGCTCTCTGCTCATCAGGGAGCCTGCTTCCCCCTCTCTCTGCCTGCCTCTCTGCCTACTTGTGATCTCTCTCTGTGTCAAATAAATTAATAAAATCTTTAAAAAAAAAAAAAAAAGAGTAATATATGAGCTGCCTGCTTAGGTGAAAGGGAGGATAAACAAAGAGAGCTGTTTGTCAGAAATGAATTATAAAAGTTTAAAGTACACACTTTAGCAATAGAGACACATTCTTCTTAGTGTATCTGCGGTAAATTGAAGCTATGAGAAATGCTTCTAGTTACCTTGGTGAAAGAAAGAATGAACAAAGATGTAGTCAGTAAAGGATTGATGCCCTTAGTAGATGGAAAATAGCCTCCAAATCCTGAGGGCTCATTTTGTTTTGTTTTGATTTTAAAGAGTTAAAGCTATAAATAGTTCTATTTACTAATTATTTTAGATAGGCTGCTGTATTTTTGCTGTTTTATTTTTAAATTTCTTGGTAGTGGTAGTTTCTTAGACTTTAAAGTTTATAAGGTATTAAAAATTGATAAGGCAAAAATGTCAGCATTTAGATCCCATCAATCTTAAGTGAAATTACTTGTTTTAGCCCCTTCTCCCACTGGTGGTTTGAGGTCAATATGTAGCTGCTCTTAAAAGGGACCATATAGGGCACCTGGATGGTTCAGTCATTAAGCATCTGCCTTTGGCTCAGGGCATGATCCCAGCATCCAAGGATAGAGCACCGCTGAGCAGGGAGCCTGCTTCTCCCTCTCCAGCTCTCCTATGCTTGTGTTCCCTCTCTCTTTCTCTCTGTGTCAAGTAAATCTTTTATAAAAAGGAGGAAAATCATAAAAGCAAAATCCTGTCACTTGGAGGTTGAAAATAACCTCAGATGTATCTGATCGAGGTTTCTCCTTTGTGCTAGGTAAAGGAAGAATTTTTCTTAGTTTTTAGGTATATAACAGAAAATTTTATATATGTATACCTTATACATATTTGTCATAGCTAAGAAATAGTAAAAACTGTGGTGGGGTGCCTGGGTGGCTCAGTCGTTAAGCGTCTGCCTTTGGCTCAGGTCATGATCTCAGGGTCCTGGGATAAAGCCCCGCATTGGGCTCCCTGCTCTGCAGGAAGCCTGCTTCTCCTGCTACCATTCCTTTTGCTTGTGTTCCCTCTCTCGCTGTGTTTCTGTCGAATAAATAAAATCTTAAAAAAAAAAAAAAAAAAACTGTGGTAGACTTAGGTTATACCTTTAGGTTGAGAACTATATTTATACCATATTAATCAATTTTTAACATTTTTTTCCACATTTTTCTGACATTGAGCTATGACTTACAGTTAGCCAGATCTTGGAATAAAGTGAGAAAGATGGTATGTTGCTTTTTCTACTACCCTAATCTGACCTAAGTCCATTGGATAGTGAGGGTATATGAAGAACAAGAGTGAAACATTCTTCCATCTGGCCTTTAAAATGCTGAGGGTGAAGCCAGGCTCTGTCACCCTTGTATTTATGCTATCTGAGGAAAAGACAATTAGTGTTTCTTCATATTACCTTGGAGGAATTTAACATTTTATAAAAGTGAGAATATAGAATAACTTTTGTTCATGTCAAGATAATGCATTTTTTCACTCCTCAAACATCTGTTGAATACTCTGTTATATGACAAACACTGTACTCAGCCAGTAAGTTCTCTGACATCTGTAGCCTGTTCATTGTATCCTAGCATATAGCACTATGTAGGAAATAGTAAGTCCCTAATAAAATTCCTCATTAGATTAATGAATATCAGGGCTCCTAGGTGGCTCAGTTGTTAAGCATCTACCTTTGGCTCAGGTCATGGTTCCAGCATCCTAGGATCAAGCCCCATATCCAGCTTCCTGCTCAGCTCACTATCTCTGTCATAAATAAATAAAATCTTAAAAAAAAGATTAGTGAGTATTGGCCAATGTTAGCTATACAGTTTTTTCTCATGGCTTCTAACCTATTATTAGAAACCATGATACCTGAATTTAGCAATATCAGGAGCACCCATCTGATATCTGGAAGTCTACTAATACTAAGGTTTTATAATAATGCTTAAAAAATAGATGTTATTTCATTTTTGTTATATACATCTCAATAAGCATAAGACAAAGAATTATTTAATATTTTCAACATTAAGCAATGCCTAACCTTATTCTTAAGAAAAACAGATGTGGGGTAAAAGTTTTTTAAGTTATATGTGTGCAATATTTAGAAAATGTTTAAAATTATACATTCTATTTAGGCTTCTGAAAATATGTTAATCTTGAGGCTAGTTTCCTATCCTTTGACATAAATAGGTCAAGGGAAATGGGAATGGTGAATCACAGTGATGTAATTTATATTTTCTTAAATTGCAAGAAATTTAAGAAATTTCTTAAGAAATTAATAAATTATAATTTCTTAAATTCTTATATTTTCTTAAATCTTAAAAAAATAAGAATGAATTTTTCATTCAAAAAGCAATAAAAGTTCAAGAGATTGTTTGCAAAAGTGAATGCAGGCTATGTAATTCTAAAAAAAATTTTTTTTTGAATAGACATTATATTCTATTAATGATCATATAAACAAGTGGATTTGTTTGAAAATTGAAAAAATTGGGCATTCTTTATAAGTTTGTTGACTTTAGAAAAAATATTTCAATTGATATTTATTGCCAAATATAATAAACTCTCCTAATAATAATATTTAGTAGTTTCATTTGTTTTTTACAGTGCACACTGGTTTTTGGCTGTTGTTTGTTTCCCTGGTTTGGAAAAACCAAAATATGAACCTAATCCTCATTACCATGAAAATACAGTCATGCAAAAATGTTCAACTGTAGAGGACAGTTGTATTTCTTCTCCTTCAGCCAGTGAAATGGACAGTTGTTCACAAAACTCTTCTGTCAAGCCTATAATTAAGAAGATGCTAAACAAAAAACATTGCGTAGCTGGAATTGATTCAAGTGCTGAACAGGAAGAAAGTGACCCTCATTATCGGAGAAACATAGGCAGTGTGAAATGTAGTCTGAAAAAAATAAATCATACTGCAAGTGAAAATGAAGATTCGAATAAAGGAGAATCTACATGCCAGAAAGTTGTTGATAGGACTAAAAGTGAAAATGGCCTACAGAACGAATATTTAAGTTCCATGCACCATACAGGTATGTTTCTAAATATTTTGAAAGAATCAAGGAATTCAGAATAAATTGGATTTTTTATACATGGGGTTAAGATTTCAGAGCATACTTTTTTTAAGTCAGATTTATTGAGATATGACTTATTTATAGTAACATTCACCCATTTTATAAGTATAGCTCAATGAGCTTTGATGAATGTATATAGTCACATAAACTCTATAGTAATCAAGATTTAGAACTTTTTCATCACTCCAAGAAATTCCCTTGTGCCTTTCTATAACCCAAAGAAGGTTTTAAAATTGTAGTACAAAGTCTGTATTTTTTATATATAGCAACTTGGATTTATTCTAATTTCATAGGTAGTTTACTGTATTTGGCACAAACAGTAGTTGGACACTCTTAGATCTTTAAGGCAAATTAGTTCATTCTTCTCAATTTACAGATGGGCAAATAGAGATCAAGTAGCGAGAGTCAGGAATTAAAGCCTTTTCCTCCAAAATAGTTGTTGACATTCAAATGAGAGGTTAGTTCCTTATTCCTCATTCTTTCATGTTTCAGTGGGAAGCAGGGTGCTAGTCTAACCTCTGCTTTTTTATTTCCATTCAGTTCTAATGAATTTTTTCCCCCTTGAATCAGTTCCATATTTCTAGCACTTATTAGAGAAATCTAAAGGTTCTCTTCCAGTACTTAAATTTCATATCAAATCAGTTGTTTAATTTTTCTCTCCATCCCAAAAGTAAAATAATCTACTTCATAAAATCCATAATATGCTATGACATGTGTCTTGCTTATTAAGCTGTAAATAAATCTAATACATTTTCTTTGGAGGAAAAAAGTCAGAATAAAACGTAAAAGAAATTATGTGAATTCAGAAAGAACCTGTCAAAAATTAAGAATGCTGGTGCACCTTGGTGGCTCAATTGGTTAAGCGTTTGACTCTTGGTTTCAGCTTGGGTCATGGTCTTGTGGTTGTGGGATTGAGCCCTCTGCCACACTCTGTACTCAGTGCGGAGTCTGTGTCAGATTCTCTCTCCCTTTGTTCCCTCCCTGATCATGCACTCTCTCTCTAAAAATGAATAAATTAAAATTCTTTTAATTTATAATTTAATAAGATAAATTATTTATAATTTAATAAAATAAATTAAAATTCTTAAAAATTAAGAATGCTGAACATAGTCCTGGTACCACCTTATTTTAGTAATTCAGAACGCTGTTGTTGAGTTTTATAAAAATATTTGTTTGACATACTAGCTGCATAAATCTGACATTAACCCTAGAGTGATGATCTTTGTGCCCTTTGGAAGGTGTAAGAAAAGTGACAGAAAGGGGAAATACAGCAGTTACAGCAAAAAAAGTACACGTAACAGATAAATATTTGCTTTTCTAATTGCTTTTCAGTCTATTTCATTACGCAGGAAATGGAATGAAGGTAGACAAAGTGCGTAATCACCAAGTGCTGCCTATATTATTTTTCTATTGTAGTAGTTTAATACTTGAGTAGAAGAAAAAATAAGAGGCATTAAGTAGTCATATTAAAGATTACCATTTTGGCACTCTGAAGCCTAAGCCTTCAAGGCAGTATGAATTTTCTTATTTCCTTGAAAATAAAAAGTCTTGCCAGTTAGCACATGAAAAGATGATGGACATCTTTAGACATAAGGGAAATGTAAATCAAAACCACAATGAGATACTTCTTATCATACTAGCATGGCTACAATAAAAAAATCAGATACTAATAAGTATTAGTGAAGATGTGAAGAAATTAGAACCCTCATATATGAGACGCCTGAGTGGCTCAGTCACTTTGGTATCTGCCTTTGGCCCAGGTCATGATCCCAGAGTCCTGGGATCAAGTCCCATATCGGACTCCTTGCTCAAGGAGTCTGCTTGTGTTCTCTCTCTCTCTCTCTTGCTCTCTCTCTCTGACAAATAAATAAAATATTTTTAAAAAGCACCTCATATGTTATTAGTAGGAATGTAAAATGGTGCAGTTGCTGCCTTTGGAAGACAGTTTGATAGTTCTCAAAAAATTAAATGTAGAGTTATAATATGACCCAGCAATTTCACTCCTACATATATATCCAAGAGAAATAAAAACACATAAAAACTTGGATATGAATGGTCATTGTAGCTATAGTAATCAAAACATAGAAGCAACCCAAATGTTCATCATCTGACAAATTGATAATCAATTAGTGATAAATCTATGCAGTGGAATATTATTAGATCATAAAAAGAAATGAAATACTGATATATGCTACAACATTGATGAGTCTTGAAAATATTGTGAGAGTAGTCACTAAAAAACCACATATGAGATGATTCCATTTGTATGAAGTCTCCCGAACAGGAAAATCTATAGAGTAGGTTAGGGCTAGTGTGGTGTGGCAAATAGGAGTGGGGCATGGGGTGGGGTGGGAATGGTAGCTGAAAGGTACAGGGTTTCTTATTGAGGTTTTAAATTTTTCTTTGATGAGGGGTGCCTGGGTGGAATAGTGGGTAAGCATCTGACTCTTGGTTTCAGCTCAGGTGGTGATCTCAGGCAGTGAGATTGAGCCTGGCATTAGGCTCCGTGCTCCCTGTGGAGTCTACTTAAGACTGTCTCTCCCTCCACCTTTGCCCCTCCCCCTGCTAGTTTACACGCCCATGCGTGTGCTCTCTTTTTCTCTCAAATAAATAAATATTTAAAAATAATTTAAAAAACAAAATTTACTCTTATAGTTGCATCTGTGTGTAAGTATATAAAAACAACTGAATTGTGCATTTTAAATGGGTGAATTGTATGATATGGGAGTTGTATTTCCAAAGAACTATTTTCTTTAAAGTTCCCCTTTCATCAATAATCTCACACTATAATGTGAATTCAAATTAAAAATTAATTAAAGTTCATGACCTAAAGCAACGGGACAAAGCCTAGAGCTTCATATACACAAACCCAGAAACTTCTAGTGGCCCTCTCCCTCAAATTAATGTTCTAGTTGAATAATATCCAGTTAAATTTAAGTAAATATCCTCACAAATTCTAGTAGAGATCAAAGTAAAGAATTGTCTGTTTTATAAAGTTTGCCTTTTTAGTATCCATTTATCCTTTTTTATCAACTATAGTTTGTGTATTTGTTTTTGTTTTGTTTTTAGTTTGTGTGCAACCCTATCAACTCTGTCTTCCTTAAGCGAAATTAATTTATCTTTATTGGGTGTGATACACTGATATTTTCTATTCTTTTTGATGCTTGTCTTAATCCAATGATGATAGTGTCTCACAGTTTGAAAAATAGTGCTCTAGAGTGAGTCTGCATTTCTGTGCTTTCATCAGATGTTTCCAAAGTATCACTGACATTAAATAAAAGTGCTTTCTAGAGGTGCTTTTACTACCTCAGTGAGGTTGGTTAAGTAGTCTGTCCTATGTAAAATGATGGCATATTAAAAATTAGGATAAGAAGAGCTTATAAAAATTTCTGATTATGATTAATATGTCAGTAATTATTTCTTTTGCCTGGGAATATAATTGACAGGATTTAAATGAAACGTTTTGTTTTATTTGTTTGTTTATTTTTAAATAATCCCTACACTTGATGCAGGGCCCAGACTTAACAAACTCAAGATTAAGAGTTGCACACTCCACCAACTGAGCCAACCAGGTGCCCTTAAACAAAGCATTTTAGATGGTTTTAATATAGCTTTTTTTTTTTTTAAGATTTTATTTATTTATTTGACAGAGAGATCACAAGCAGACAGAGAGGTAAGCAGAGAGAGAGGGGGAAGCAGGCTCCCTACTCAGTAGAGAGCCCGAAACGGGGCTTGATCCCAGGACCCTGAGATCACGACCTGAGCCAAAGGCAGAGGCTTTAACCCACTGACCCACCCAGGCGCCCCTTTAATATAGTTTTAACTATCAAACACATAGAGTCACAAGTATTGAGTCCTGGTGTCAGCTAATATGTTGTAGTAAATAAGTGGGAATTGTATCTCATCATAGGGATTAGATTAAGGCCAACTGTAGGAAAATAATGTGTGTTATCGGTACTTTCATTTTCTAGTTTTTCAGTTGAGCACCATATGAAATAGTTGTCGTGCTATGATACATGAAAAATGTATGTTTTAAACTCTAGAATCACACTTGGCCTCTTCAGAGGATCTCCCTCTATGAGAAGCTCTGAGAAACTGGAACTGATAAAAGAACTGTTGAGTTACCACCTCTCAGTGTATACCAGAACATTTATTTACTGAATAAAAGAATTACTATTTTTCTCCCTTTTTTGAAATACACATATTTTTAATTTGTGTAAGGTTTATATTTATATTACATAGCTTCTATAGATATGAATAATTAGCTGCTAGAATAACTTGATTATAATTGATTCTGAATTTCCTAAGGATTTGGACCGATTTTGTTCAAATATAGATATTTTAGCTTCAAACAAACATAAAAATACAGATTTAAAAAAAAAATTGCAAAGGGTATTTTTAATATAACAAAAGGATTTACCATAGTGATTTATTCTTTATTTTAAATAGTATGTTTCCAATCACAACATTTAGAGAGAGAGAGAGACATCTTTCTTTTCAGGAGCATGTTTTATTTTGCTCTCTTCCCACCCCATCTTGCTTATGTTAGTATTTATAATCCCCTTTTAATAACTTACATAAAAATAAACTGTATCCTGTCTAAAATACCTTAAAGTCACACTCTAAAGTGGAAAAGTTTTAATAAACCTTTTTATAAACCTTTAATAAACAGATTACTGAATTTGGTATTAGAGTCTTCGGTTTTCATTTTCATGTAAACCTTATATTTCTTTGAAACATTATGTGTGATTAGCATCTTTCAGCAAAATATTTTTAAGGACTTAGATTATTTTTTTAAAGATTTTATTTATTTATTTGACAGAGAGAGATCATAAGTAGGCAGAGAGGCAGGCAGAGAGGGGGGAAGCAGGCTCCCCGCTGAGCAGAGAGCCTGATGCAGGGCTTGATCCCAGAACCCTGAGATCATGACCTGAGCTAAAGGCACAGGCTTTAACCCACTGAGCCACCCAAGCGCCCCAAGGATTTAGATTCTTGAAACCGACTTTTAAAAGTACCAGTTTCAAATTTTCTTATGAATCATTTCATACTAAGTTTGGCTTGAGTTATTTTATTGAAAAGTCTGTGAACATAACGAAACATGAAGGAAAAAAGTATACAGGGGTGCTTTGGTGGCTCAGTCAGTTAAGCATCTGACTCTTAATTTCAGCTCAGGTCATGGTCTTAGGGTTATGAAATCAAGCCCTGTGTCGGGCTCTGTGCAGGGCATGGAGCCTGTTTAAGATTCTCTCTCTCTTTCTGCCCCTCCATTCCTTGCTTGTGCTCTCTCTCTCTCAAAATAACGATTAAAAATAAATTTAAGAAAAAGAAGGAAAAATAAGCAGTTAGAGAACTCATCCATAGCTCCTATCCTAACATCATGATTAGTTTCATTTTTGTATTTTTCTTTTTATTATTTGTTCCCAAACAAGCCTGTTTAACTTAATTTTAATGTTTATTTTTTAATCTGTATTATACAATTTTTCACAATTTTATAATTTTAATTTTAAAAATGTATAATATTTTATGTTCTGTAATTAACTAAGTATTCCTATTATTGGACATTAGGTTATTTTTAGACAATTGTAGCTTCTGTTACTAAAGATAACTAGCATACCCAGTACAGAATGTTTTAATACACATACCTGTTTTTATTTATATATATTTAAATATACATATATTTATAATTGATACCTAGTTTTAAATTTTAATGAATTTTAGGGTCTGAGTTATAGAAGCAACTTTGTAATTGATACTGAATCCAGGTTTTTATTAGAAGTAAGTTATATTTGTGAAATTACATGTTAATGCAGATTTTATATCCATAGTTATTATATAAGTAATTACTAGCATTAATTTTAACATCATATACTATAAGTTATGTGCATGTCCTTTTTTAAATTATATGTTTCTTATTGATATAGATGGCTTAAGCAAAATTAGACTAAACTATAGTGATGAATCAACTGAAGGTAGCAAAATCCTTGAAGATGAGCTCATTGACTTCTCAGAAGATCAGGATAACCAGGTAAAACCTAAGCCTTAGCAAAAAGCTCCAGTATTTTATCTAATTAAGTTTTTCTTTGGAGTCCTATAAGCAATTCCTTCTACCAGTAACTCATGCCTTCTGAATTTGAGTCTCATCTCAAAGCACAAACCTAAGTTTTTAATTCAAAAGTTGCCAGGGTAAATGTATAGTGTTGTTTTATTTTTCTTTTAGGGTTTTTGTTTTAGTTTTTGCTGTCATGGACTAAACTAACATTACCTACCTCAGAAAAGTTTTAATACAAAATGATTTTCTCACCTAACCCCAGCCACTAGCCCCACTAACCCTGCCATCCCTTTCTCTTCCTCTTTTAAAGCATTTATGGGTCATACTTAACCTTTGGTCTGACTTACTCAGGAGGCAGAGATAGATACTTGATTATGTGGTGTTTGAGCACAGCAAAATTATTATTTTTTCCACATTTCCAGTGATTCTTTTCTTCTAGTGTATGTATATGTATCATGGCAGGAACATAAAATATTTAGTTAAAACTAACATTGGTAAATTCTCATATTTCCTTAAAGTTCCATTTGCTCTAATAAATTTCACTTACACCAAGAATAAAATATATTTTTGAAAATATTTTATGACTTCAATGAAAGAGGGCTATACTATACTGAAAGAAAAGTTTATAAGAATCTTACAGCATTGCATTTCTTTAATCTCTGAACTTCCTTTGGTTGTAAAGATAAACTTTGAGTTTATCTAATAGTGAACGTAGCTTTGTACTGCACCATTTTTCCTTTTTGCACAATCCTCCTATGAACAAAAGCCATTTTTTGTGATGTCCCTTGCTGTGCAATGTATGTCTTAAGAAATACAGTTTTTCTCTGCAACTTATACAGGCATATATATGGATTATAGTCAAGGTTTGTAATGAGGGCTGTTCTTATGTTCCTTTGGGTATAATAGTTATATGAACTAGCTAATATGTGTGTTATTATTTCTGTTGTTGATTATTTCATTTATAAGGTTGCCAGAGCTAGGAAAAGCTTTGTTTTACATTCAGGATAATCTACAAAATAAGACACACTGTCATTAAATTGTCTTCTCTTACGTGAAGTACATACATGGTTCTGTCATGGAGGTGTTTCCAAAAACCCTTTAAATACATCTGATTGAAAAAATTATGTAATAGAATAAGAAGTCATTCTTGTTCCTATTGTGAAAGTTATCTTATTCAACAAACTAAATTTTTGTAGAAATGTCTAAAATTAGAATAGTATTTGAAGAAGAATCAGTCATACTCTATTCAGTCTTTAAAATTTTCTTTTACATTGAAAATAGATGTAACAATGTTATAGCCTTCCGATCAGTAGTTTCTTTTCATTAAAATGTCAGTGTTGTGGCATTAGATAATTAGAATCAAGTGACCACATTTTCTCATGTCTGATGACTATTAAATAGAAAAAACTTATGTGTTTGCTACAAAGATTTTTATTATCAATAGTGCTATTTTGTGAGGTTATTAATTATTTAGATTTATATCTTCACTACTAACAGGCTGTCTTTTATAGGATGATAGCAGTGATGATGGATTCCTTGCCGATGACAACTGCAATTCAGAAATAGGACAGTGGCATTTAAAGCCTACTATCTGTAAACAGTAAGCATTAACTTTATATCTCACATTCTGCATGATAAATTTTATTTACATAACCTCATTGAATAAAACATAACTGGATAGTTTTTATTTAATAAGTCCTTAAAAGTCACAAAACCTGTCTAGATGAGTGAGGAGAATTGGGTTATGCCCAGTGTCCAGGACTTAAGTTGGAGAGAATGGATAATCATTTTTCTGTTTGAATGTGAAGTGGAAACTTGAAAAAAAAACAGGGGATTCTAAACTAATTCTTTTTTTTTTTCCTCTAAGGGATCTTTACACTCAGTGTCGTAGTTGAACTCAAAGCCCTGAGATCAAGAGTTGCATGTTCCACCAGCTAAGC
The DNA here is from genome assembly GCA_028646535.1 of Procyon lotor. Taxonomy (NCBI): domain Eukaryota; kingdom Metazoa; phylum Chordata; class Mammalia; order Carnivora; family Procyonidae; genus Procyon; species Procyon lotor. The sequence continues at coordinate 70,902,969 of CM053608.1, read as the reverse complement.
CAGCCAGGTGCCCTTAAACTAATTCTTCTATATGATGATTACCTGTTTTGGTATCTGTAATAGGTTTAATTAAAATTAGGATTATTTCAGAGCACCTGGCTAGCTTTGTCAGAAGAGTGTGTGTGACTCTTGATACTTAGGTTGTGGATTTGAACCCCACATTGGGTGTAGAGATTACTAAAAAAAATAAATAAAACTTAAAAAAATGGAATTATTTCTACTTTGCATGGTCCCACTTTTGCTAATTTGGAATCTGGGGATTTTCAAATTTTCAGAATTATTTTGACTTTTTACTAAATTTTGTATTCTTTTAAGGAACCAAAAATGGAACTTTAGTCAAATATGTTCATAATAAGAAGTGGTTCAATTAATATTCTGCAGTTTGTTTTGTTTTGTTTTTTAAAGATTTTATTTATTTGTCAAAGAGAGAAAATACAAGCAGGGGGAGCAGCAGAAAGAGGGAGAAGCAGGCTCCCCACTGATCAAGGAGTCCAGTGTGGGACTTGATCCCAGGACCCTGGGATCATGACTTGAGCCAAAGGCAGATGCTTAACCGACCAAGCCACCCAGGCATATGTACAATTTGATATTTAATATAACCATGGATATTTAAGTATTGTGTTAGGGTATCTATGTGTCTATAAGATTTATTTTTCCCCCTGTTTTACTGAGGCAAGGAAATTTTGAATATTTTAAATTCTATTGCGAATGCTCACCTCTATATGCACTTTTAACATCATAAAGTATTGGAGCACCTGTTGGTTAAGTGGTTAAGCATCTGCCTTCAGCTCGGGTCATAATCCCAGGGTCCTGGGGTCAAGCCCCCTCATTGGGCTTCCTGCTCAGTGGAGAGTCTGCTTCTCCCTTTTCCTCTGACCCACCTTCCTGCTTGTGCTCTGCTCTCACTTGCACTCGTGCGCTGTCTCTCTCTCAAATAAATAATCTTTAAAAAATAAAATATTATAAAGTATTAACATTTGGTCATTTCATCCTGCAGACCTTGTATCCTACTGATGGACTCACTCAGAGGCCCTTCTCGATCAAATGTTGTAAAAATTCTAAGAGAGTAAGTTCAACACCATAATTTGTACTTCATATTCTGGTGAAAATAAGGGACTGTCTATATTTATATATGTAAATTCTTACTATACGTGCATTTTTGCAGGTATTTAGAGGTGGAATGGGAAGTTAAAAAAGGAAGCAAAAGAAGTTTTTCCAAAGATGTTATGAAAGGCTCTAATCCAAAAGTACCCCAGCAAAACAACTTCAGTGATTGTGGTGTATATGTGTTACAGTATGTAGAGAGCTTTTTTGAGGTGAGTTTCAGTATGTTGGATCTGATACAATAAATAATAAAATAGTGTGTAGTGACTCCTTAGACAACATAGGTTTGAACTGCATGGGTCCACTTCTACATAGATTTTTTTTTTAAAATGCAGTATAGTACTATAAATGTATTTGTATTTTCTCTTCCTTGTGATTTTCATAATAATTTATTTTCTTTAGTTTGCTTTATGTAAGAATACAATAATATACATAAAACAAAAAAATATGTGTTAATTGACTGCTGATGTTATTGGTAAGGATTCTGCTCAATATTAGGCCGTTAGTAGTTAAGTTTTTCAGGTGTCAAAAGTTCTATGTGGATTTTGGATTTCACAGGGTCAATGCCCCAAGTCCGCACATGATTCATGGGTCAACTATATTTGACCTTATATTAATGTAAAATGCATAATAAAGAAATATTTCAAAGAGTTTGAAAAACATTTCAAAAACTTTTCCAGGGAGCGGAAACTCCCAAATTGGAGAATTTTTAAAGCATAAAAAGACTATTTATACTTTATCAAATCCAAGGTTTGTTGACTTCATTCTCAGCACTCTGATCAACTCTCCCTTTCCCTAGCTCTTCCCATCTTAAGAAATCTCCCATGATTCGGACTTTTACCCTCTTTTCATATTTATATTCACTATCTTCATTTCCACAAGTCCTCTATTTGTTTCTCAAATCTTTGTAATTGGCTTTACTCTCATCCTTGTATTGTATTGAAATTGTTGCCAATCTCCCAGCACCATTTGGCACTGTTGACCATTCCTCCTTCATCATGTTTTCTTCCTTTGATTTTAGGGGTATAATACCATACCTCTCTTGGATATTTCTTTTTTTTTTAACATCTTAATTTTATTATTTTTTTTATGTTCCAAGATTCATTGTTTATGCACCATGCCCAGTGCTCCATGCGATATGTGCCCTCCTTAAAACCCACCACCAGCTTCACCCATCCCCCTACCTCCCTCCCCTCCATAACGCTTAATTTGTTTCTCAGAATCCAGTTTCTCATGGTTCGTCTCCCCCTCCGATTTATCCCAATTCACTTTTCCTTTCCTTCTCTTAATGTCCTCCATGTTATTCCTTATGCTCCACAAGTAAGTGAAACCATATGATAACTGACTTTCTCTGCTTGACTTATTTCACTCACCATAATCTCCTCCAGTCCCATCCATGTTGATACAAAAGTTGGGTATTCATCCTTTCTGATGGCTGCATAATATTCCATTGTATATATGGACCACATCTTTATCCATTCATCTGTTGAAGGGCATCTTGGCTTTTTCCACAGTTTGGCGATTATGGCCATTGCTGCTATGAACATTGGGATACATATGGCCCTTCTTTTCACTACATCTGTTATCTTTGGGGTACTCAGTAGTGCAATTGCAGGGTCTTAGGGTAGCTCTATTTTTAATTTTTTGAGGAATCTCCACGCTGTTTTCCAAAGTGGCTGCACCAACTTGCATTCCCACCAACAGTGTAAGAGGAATCCCCTTTCTCCACATCCTCCAATACTTGTTTCCTGTCCTGTTGATTTTGGCCCTTCTAACTGGTGTAAGGTGGTATCTCAATGTGGTTTTGATTTGAATTTCCCTAATGGCTAGTGATGATGAACATTTTTTCATGTGTCTGTTAGCCATTTGGAGAAGTGTCTGTTGGATATTTTTTATAATCATCTTGACTCCTGGGGTGCCTGGGTGGCTCAGTTGGTTAAGCATCTGCCTTCGGCTTAGGTCATGATCCCTGGGTCCTGAGATCAGTCCCTGAGATTCAGCCCCTACTGAACAGGGAGCTTGCGTCTCCCTCTGCCCCTCCCAGCTGCTCATGCGTGCGCTCGCTCTCTCCCCCCCTCTCAAATAATAAAATGTTTAAATAAAAAAGATAACTCAGCTATCTTTAAAAAAATTATCTTGACTCCTTCCTCTTCATCCATCACCAGTATAGTGCTCAGTCCTGTGAATTCTATCACTTAATGTTATATATGTTCAATGCTTTATTCCTGCTGCCACTTTATAAGCCCAATACACTGGCATCACCATTCTGAATTGCTGCACGGTCTCTAAGTGTGCTGCCTTTTATTTTACACAGTTGTTTTCCAGAAACTGAAATCTAATCATTTTACTCCTGTTGCTCTTGAGCTAAAGATAAAAATCCTTCACATGGCCTGTGTGACCCAACTTCTGTCCAGATATCTAGTTTCATTCATATTCCTACCATTCTTATGCTAGCATTCTATATATCAATCACCTGAATGTCATTCAGTTTCTCATATTGTGTCATGTTTTTTTCTTGCCTCTAGGCCTTGATACATATGTTCCTACCTAGGATATTCTTCCTAGTTGCTTCTATCATTCCTTATTGGACTAACTTCTACTCATTCTTCAGGTCTTAGCTTAAATATCACTTCCTGGAGCACCTGGGTGGCTCGGTTGGTTAAAGCATCTGCCTTCAGCTTGGGTCCCAATCCCAGGGTCCTGGGATCAAGCCCCATGTCGGGCTCTCTGCTCAGAGAGCCTGTGCTTCTCCCTCTCTCTCTGCTGCTCCCCCTGCTTGTACTCTCTCTCTTTCTGTCTCTGGCTCTCTCTCAAATAAGTAAATAAAATCTTCTAATAAACGAATGAATGAATAAATAAATACATAAATAAATAATCTCACTTCTTAGAATTGTGTTAAGCCCCCAGGCATGGATTCTCATAGGACTTTGAGGTTTTACTCTCATGATACTTGTCGTGTCCACTGTTTTAATTCTTATCTTTCTATCTAGACTAGGGTCAGCAAACCATTCGTAAAAGGGCCAAGTAGTAAATATTTTAGGCTCTGTGGCCATACAATTTCTGTGTCTATTGTCTGTTCAGCTTTTGTGGCATGAGAGCATCCACAGACAATGTAAATGAGTTATTGTGGCTGTGTTTCAATAAGGCTTTATTTACAAAAATAGACAGTAGGCAGAATGAGGTCTACTAGCTGTAGTTTGCTGACCTTTGGTCTATACTATAAGATCTTTAGGCAAAAACTGTCTTATTATTTCCAGTGCCTAGCACAATATCTGGCATGGGATAGATAATAAATAAGGGCATGCTTATTAAATGAGTTACTGATTTTTCATTTTTAACTCTGGAATGCTTTTGTGATTAAAACTAAAATATTTATTATAATTTTCTAAAGTGCATTTAATATTTTTATTTCCAGAATCCAATTCTCAATTTTGAACTACCTATGAATTTGGCAAACTGGTTCCCTCCCCCAAGAATGAGAACAAAAAGAGAAGAAATCCGAAACATAATTCTGAAGCTTCAGGAAGATCAGAGCAAAGACAAAAAGAAGCATAAGGACACTTATTCAACAGAAACATCTTTAGGTGAAGGAACAGAACAATATGTCAGTAACATCTCAGATTGACCCATTTTTGATGCTTGTCAGTATTGCCTTCACAAACTGAGTGACTTTCAACTTTGGGGATAGACAGTAAAGAACTGAAGTGTTCACTACTCAGAGTGATCTGGAAATGTTAATGCTTGTATAAATGTCA
>CM053608.1:70849064-70897610 GCA_028646535.1 Procyon lotor | reverse complement strand
GGCAGAGAGGCAGGCGGGGGTGGGGGGGGGGGGCAGAAGCTGGCTCCCCGCTGAGCAGAGAGCCAGATGCTGGGCTCCATCCCAGGACTCTGAGACCATGACCTGAGCCGAAGGCAGAGGCTTTAATCCACTGAGCCACCCAGGAGCCCCAGTTCTATGTTTTTAATAGGATTCTGGACTAGTTGACTAGTCAATGTAGCCAGGCTAGCAGTTCTCAAAATTATGTTTGATAACTCTGGTTTTTAGGCATATTTCTAAGTTCTGTCATCAAATAAGTTTGGAAAGCATTTCAACCAAGTTGAACTCATTTCTTAGGGCTTTTAATTTGCTACTTTGCAAATGATTAAACAAGAGGAAAATACAGAACACAATATGCTAGATAATAGAAAGAATTTGGCTATCTCCTATTTCTCTCCTGAACTGATTCTCCAATCTTATTTATAAATACTATGCATCAAGAAACAGAATTAACTATTTGGGGGTTTGTCAACTGAACATTATGACTACTTTTGAAATTATCTGAGGTTTTTTATATTTTATTTTACTGATAGTTGGGTATATGATTTGGAAATCTGAAAATAGGTGACTAGTGTCTTGGGGAAAAGAAGTTGCATGAGAAGCATTTTTCTATAACCATTGTAATGAAAAAATACAGATCTAGTTCTTGTATACACATGGATTTTTCTAGCAAAAAAAGATTTGATGATATTAATCTTTTGTAAGATCATCAAGTCCCTAAATTCATATACAGGTAGAAATTGCGTAAAAACATGAAAGTGAAAGGCATTGCCCAGCTGGCTCAGTTGGAAGAGCATGTGACTCTTAAATTTCAGGGTCGTGAGTTCGAGTCCCACATTGGGTGGAGAGACTACTTAAATAAACTTAAAAAAATAGGAAAGTTAATTGAAAGATTATCCAGAGGTTTTTCCTTCTGTTGATATCTGAACCATGTAACTACTACCTTACTCCTCCCCTGACTTCTACTCCATCATTTACTTAAGAATTAAACTGTAGCAGACAAACTTTGTACCTAGAAGCATTTTTTTCTTAAAGAATCTGCAAAAAAGTATTCTTTGTTAATATATTTTTAGTATTTTTAATCACTCAAATAACTGGAAATAAGGTGTTTAAACCTGTTATAAAACTTATTACATTTATCCTAATTAGCTGTAAACATATTGATAATAGAGGATTTGATCCAAAACAAATTAGAAAAGAAATTGATCCTTTAATGTTGAATAAGTGTGTTGTTTATTAATAAACAAAAATTCCCAACAACTAGGTGTTGGGGATTTAAAGCAGGAAGCCAAACAGATACCATCTTCTCCCCTCATGGAGCTTCCTTCCAGTGTAATGGAGACATTTGTTAATCAGCCTCACAAATTAATTTCAAGTAAGTGCCATGCAGGAAAAGCAAAAGCATATTAATACAACATAGCCTAATCTGGGGGAAGTTAGGGAAGTCTTCCCTGAAGATGTCACATTTGAATTATTGGTAGAAAAACTAAACAAAGTCGGAGAGGACAAGTGAAGACTAGTACTGGTAGGCTGTGGAAAGACCCTGAGGCAGAGAGATGTATGACTTGTCCTAAATGAAAATGGCCTCATTTATTAAGCAGCTACCATATATGCCAGACAGAGTTCTCAGCTCTTTAAATGTATGAATTCATTCTTCACAATGACCATGTGAGGTATGTATTGTTAATACTCCCAGGTTATAGAGGAACAAACTAAGGTCCAAAGAAATAGTTTCCCCAGCAAGGCTTCTCCCTCTCTACCACTCAAGTTCTCTTATGCTCTCTTTCAGATCTTTAAAAAAAAAAATGAAATGTAGCTCAATCTTTATTTTGGAAATTGTTGCATGATCATAGAACTGTTATTTTTTAGTAAGTTTAAACAGTTTCATAATTTTAAAAATAAAATTAAAGAAGGCCTGTATAACTGGGAATAAGAGTAAGGTGAAAAGCTACGCTTTGACTTGATCATGCAGTGTCTTAAAGACATGTTCTAAGATTTTGGTCACCATCCTAAAAAGTCACTGAAGCATTTTAAGCAAAGGAATAACATGATTAACTATAAATAATGACAAGAACCCAATGACAAGAATGAAAGTGTTAGAGGGGGGCCAAGAATACGTGCAAGCCTGTGCTGTGGTAATTAATTATGAATTACTATAGCTAGGGTATGGGATATAATTTTGCCTATGGTCATAGGAATGCTAAAACAAATAAGACATAATTTGGATATTTGATTTGATTTTTAGAAATGTGCAACAAGGGGTGCTTGGCTGACTCAGTCACTAGAGCATGCAACTCTTGATCTCAGGGTTGTGAGTTTGAGCCCCATGTTGGGTGTAGAGATTATTAAAATAAAAGGGGGTGCCTGGGTGGCTCAGTGAGTTAAAGCCTCTGCCTTCGGCTCGGGTCATGATCTCAGGGTCCTGGGATCGAGCCCCACGTCGGGCTCTCTGCTAGGCGGGGAGCCTGCTTCCTCCTCTCTCTCTGCCTGCCTCTCGGCTTACTTGTGATCTCTCTTTGTCAAATAAATAAATCTTTTAAAAAAAAAATGCAGTAAAAACAGGAAAGGATGTTCCTTTGTTCCAGTCAAAACTTTGTGGTTTTCTTTATGAACAAATGATTATCAAAAATACTTAAATATAGGGGCACCTGGGTGGCTCCGTGGTTTAAAGCCTCTGCCTTCGGCTCAGGTCATGATCTCAGGGTCCTGGGATCAGGCTGTCTGCTCAGCAGGGAGCCTGCTTCTCCCCTCTCTCTCTCTCAAATAAATAAATAAAATAAAAAATACTTCTGTCAAATAAATAAAATAAAAAATACTTAAATATAGAGGTGTCTGGCTGGCTCAGTTGAGTGTGTGACTCTTGATCTCAGGGTCTTGAGTTCAAGACCACATTAGGCATAGAGCTTACTCAAAAACAAAGAAAAACCAAATTTAGTAATGTTAAAGTGCAGATTTGGAAAAATACTTAAATATCAATGCAATAAACTGAAAAATTGACAGAAAATGATTAGCTGAAGATATTATTGACAGAAAATTGATTAAAAAATTATTGGGGTGCCTGAGCAGTTCAGTCAGTTGGGCATCTGTCTTTGGCTCGGGTCATAATCTCAGGGTAATGGGATCAAGCCCCACACTGGGATCCCTGCTTGGTGGGGAGTCTGCTTCTCCCTCTTCTCTGCTGCTCTCCCTGCTTATGCTCCTTTGTGCTCTCTTAGTCGTGCTGTCTCTCTCAAATAAATAAAATCTAAAACAAAACAAAACAAAAAAATTATAAAACATGGAAACTACCAAAAGAAAAAAACATTTAAAAATTTTAAACACCGAAGTGTTACGTATTTTTTAAGATTTTATTTGTCAGAAAGACAGCACAAGCAGGGTGTGTAGCAGGCGGAGGGAGAACTGGGCTCCCCACTAAGCAAGGAGTCCAATGTGGGATTCGATCCCAGGACTCTGGGACCATGACCTGAGCCGAAGGCAGACGCTTAACCAACTGAGCCACCCAGGTGTCCACAAAGTGTTATATTTTTTAAATATAAACAATAAAAAGAAAGTAAAATTAGCATAAAATATCAATATTCCATTGTCTTAATAGAAAACTACTTTATCAAAGTGAAATTAAAACAGTTTTACTAGGTCAATTGTTGCCTGACATTTCCAAACACATTTCTTAGAGAAACTGTCCAAAGCACCTGTAACAGATGTGTTTTATATCACTTGCTCTCTTCATTCCACCTCCTTCTGTTGTAGCTAATTTGGATTTAAAGTGGACACCTAATCTCAAGAAAAGTTAGTTTGTGGCGGTTAGTTAGTGGTAGGACCTACCAGATAAAAAACAAAGCAATTGGCAATTAATATTCAAAGTAAGAAAAACATTTGCAAAATGGAATTAGCAAAGAGGATAGTGTGTTAAAATGATCATTTACCTATTTCTAAGATGGAATTTAAAAAAAATTAACCTCTGAATTAAAGGTACATTTTATCAAAGAAGTGTCAAGTTTGCATCAGAATCACCTGAAAGTCTTGATAAAAGACATTTACTGAGCCCCATCCCCAGTTTTTGATTCAGGATTGTTTTCAGTGGGACCTGTAAATTTGCATTTCCAAATTCCAGGCAAGGCCTCACTTTTGAGAAACACTGGTATATTTCTTCTTGATACCATTTTCAGTCAGATGTGTGAAAATCTACTAACGCAGTTAAGACTGAGAAAGCTCTAAGCATCAAAATATCTTGGAATCGATGAAATACTTTGTGAAATTACTTGATCATATCTATTCCATAATACCTTATTTGTAATTAAACGTGAATAACTGCGGCATATGGTCTCACCACATAGCTTTGCTCTTCTTTAATATGGTCTGGATTTATCTTTCCTTTATGACCTATTTTAGCAACTTTATATGCTTTCATATGATTCCCCTTCATATAATCTCTACATCTAGTAATACATGTATGAAGATGTATTGTTTCCTTATAAAAACTGAGATAATAATACAAATATTTTTCAGTATCTTTTGTGTCAGCAATATCTTATGATAATCTATCCAAGCTATCTAGCATAATCAAAGTCAAAGTTATATAATGGACAATTATTTATTCATCTATCCCTTTATTCTTTCTATCAGTCCTGATATGCTTGGTTAATGCTATAACGATTCCAAGATCTCAGCAGCTTACTCTCCCAAAAAAATTTTCTTTCTTTGGTCATGCTACATGTCCAAATGAGAAAGGAGAGTTCTGCTCATTAGCTACGCAGCCACCAGGCAGATGAAGCTCTAGATTGGTAGAGGTTTCAATGGCCGCTACAGAGTGGGACAAGAACCTGTAAGCAGCACAGTGACTTAAAGCTTCTACTCAGAAGTGGCACATCATTTCACTCACACTGTACTGGCCTAAGCCAGGTAGGTGACCCTCTTAATTTCAAAAGGAACAAAGAAGTTCACTCTTAATATTTTTCCAGAATGAGGCAATTATTCTTTTAGCAACTTAAGTGACTACCACACTACTAATGGGCAATCACTTCTATGTCCAATTTTTTGCAACTATAAGCATGTAATATAGTTTCCTGTTTTTATTTCTTTATACACTAGTAGTTTTATTTCTTTGGCATATATTCCCAGGGATTGCTGGATCAAAGATAATATGTATTTTTAGTTTTTATAGATATTATCAGCTTGTATTTCAAAGAGATGTAGGAATTTACATTTCCTCCAGCAATTTATTAAAATACAATTTTTTCTGCATCCCCAACAGCAATAGGTATCATAGCTCTCTTTAATTTTGTAAGTTTTGTGCATATAAAGCTGTTTATATTATTAATTTGCTTTGTTTTTTTAAATTCAATTAGCCAACATAGAGTACATCATTAAAGATACAGTGTTCAATAATTCATCACTTGTGTGTAACACCCAGTGCTCACCACATCACAGGCCCTCCTTAATGCCCATCACCCAGGTACCCCAACCCCCACCTACCTCCCCTCCAGCAACCTTCAGCTTGTTTCCCAGAGTCAAGAGTCTCTAACGGTTTGTCTCCCTATCTGATTTCTTCCGTACAGTGTTCCCTCCCTTCCCTTTTGAACCTCTGCACTATTTCTTATATTTCACATATGAGTGAAACCATATAATTGTCTTTCTCTGATTGACTTATTTTGTTTAGCATAATACTCTCCAGTTCCACCCACATCTATGTAGATGGTAGGTATTCATCCTTTCTAATGGTGGAGTAAAATTCCATTGTATATATGAACCATATCTTCTTTATCGATTCATCTCTTGAAGGACATCTCAGCTCCTTCCACAGTTTGGCTATTGTGGACATTGCTGCTATGAACATTAGGGTGCAGGTACCCCACCGTTTCACTACATCTGTATCTTTGGGGTAAATACCCAGTAATGCAATTGTTGGGTTGCAGGGTAGTTCTATTTTATTACTACTTTGATTTGCCTTTCCCTGATCTATAGTATAAATTTGAGCTTTTTTTTTTTTAAAGATTTTATTTTTTTATTTGACAGAGAGAGATCACAAGTAGGCAGAGAGGCAGGTATAGAGAGAGGAGGAAGCAGGCTCCCTGCTGAGCAGAGACCCCATGCGCGGCTCGATCCCAGGACCCTGAGATCATGACCTGAGCTAAAGGCAGACCCACTGAGCCACCCAGGTGCTCCAACAAACTCCTTCTTGATTCATGACAATACATGCAGTCACATGTTCCTCAAGATTTTTTTTAATTTAAGTAATAAAACTGTGGAATTTATTTCTGTATGATACAAGAGATACATGTGTTATATTCTTGAGAATTTTTTCTCAAAATAGTCATTTGTGCCAGCATCATTTATTGAAAATCTTTTTTGAGGGGCACCTGGGTGGCTCATCATTAAGTGTCTGCCTTTGGCTCAGGTCATGATCCTGGGGTACAAGGATTGAACCCCACATCAGGCTTCCTGCTCAGGGGAAGCCTGCTTTCTCCCCCCGCCCACACTCTCCTTGCTTGTGTTCCCTCTCTCGCTCTTTCTGTCAAATAAATAAATAAAATCCTTAAAAAAATAAAAATAAAAATCCTTTTTGATAGAAAAAAATTTCTATCTTGTCATATGTTAAATAATATTACTAAATATTTATTTCTGAAATTTCAATTTGTTTTTTTAATTGGTCCACTCATTATTATACCTAATAACTGTAAGACTTAGTGAAAGCTGTAGCTGAAGGAAGTTTATAGACTTAAACATCTTCATTATTAAATCCAGAAATGAAAAATAAAGGAAATAAAAGCTCACATTTAAAAATTAGGAACAGGGGCAACTGGGTGGCTCAGTGGGTTAAAGCCTCTGCTTTCGGCTCAGGTCATGATCTCAAGAGTCCTGGGATCGAGCCCCACATCAGGCTCTCTGCTCGGCAGGGAGCCTGCTTCCCCCTCTCTCTCCGCCTCCCTCTCTGCCTACTTGTGATCTCTCTTGGTTAAATAAATAAAATCTTTTAAAAAAATAAATAAAAATAAAAATTAGGAACAGAGCCACCTGGCTGGCTTAGTCAGAAAAGCATGCAACTCTTGACCTCAGGGTTATGAGTTCAAGCCCCATGCGGGTATAGAGATTACTTAAAAAATGAAATCTTATGGGGCGCCTGAGTGGTTCAGTGGGTTAAAGCCTCTGCTCTCAGCTCGGGTCATGATTTCAGGGCCCTGGGATCGAACCCCGCATCTGGCTCTCTACTCAACGGGGAGCCTGCTTCCACCTCTTTCTCTGCCTGCCTCTCTGCCTACTTGTGATCTCTCTCTGTCAAATAAATAAATAAAATCTTAAAAAAAAAATGAAATCTTAAAAAAAATATTGGGCTCCATGCTGGATGTGGAGTCTTTTTAAAAAAAAAAGAGAGAGAGAGAAAGAGACATTAGGGGCACCTGGCTGGCTCAGTCAGTAGACCGTTCAACTCTTGATCTCAGGGTTGTGAGTTCAAGCCTCACAAAGCCAGATTGTGTCTTCTTTTGCTCATCATTATATCCCCAGCACTTAGCAGTATGTAGTACATAATAGGATTCTAAGTAAGTAATTAATGGACTAAATTATGTAGAAGGCAAACTTATAAATGTTCTACATACTCTGTTTAATGCTCCTTTCTTCCTTTTTGATCTTATTCTGGCTTACTTTAAATAAATAGAGACATATAAAATGACCAGAAATTTGAAAGCTTGAGGGAAATAAGTGAATTCTTATAAAGTTAAAAATATCAGAACTGATTCAAGTAGACAACTTGGGGCGCCTAGCTGGTTCAGTCAGTTAAGCATCAGACTCTTGATTCTGAGATTGAGCCCTGTGATGGGCTCAATGGACTCTGCAATGGGCAGATGAGTATGGAGACTGCTCATTCTCTCCCTCTCTCTCCATCTGCCGCTACACCCCTCACTCTCCACTTGTGCTTTCTCTAAAAAAAAGTAAACAACTTGATTATACTATACATTGAGAAGACAAGGGGTTACTGAGCTACCACTGAATATGAACAAAGACCCTATCAATTCTTGTATTTGAACTTTTAAACATTTAAATCTGAGGTTAATTTTAAAATTCCAGGACATAGAAATGGGTGAAAAACTCCCAATTCATTTATGAGACCAAGCATACCTTTAATAAAAAACTCTAGCAAAAATGGTGTCAAAAAGGAAAACTAAGGGGTGCTTGGATGGCTCAGTTGGTTGGGCCACTGCTTCTGGCTCAGGTCATGATCCTGGAGTCTCAGGATCAAGTCCCACCTTGGACTCCTTGCTCAGCAGGGAGTCTGCTTCTTCTTAGGACCCATCCCTCCTCTCATGCTCTCTCTCTCAAATAAATAAATAAAATCTTTAAAAATAAAAAAAGGAAAACTAAGGAATTATGTAATTTATGATTAAAGATTGACAAAATCTAAATAAAACATTGGCCGTTAGAATCCAGTAATAAGGAAACAAGTGATAACCAAGTTTAAGGATGTCCAATATCAGAAACAATATATATCAGATATATCCAATATCAGAAAAGATTAAAGGAGGAAACTTATATGATCATATAAAAACTGAATTATTCATAACACAATATTTGAGATTAGAGAAATCTGTTATAAACCATAATATCCTAGTAACAAAATATATTAAATGGTGAAACCCAAACAGTTAATACCAAGAACCAGACAGGTTCTCATGCTACCCAACATTGTTTTTGCACTTACAGCAAATGTACTGAGATAAGTGAATGGAATAACTGCTATAAAACCTTGGGAAATAAGAGATGACTTTTTTATTGAGTAGGTAGGTGCCTGTATAACTAGAAAACTAAGGAAACTTTAAAAAATTTTGGTATATTGCTTTGATAAATACACAATGAGAATCTAGAAAAGAAATTAGGGGAGACCTATAAAATACTTAGGAATAAATTTTACAAAAAAGCATATGCCTTGAATGAGAAAATTATACAGTTTCATTGATGGCCATAAATAAGACCTGCAGGAATGGATAATGAAGAACCATGTTTTTAGGTGCAATGGCATTATGCTGTAAGAACATCAATTTCTAATTTTATGTAACTATAATTTGATTTTATATAACACCAGTAGTGTTATTGTTTTATATGTAAAATCTCAAAGCTTATATATAAAAGTAAAAATGCCTGAGAGGTGCCAGGAAAAGAAATATCAGTATGTATGACAAAGGCACTGTAAAGAAATTGGAATCTAGGGAGGAAAAAAAGAATAAGATGAGGTGTGTTCAAACAGACTGAAGCAGAGCAAAACAGAAGAGACCACATGAAAAAGAGACACCAACAACACAAAAAGGGTGAAAAGAACATAGCAAATCCTCAAGTAAGCCAGCAACCCAAATGTTCATTGTGACCATGTCTCTACCTACCTTCTGTTCATTTTGGTTGTTGGCTTTAGAGTAAATTGTTGCTTGTCATCAACAGTATTTGAAGTACTAATTAGCATATTATAACAGTCCTTCAGTTGTTTTTATATTAAATCATCAGAGACTTGGCTACAAATAGGATAACCACAGGACTCCTGGGGAGAAATTATTCTCTAGACACAACACTGGTTATGATTTCCTCAAGTTGTCAAGTAACCTAAAAAACCCAGGGCCAGACTAGGTTCATTGATGGGAGACTCTATCTTTCCTGGGATAGGCAATGGCTGATAGACTTTTTCTTTCTTTGTCAGATTTTTTGACAGTGACTTCACTGATAAGTATATTTTAGATTTTGGATTTTGCCCCTACATAAAATCCAATTCCTATACAGCCCCCTTCCTCTCTGTTCCTCCTCCATCCCCTCCCTGTTACCCACCTGCCCTTCTCTCCCCCCCTTTCCCTCTCTCTCTTCCTCTTTTCCTCCTTCCTGCACACACACAACTGAAAAGTTTCAGGAAACAGTTTTTTTTTGTTGTTGTTGTTTTTTAAGCTCTACACCTGACATGGGGCTTAAACTCAAAGAGTTGTATACTTTACTAAGCCAGCCAGGTGCACCCTTATACTTTCTGAAGAGAGGTATTCTGATAATTTGTTTTAGCCTTTTAAAAAGATGCTCTTGGGGCACCTGGGTGGCTCAGTGGGTTAAAGCCTCTGCTTTCGGCTCAGGTCATGATCTCAGGGTCCTGGGATCTAGCCCCGCATCGGGCTCTCTGCTCAGCAGGGAGCCTGCTTCTCCCTTTCCCTCTGCCTGCCTCTCTGCCTACTTGTGATCTCTCTCCTCTCTGTCAAATAAATAAATAAAATCTTTAAAAAAAAAAAAGATGCTCTTAAAATTCACTACATTGATATTAACATCCACAGTTTGATAACAGTAAGGTTTTACTTTTACATGCTCCAAAGATCTAAATACACACATAAAATTTTATCTATTGACAATTTGGATATGTTTATATACACTTTATAAATTAAGAAAACTATTTTTGGGGGGCACCTGGCTTGCTCAATGTGAAGAGCGTAAGACTCTTCATCTCAAGGTTGTGAGTTCAAGCCCCATGCTGGTTTAGAGATTACTTAAATAAATAAACTTTAAAAAAAAACTTTTTTAATTCCTAATTTTTTGGTTTAAAAATCTTATTAGAAGATAATACTAAGTTTTGGGGGGTATGTTTTGAGGCAGATTGTTTTCTAGTTCTGTTTATTGTAATTATTATTGGCATTATCAAATTGGCAATAACTAATACACTTATCTACATTTGTTTTATTTTTTAATTTTTATTTAATTTTTATTTTTTTAATTTTTTAAAAGATTTTATTTATTTATTTGACAGAGAGAGATCACAAGTAGGCAGAGAGGCAGGCAGAAACAGGGGAAAGCAGGCTCCCCGCTGAGTGAGAGCCCGATGTGGGGCTCGATCCCAGGACCCTGAGACCATGACCTGAGCTGAAGGCAGAGGCTTTAACTCACTGAGCCACCCAGGTGCCCCTATTTTTTAAATTTTTAAAAAAATATTTTATTTATATGAGAGAGAGAGAGAGCATGAGCAAGGGGGAGGGACAGAGGGAAAGGGAGAAGCAGATTCCCTGCTGCGCAGGGAACCCAATGCTGGACCCAATCCCAGGACCTTGGGATCATGACCTGAACCGAAGGCAGACACTTACCCACTGAGCCACCCACCCAGGCACCCTCTCTACATTTTTTTTTTTAAATGTCCAAAAGTAAAATTACAATTTTTGATTGTATACAAAAATGACCTTAGATATTTTTATTAATTTTCTTGAGATAAGTTAGCTTCGTGTCTTCACATTATTAATAAATATACAAATAAGATATTTAATCTCAGGAATACATATTATTTCTTTGGAAAGACACACATTTTCTCACAGCAATTTTTTAAAAATTTTTATTTATTTATTTGACAGAGAGAGATTACAAGTAGGCAGAGAGGCAGCCAGAGGGAGAGGGGGAGGCAGGCTCCCCGCTGAGCAGAGAGCCCAATGTGGGGCTCGATCCCAGAACCCCGAGATCATGACCTGAGCCGAAGGCAGAGGCTTTAACCCACTGAGCCACCCAGGCACCCTTCTCACAGCAATTTTTTAAAGTAAACATTACCCCCAACATGGGGCTTGTACTTATGATCCTGAGATGAAGAATTGAATGCTTTATTGACTAAGCCACCCAGGTGTCTCATCTAACACTAGTTTTTAAAAAAGGAATTTTCTATTCAGGAATCATTGTATTCATGATTTTTGTAAGAGAAACTAAGAATTCAGAAATTAGGGGCACCTGGGTGGCTCAATGGGTTAAAGCCTCTGCCTTCGGCTCAGGTCATGATCTCAGGGTCCTGGGATCGAGCCCCACATCGGGCTCTCTGCTCAGCGGGGAGCCTGCCTCCCCCTCTCTCTGCCTGTCTCTCTGCCTACTTATGATCTCTCTTCTCTGTCAAATAAATAAATAAAAATATTTTAAAAAATTCAGAAATTAAAAAAATACAGAAAAATTTTAATTTTTTAAATATAAGCTTCTACTTGAAGTATATGATGAATTATACAGATCATGAATGAATGTATAGCTCAATAAATATATAGCCAGGGGAACCCACATGTGTAATCATCACCGAGGTAAAAAACTAGAACATTACCAGCATCTCAGAAGCCTGCCACATACTTCTTCTTAATCTTCCAACCCTTTTTAATATATCATTTTGAATAACTAATAAACTAGATAAATTATTTAGATTATTAGATTATTGTTCAGCAAACTTTCGTTACCTACACATTCATGATAAGACTATTCATCCTGCCCCACTGATGCTGGGCTTGCTCATCTGACTTTCTCTGGCCAGTAGAAGTAGCAGTGTGCTAATTCTGAGTTTAGACTTTAAGAGACACAGTACAATTCTGACCTCTGACCCAAGGAGAGTATACCCCAGGTAACCACTGGACCTTCATCTTGAACACCAGAATGAGACACTAGAACATAGCTGAATTTACCAGCAGCCTGAATTAAGAGTTGTCCCAGGAGAACTATACACTTGCCCAGGAAAAAAATGAATGTTTTTTGTTATATGCCATTGAAATTTGGTTGGCTATACAGCTGACTAATATAATAATCATTTGGTAAGCTCAATAAAACCTATGTGATTAAACTCAGGTTATCACTCTGTGAATAAATTTCATGCATTGTTCTCTTCAAACTTATGTTTATTGTTAACTGTAAGATAATATTTAACTCTGACATAGTAGACACTTCCTGGTCAGTCATTACTTGATACTTCCTTGAGCTATTTCAAGAAACTACTATTTTTAAAGCAAGAAAACAGCTACTACCAGTGTTTTCATTTATTTAACAAGCACTTTTTTCAGAAGACTGTTGTGTATCACTGGGTTGTTTAAACAGTACTCCCTATACTAAATCTTTTGCTGTTTTTAAATATTATATATATATAAGAATTTTTATATTATATAATGCCAACTTTGAATATTTCATTCATAACCTTTAGAGAAGATACGATTTATTTTCATTTTCGCATTTTTAAAAATAAGATAGCAATATCACACACAAAAACATTTTAAAAAGATAGCAATATCACAAATATTTAACATATATGAAACTGAAGGATAACCGGTGAAAATAAAAATGTAAGTATTGTGAAAATGCACTTTTTAGGAAAATGAGATAAAATGTATATACAGATTCTTTATAAATGTTGAATCATCTGTGGGATAGTGATTTAAATTTAAATTCCATGTTCCCTGGGGCACCTGGGTGGCTCAGTGGGTTAAAGCCTCTACCTTCGGCTCAGGTCATGATCTCAGGATCCTGGGATGGAGCCCCGCATCGAACCCTGCATTGGGCTCTCTGCTCGGCGGGGGGCCTGCTTCCCTCTCTCTCTGCCTGCCTCTCTGCTTATTTGTGATCTCTCTCTCTGTGTCAAATAAATAAATATTTAAGTTATTCATTCATTCATTCATTCATTCATTCATTCATTCATTCATTCATTCATTTGACAGAGATAGAGAGCAGAAGTAGGCAGAGCAGCAGGCAGAGGGAGAGGGAGAAGCAGGCTCCCCGCCAAGCAGGGAGCCTGATGCGGGTCTCGATCCCATTACTCTGCGATCATGACCTGAGCGGAAGGCAGCCGCTTAACCGACTGAGCCACCCAGGCGCCCCAATAAATAAAATCTTAAAAAAAAAAAAGAATCAACCAACCAATCACTGAAAATGATTAACTTATAAGCAATTAGGGATTTATAAAAATATAATATTGCAGATTTTAAACACCACTAATTTTTGGGTGTATTTTCTGAACTATTTATGAAGGCTTTGGAGAATGGAACTTTCTGAATTGTGACATTGAATTCTTTATGCAGATCATCTATTTATAACATATATATTATGGTTTCCTGCCTTAAAATTTAATTCAGTCTTGTTTTTCTACTTTCTCAAAGCTTCTTAAATTGTACATTTGATTTGTAAAATTAAGTAATATCCATAAATTCAAGTGTAATCATTTATTTATAATATGCAAGAAAAACAGATATTTAACTACTTTTCTCATTATATTAATAAACTATAGCAGGCAGACTATTAGTGGGATTGATAGTATGATGTCTGTAAACCTCTTTATAGTTTGCAAAATGCTTTCATTTTTTTTTTTTTAAAGATTTTATTTATTTGACAGAGAGAAACACAGCTAGAGAGGGAACACAAGCAGAGGGAACGGTAGCGGGAGAAGCAGGCTTCCCGCGAAGCAGGGAGCCGGACGTGGGGCTCGATCCCAGGACCCTGGGATCATGACCTGAGCCGAAGGCAGATGCTTAACGACTGAGCCACCCAGGCGCCCCCAGAATGCTTTCATTTTTGCATTGTCTTATTTAGTCTTTTCCCTGAGCAGGATGTATTATTATCATTGCTGTTTTATTGATGAGTAAATTGAGTCTCAGTGAGATTAAATGACTTATACAGATCACAGGCCTGGGAGCCAGGCCTAAAACCTGTTCACTTCTCACACTATTCACTTCATTTACATAAGTTTAAACATAATTCTGCACTTCCAGAATGTCTTCACTCATTTGTTTTCTTTTAATTTCTACAATTTGGTTAGGTTATATCTGACCCATTTAAGTCTGAGAAAAATAACTAAGTCTCCTCTGTCTCTTCTCAAATTACTGTACTGAGCTGAAGATCACTGGATATGGCAAATTAGATGGAATATTTTTTTTAAAAAAGATTTATTTATTTATTTTAGAGAGAGAGTGCATGCAAGCATTGAGGGAGGTGTGGAGGGCGAGGGAGGGGAAGAGGGTGAGGGAGAGAACCCCAGCTGATTCCCCTCTGAATGTGGAGCCCTATAGTGGGGCTCCATCTCAAGACCCTGAGATCCATGACCTGAGCACTCAACCCATTTTTTTTAAGATTTTATTTTTAAGGGGTACCTGGGTGGCTCAGTGGGTTAAAGCCTCTGCCTTCAGCTCAGGTCATGATCTCCGGGTCCTAGGATCGAACCCCAAATCGGGTTCTCTGCTCAGTGGGGAGTCTGCTTCCCTCTCTCTCTCTGCCTGCCTCTCTGCCTACTTGTGATCTTTCTCTCTATCAAATAAATAAATAAAATCTTTAAAAAAAGATTTTATTTTTAAGTAATGTCTGCACCGAACGTGGAGCTCGAACATAAAAGCCTGATGTCAAGAGTTGTGTACTCAACTGACTGAGCCAGTCAGGTGCCCCTGGAAGATTGTTTTTTTTTTTTTTTTTTAAAGATTTTTTTTATTTGGCAGAAAGAAACACAGTGAGAGAGGGAACACAAGCAGAGGGAATGGTAGCGGGTGAAGCAGGCTCCCTGCCCAGCAGAGAGCTCGATGTGGGGCTCCATCCCAGGACCCTGGGATCATGACCTGGGCCAAAGGCAGACGCTTAACGACTGAGCCACCCAGGCGCCCCTGGAAGATTGTTTTTAAGATATTTGACTGTTAAGTGTTTGAGGTGATGATCTTTGGTCACACTTGTGCTCTTGTTTCAGTTTTAATTATAATGCTGCTAGAATAATTCAGGAAAAACTAGTAAGGAGTTTAAATAAGGGAAACCATTGTTACAGAAATTTCCAGAATATAGAAAGATAAAAAAATGTGTGGTGATGTGGTTAAGAAAAATGTTTTAAAGTATCTATTGGGGCTCTGTCAGTTAAGTGTCCAACTCTTGACCTCAGCTTAGATCATGATCTCAGGGTCATGAGTTCAAGTCCCAAGTTGGGCTCCACAAACAAAAACAAAACAAAACAAAAGCAAAACAAAACAAAAACAGACAAAATATCTATTGATAAATGATTTCAGCTTTAATTTGTTTTTTATATTGAAAAAATTTCTAAAATATACTAAGCTACTTTCTAGAGTATCTTCAGGAAAGATGTTTAAAACATCATTCAATCTTTTTAACAAAATCATTATGATTTTACAGGGATCATCAAACAGTTTTTCATGATAAAGTACGGGAAATGCAGATGATGATGTATGAAGATGGGCTAAGATATATCCTAAGAAAAAAACACCAAGATTATCTCTTTAGGGATTTGCTTCTTTACTGTAATTTATTTACCTATAAATTCCAGATGATTACTATTAGTGCAAACTCACTAATAACCCTCTTTTAGAGGGTACGTGCTATGGTAAATGCTATGAAATGTGTAAGCCTGATGATTCACAGACATGTACACTGAAGGAAATAATACATTATATCTTAATAAAAAAAACAAACAAAATTTCTTTTAGAAATTATAGTGTTGCAAATATCTCATTTATTCATTAAATAAGCACTTGAGCACCTGTTTATTCCTTTTCTGTACGATAGGAATAATGATAGAACCCTTCTATATTAATTGGGATTCTTGGTTGAAAGCAATAGAAACAAACTCTGGTAACTTATCCAGAAGAAGAATGTAGTGGACAAGTGTCATGTAGCTCACACAATCACTGGGGATGATGGAGAACTGGTGTGTAAGACATGTAGGGCCATTCATTTAGGATGTCACTGTCAGCACTATCATGACCAGACCTGGGTTGCCACAATTATCTACACCACTGTGAATAATCTCTATCTCTGCATCTTTGCATCACTTTGTCCAGATATCAAGTTTCAGGTGAGAACATCCAATTGAGTTAACCTAGGTCTCATGCCATCACTATGCCATAGTTGCCAGATAGTAGGAAGAAGGACTTTAGCCAAACTCAGTTTCCAAAGTGTAAGGTGGGCCCTGCTCCCACCAACACTCAAAATTAAGAATTCTCAGGATGCCTGGGTGGCTCAGTCAACTAAGCATCTGCCTTTGGCTCGGGTCATGATCCCAGGGTCCTGGGGTTGAGTCCTGGGAATCAGGCTCCCTGCATTGGGCTCCTTGCTCGGTGGGGAGCCTGCTACTCCCTCTGCCTGCCACTTCCCCTCTATGACAAATAAATACATAAAATCTTTAAAAAAATAAATTAACATTTTAAAAAATTAAGAATTCTCCACAAATAGAACGGGAATTAAGAAGCTAGGGTCTCCTGGGTGGCTCAGTGGGTTAAAGCCTCTGCCTTCGGCTCAGGTCATGATCTCAGGGTCCTGGGATCAAGCCCCGCATCGGCTCTCTGCTCAGCAGGTAGCCTGCTTCCCCTTCTTTCTCTCTGCCTGCCTCTCTGCCTACTTGTGATCTCTCTCTGTCAAATAAATAAATAAATAAAATCTTAAAAAAAAAAAAAAAGAAGCTAGGCATGCGGGGCGCCTGGGTGGCTCAGTCGTTGAGCGTGTCTTCAGCCCAGGTCAGATCCCAGGGTCCTGGGATCCAGCCCCGCATCGGGCTCTCTGCTCTGCAGGAGGCCTGCTTCTCCTGCTGCCATTCCCTCTGCTTGTGTTCCCTCTCTTGCTGTGTTTCTCTCTGTCAAATAAATAAAATCTTTAAAAAAAAAAAAAAAGAAGCTAGGCAGGCAAAAATCATATCCTCATTGTATTACCTCACAGGCCTCCGAGAATTTATTGGGATGATTTATGTAAAGTGCTTGGTATAGTGCTAGTACACAGCATTCAATACATTTCAGCAGTTATTATAATTGAATGAGCCAGGCATTATGCTAATCTCTAGGAATAAGAAAAAAAATAACAGGGAAAATTCCTAATTAAAAAGCTTAGTATTTCGGAGAGTTGTTATAGAGGAAAACAAATATAAAAATGTAATGATAATACCACCTAATAAGTGTTACAATATAGGTATGAAGTGGGTGCTCCAGAAAACAGAGAAAAGAAAAACAAATTCTGCCAGAGTAAGGACAAAGGAAATAACAGATTGAGTTCTGACAACTGAGAGGAGCACTATAAAAGGACTGGGCATGTATATTATAAATACATATATAAATATGTAAATAAATATGTATATAAGTATGTAAATAAATATATATAAATATATGTTATAAAAGGACTGCATTCCTATGACTAGGGTATGTTCAGGATTGTGAAGGATTCTGTAATTATATAAATGAGGTTTTTTTAAAAAAATTATTTATTTGACAGAGAGAGAGAAAGGTCACAAGTAGGCAAAGGCAGACAGAGAGAGGGGGGGAAGCAGGCTCAAGACCCTGAGACCATGACCTGAGCTGAAGACAGAGGCTTTAACCCACTGAGCCATCCAGGCGCCACTATAAATGAGTCTTTTTTTTTTTTTTTTAAAGATTTTATTTATTTATTTGAGAGAGAGAGAGATCACAAGTAGACAGAGAGGCAGGCAGAGAGAGAGAGGGAAGCAGGCTCCCTGTGGAGCAGAGAGCCCGATGTGGGACTTGATCCCAGGACCCTGAGATCATGGCCTGAGCAGAAGGCAGAGGCTTTAACCCACTGAGCCATCCAGGCGCCACTATAAATGAGTTTTAACTGATCTGAAAGTCATCAGGATTTGGTAGAGGAGATGACATAATCAGATTTAAGAGGAGGGGTAACTCTAGGAGTGGAGAGAGAATAGACTACAGTGAGCAGAGCCAATGTGAAGAGTTCAGATGCTGTATTCAGTTGGGGAATACCTGAAAGTAAAGTATCAATGGTCAAATAAGTGTTGGAAGAGCTATATGCAATGAGTCCTGAGAGAGAGATGAAAAAGACCACCAAAATGCACCTAAGTTTTGGATAAAGGGGTTAAGGAAAACTTCCTCTTCCTTTTTTAAAGTTTATTTTTTAATTTAAGTAATCTCTACATGAACTCACCACCCTGAGATCAAAAGCTGCATGCCTTTCTGTCTGAGTCAGCCAGGTGTCTTGGGAAAACTTCTTAGAGGGCACAAATAGTTTTTGTTCTGAAGGATTCATTGGATTTAGCCTGGCAACACTCCAATGTCATAAAAGGCTTAACTGTCTTTTCTGAACACATCTGCACTTCAAAATGGCTTGTGTAAAGTACAAGAAATGGAGAAAGGCAGTGAGTGGAAATGAGATTGGCTAGGTAAGCAGGGCTAAGACAGTGGTCCAAATGCAAATGATTCCAAAGACAGGCTAGTAACTGTGTGAAGAAGCCTGGATTAGGACAGTTTTGGAGGGTTTACAACAGTGATGAACTGAGGAACAATGAAAAGGCATTAAAATTCAACTAAGAGAAAAAGAAAGAGAAATTCCCCCTGAGCTTCTTAAACAAAAACAGTATAAGGATCACATAACACATTTTAGTTAATTTGGATTTTATACTAAGGGTAGTAGAATGTCTCTATAGGAGATTAAGGGACACCTGGGTGGCTCATTTGATTACACTGCTGCCTTCGGCTCAGGTCATGATGGAGTCCCACACCGGGCTCTTTGCTCTGTGGGGGGCCTGCTTCTCCCTCTGCCTGCCGCTCCACCTGCTTGTGCACGCTCTGTCTCTCTCTCTGACAAATAAATAAATAAATAAAATCTAAAAAGAAAAAAAGAGGAGTACATAGACTTTTATATAATATAAACCTGATGGCAACGTAGAGACTGGATTAGAAGGGGACAGGATCGCAGCCTGGTCAAATGGTTAGGTGGCTAACATAATATGCAAAATCTGAAATGATGGTGGCTTGAAATAAGATAATGGTAGTGGCTATTAGGAAGAATTGGATACACTGGGGAGATATAGAGCTTGAAGCAAAGGGACTCAGTTATGGAAGTGGGGAAAAAGGAGAGCTAGGTAGAAAAAAACAAGTTATTATTCACAATAAACTATATCAGCTTCCATCGGTCTGCCATTGCCTATTAAATCCAAAATGAAGTCAAAGCAGAACTGAAATTACTCTCTCCTTATTCTTATTCTTCTTTTTTCCAATTTCTTTTGAAATGTAGTTTTATATACTTAAGATTTACCTCCTGGCAATCAGGAATTAAATTTCTGAGATTGCTGTAAATTATTTCCTTTCTTGGTTTCTCTTCCTCTTTCTTACTTCCCTATTTTATCCAGTATTTTCTTTTAGTTGAATGCTAAAATATCTCACCCTAACTTAACTTTCCCACCAAAAGAACTAGGTAGAAACTGAGTATCCGAAACTTGTCTTATCAGAATCTTGTATATTTCCTCCAGTTTCCTAGTTGATATTCAGAAATGCTGAGGAAAAAAGTGTAATTCTCATGTTTAGGTACTCTTTTTTTCACTGGAGACATTTAGCACTACAATCAATCATTACCGATTCCTTTTCTTAAGCTTCTTTTCGTTGTAAAGGCGACATGCGTTTTCATCATCTAATTCAACTTGGTATAGCTCCTTCATATTTAATTTTTAAATATGACTTACAGTTACGTCACTTATAAAAACAGTAAAATTTAAACTACAGAAAAGATCGGGTTCAGTAAGTAAATGTAGTCGGGGACCAGAGAAATACAAAATTTCCATCTCAGACTCTCCGCTACCCAAAGCAGAATAGCAAAGTTGCTCCCGTCGCCCCGCAGCCCAGCCCCGGGCGACCCGGACCGGAGTCTAGTTTGCAGCGGTTCTTCCCTCAGCAACAACGCTGCTTCGTTCCCACCCGCCCCGTTTTACTAAACGCGGGGTCTTCGCTCCCTGCCTGAACAACTGTCATCCTCCGAGAACAGATTCTTGCTGTTGTCGGACTGTGCGATCACCGCATCCAGATCGCAGAGAACTTGCTTTGCACGGGCTGGAGACAACGGCAGCGAAGACCGCCATCTCGCAGGGGTAGGAACGAGGACTATCCGCGGCGTCCTCGGCGGCCCCTTCTCGCGCGCTTGCGCGCCCACCTCAGCCCCGGAGGCTCGGCGCCGCAGGCCGGGGGCGAGCGGAGGGGCGGGGCGGCCGCGGGCGCCGAGGGCCCCTTCTTGGAGCGCGCGCCCGTGCGCTCGCGCGCCCGGTCGGTCCGCCCCGGCCCGCGGCGCTCCCGCCCCCTTGGGCGCTCCGTAGCCGTGACGTGCGCGCGCCGGGGCCGGGGACTCGCCTGGGCGCCGGCCGGCGGGCGGAGACGGACCCGGGATCTGTCCGAGCAGGAAGCTAGCAGGATCCTGATCGCTGCCTCCCGGTCTCAGAGCTTGTCCACGTCGTTGAGATTTTCGCTCAACTTCATTACCTTTCACCCCCGCCCCTCACCTCTCCGGCCACAGGTAGCCTCGCTGCCGCGCACCTGCCCTCGCGTCCGCACCGGTGAGTGACACGGTGCCCCTGCTTCGGGCGTCAGCGTCAGGGCCTCGCTGCCCCGGCCCGCCCTGCTTCGGGGCCTCCTCGGGCGGTCCGGGGGCCCACGGCTAGCTTCACCTCCCGAGGACGCGTATGGGTGAAGCAGGTGATGGGTGGGCCCGGCCAGCGGCTCGCGGTAGTGGCAGGTCTGGTTCTCATTTCCACAGGACAATGAGTCGCTTTCCATGGGTTTATCGTCACCAAGATACCTTTGTGTATCTACGCTAGCTCCCAGGTAGAAGCAGAGCTCTCAGGTGACCGACCCACTCTGACTTGACACTCCGTGATAGTTTTCTCTTAAGTAAACAAGCTTCAAATTCGGTGTAGGAATAGAGTCGTTTGTTCTGAGATATGAGGATCAGGTGCCCGCTACTATTAGTTTAATCTTGTAGGAGACCAGGTTGGGACTGTCTAACGCTGTAATTTTAGTTTTTAGGTTGTCCATTATTTTGAGTATATTAATTTATATAGGTGGAACAAGAGGTTTTTTTATTTGTTCATTTTCCAAAAATCTTTAAAACCATTAAAATGCTCCAACGCCGGGATTTTAAGTAGAAAATAATTTGGTAGTGTTTTTCCTAGAATATCCGTGTCGGAAATACTACTTCTGTACAGTTTAAGAAAACATGCTGTATTTTATCTGTCATAAAGTTGTGGTAGAGGAATGCTTACATCCTAATCTACAGATATTAGTGAACAACTAGGAACACTGCCCCAACTTCACAGGTTGCTCTATGTGCTTAGTAAGTTTCATTTGCTGTTATGCTTTGGTGGTGTAGATGCAGTGTATCTTAATATTAGTCAGGATTTGAGAGTTTTAGAAATTCTGAAGATTTACTTGAAACTATTCACACCATAAAATGTGAATCTTGAACTTGGGCTGGAGTGGTCATGGTACAAAGGTTGGCAGCAAAACAGCGTATCTGTACAAATTAACTAAACTTCATAGATAGCTTGGTCTGTGGTTTTACAATTGGAAATTGTTTAGTGAAAAAATTACCTTGGTGTTTTTTATCATTAATTTTAGAAACATTACAGATTGGGCTATAGCCAGAGCTTGAAACAATGCAGCAGTTCAAAACAACTCATTGACTTTTAAATATCCAGCTTATTTTGAATATTTGAAGTTGTGCAGGAATTATACGCATAGTGGTAAACAGAAGTCGTTTTAGTCTTGGCAGATTTGCCTATTGTGTTTGTAAATTCTACGTGACATATTGTTCTCTCAGTTTGAGTTACATTTTCGTTTTCAAAAACGAATTTTAAAAGGGAGTAACAAAAGTGATGAATGACTTTAAGATTACCATGATTAAAAACTCTAAGTATATATTATATAAAACTGTAGTATATGTATATTCTCCCTTAGTGTCTAGAAACGAGCAAGAAAGATGTAATGAGCTATTGCAATATTTAATGTAAATTAGTGCAAGGTATTAAAAACAGAGATCGTAAATCATAACCCATTGCACTTATCTGAAGTGGATTTTTTCCCTCTGTTTATGTTTATGTGATCAAGTTTTAAAATAACAGTGACCAGGAAATCTGAGAGAGGCTGAAGGCTCTTTTCTCATCCTGTTGTGACTTTGCCTGGAGACTGTGGTGTATCATGTAGCCCATTGTTTAGATAACTGGGCTGTCTCTGGGTTCTAAAGTACAGCTCTTTTCAGAAAGTTTTAAAATTTTTGACCATGTGAAGTTTGAATAAATATAAGCACCCAAACATTTTTTGGAAAATGAACCTGTTTTCACTGTTGATAACTGAAGCTTCACTTTGATATGTAAAAATGTCAGTTTTAAAAAGATTTCTAAATTTTTGTATGTTAAAACTTTCAGTATAAGACTCAAAAAGGTATTATAGCTGTAACAATTTTCATACAGTTTGTGATCCCCTTAATGAGGTACTTCATAATAATTTCTGAACTTTAGTAGTATAAGATCATCACCCCTTTATTAGGCATCTGCCATAATCAGAACACTAACTGAGGGATTTGATCTACAAAATAATTTTCAAGGTTGGTGGTCTTGTCCTTTTAAGCTTAAAGAAATTTAAGCTTAGAGAGTTAAATATTTGCTCAAGGTCCTACAACTCCAGAGGAGCAAAGTCTGGATTCACACCTAAGTCTTCTGACCATGAAAGCCCTGTCTTTTCCACCAGACCAGGTTGCCTTCATCTTAGTTCATTTGGTAGATTGTTCAAATAAACCTGCAGAACTGGTATTGTGTTAAAGAATGTAACTCGAAGAAGGCACACAGGAGTTAGGTTGATGTAGGTCATGAATGTGGTTCTGAAACTGATGTTGAATTTTCTGTTTTTTTTCATTCTTAAGTTGACAACTTTGACAGTGATATGGTTTTGCTTTATCATTTCTGATATAAATTCCAGAATATTATACAAGTTGTGCACTTTTTATGTTGATGGGTTTATAGGAATTGGAATTAGGCTATAATATAACACTGGTTTTCACTGTAGATAAAATGAATAGTACAGTCTTCTTGTTTCAGATAGAATTTTACATTTTCTTCAAATGAGAGATTGTTGTCCATAAATGCAGTAGCTGTCTTTTAGATATTGCATAATTAACTTTGTAATCCTTGTGAGGGGGCTTGTTTTCAAAGTATGACTAAATTCTCACCTGTACTATTAGGACAATTTTTTTATGGCCCGTGTTTATTTCAGGAATGTCCTTTGAGCTATAATAGACACAAAGGGAAAAAATGAGTACACAAAGTCCATCTTTTGTAACAAAGTACGAGTCATTTCAGCAGTAGAATGTAGTTGGGTAAATGAGAAGAAAAATCGTAAGAAGGCTAAGTTGGGTGACTACATTTATAGGTGTTTCATTATTTGGTTTGAACTCTTAGGAATTTTGCATCTCAAGGATACTCATATTCAACTGTAAATACAAAACAATCATCCAAGAGCTTAATATAAATTATTAATGGATGACCACACATCTGCATGTGTGTGTGTATGTATGTATGTATGTGTAGATAATTAAGAACTAAGGTCAAATAATCTTGAATTCTGTTTTTGAGGCATTATATAATATTCATAGGAACCAGGAAGTTTCTTATTTGAAACAGCTATGCTTTTATTTGACAAATTTAATGGACTGTTAGTAATCTTAAAATATAAGTATGAGAATATTTTTCTGTTTATGGTCTTGAAAAAAAACTTCATATGTAGTATAAGAATGATGTGGTAATTTGGGAAATGACCACAAGTCCACAAAAAGTTCTCCCTGTAAGTGCTGAAGCATAGACTGTAAAACCAGAATAACAACTCTGGCATCTTTAGAAATCTTGCTAGTGTTAAAGAAAAGGGAAGTCCTTTTCTATAGGGAAAGCATGCCTCCAGTGAAACCAAAGTACTGAGGAACATTCCTTGGGTGATATTCACATAGGTGAATATTTATATCCAGGCTGAGTAATGTGCACAAAGGAAGGCGGTGCTCTTGACAAAACCACTGGCATCTTTCATGTAAGTTATGTCACTTGTTATTTTATTTGTTTATTTGAAAGTAACCTGCTGCTTAACCTTTACAAGGTAAGGTATTGTATAGAGCAGAATTTTAAAATTTCTATTATATGTGAATGAACATATTTTTCAACAAATATTTACTGAGGGCCTACCTAGTATGTTTGAAATATGACTGTAGGTGGGAACTGGTTCTTTGTACTGGCAGATCTTTGGACCTAGGAAATATAAAAAGTGATAGAGACATAAAAAGAAAGATGAATAGAAATACCCATTTAAAATCTGATGATGTTGGGGCGCCTGGGTGCCTCTGCCTTCGGCTCGGGTCATGATCTCAGGGTTCTGGGATCGAGCCCCGTATCATTGGGCTCTCTGCTCGGCAGGGAGCCTGCCTTCCTCCTCTCTCTCTGCCTGCCTCTCTGCCTACTTGTGATCTCCCTCTCTGTGAAATAAATAAATAAAATCTTTAAAAAAAAATAAATAAAATCTGATGATGTTAAAAAAATAAAATAAAAGCTGATGATGTTTATATCAGATTTAACAACTTACATTTGTATGGCACTTATTCTGGAAATCATTTTATGTACATTTGGTCCTTAAAACAACTTGTTGAAGTAGATGTGGTAAACTTACTTGTATTCTGCAGATGACAAAACAGGGACAAAAAAATCAAGTGCCTTGTTCAAGGTTACTTATGTGGCTGTTTAGAGAAAGGAACTCCTGTGTATTCCCATAGTAGATCATAGTTATCTTCTAGGTATTAGTTAGGGTTAACCTCTTAATGGACACTTACTTAATTTTTTGACTTCAATTCACATGGTTCCGAAAATTATGAAAAGTCAGCATCACTAAAGTGATAATTGTTAAATAGTTACTAGGTTTGTTTTTGTTTTTGTTTGAATGTAAGGTTGGAGATGTGCAAGATGCATTGTTATGGGGCTCCTTTAACATTTTTAGTAGATTAATGGAGCTAAGGTTGGTGATTAACTTTTCTCATTGGAGAGTTTTTTTTCCTCATTGGAGAGTTTTTAAAGATTGTTTTATTCGAGAGAGAGAGCGCGTGCGCACGTGCGCATGTATGTGTGCATGTGCACACACACACTAGCGAGTGAGCATGGGGGAGTGGGAGCAGAGGGAGAGGAAGATAGAGTGTCAAGCTGACTCTGTGCTGAGTGTAGAGCTGCTGCAGGGCTTGATCTCATGACCCTGAGATCTCGACCTGAGCTGAAACCAAGAGTTGTTGCTTAACAAGCTGTGCCACCCAGAACCCCTGGTTGGAGAGTTTTTAAAGGAAAGCCTATGATTTGTTATAAAAAAGAAAGGAGAGCTCTATGGTAGAGCTGACTTCAGAGGTGGCAGCAGTGTTGGTGTCTTCCATGAGGAAAAGTGAGAGTTCCAACTTGCCTCTCAGCCTGGGAGGTTTTCAGAGGGAATGGTCGCCATGTCAGAGAAAAAGCAGCTGGTAGACTTGGGTCTCTTGGAGGAAGACTGTGAGTTCAAGGAGTTCCCTGGGCTGGTTTAGATGAAGATGAAGGCACATATGTCTGGGAGGATGATTGGTACGATTGGGATGATGACCTTGTAGATGATGACTTCTCCAGTCAGGAGTTGAACCACAGAAACATGGTTATAAGAAGCAACCTAAACTTGAACTGTTGACTAAATTCTAGGACAGAGAACCCAGGGTGGGACACTTAAAAAAAAATGTTTATTTCATTACCTGCTTGGATTTAATTTTTTGCAACACACACACAAACAGTTTTGCTCTTAAAAAAAAGGAGAAAAATATTCTGGGGGAGTTTTGAAAATAACTTTTGTCACTTGACACATGGGTATTGACCTGATAATTATACTTGTTTTTGTAAAGATTCACTAATGAGCTAAGGTGTGTCTGCATTGGTACCTTTATGCCTTCATTCATTTGACAAATATTTGAGTGTCTGCCGTGAGCCAGGCACAGTTCTAAGTGCTAATGATACCGCGATAAATTAAGACCAAGTCCCTGTGCTGAGTGACATTTTATTGTTGTTTTGAATTAAGTTAATTATAGACTCTTCATACTAGTATGTAATCAACAGTGCTGACCTTAAAGTTGGGAAATAGATAGTTGTCAAAGTGGTACAATTTGAGGGTTACTAAAAGACTTATTTACTCTAAAATATTCTACTCCTGTCCTTCAGGGCATTGTTACCAGTCTGCTCCTGATAAGTAAGAGTATGTTCCATCTTTATCACAGTCTCAGGAACACAAGGCTGAGAGAAAATAAATGGAACTTAGGATTGTTATGTTGGATTAACAGCTATTATTTATTGAGTTTTTGCTATGTGTTCGTGTGGCAAGCAAGTACTTTATGTACATTATCTCAGTTAATCACTATATGACTTGCTTTAGTGCATTTGACATTATGACCCACAATTTACAGATTGGGAAGCAGAGGCATAAGATGTTAAATTTGCTCGAGCTCATAGCCAGTACTTGATGGAGATGGAAGTTGGATATACTTAGCATGCAGTAGGTAAGAGTAGAAAGAGTACAGAAATACACACGAACTTGTGATGTCCTACCGGTATGTGATGGCATACTGTGTAGGTGGAAGACCTTGGTGAGTGATGGTTGGGGAGTCAAGAGAGCTCGTTTTGAGGAGGGCATGGATAGGCGGGGTAATTGCTTGTTTAACTGCTTGACCCTTAGGCTTAATCCTTTTTGTCACAGTCCTGAAACTCCAGAGTTTCATTTATATACAGGTGCTTGCTTACCTAGTTTGTAGATAAGAGGGACTGGCAGACCCAAGATGATCCTGGTTTTGCCAGTCACTACTGTGGTCAGATTACCTAGTGTCTCTGGGCTTCAGTTTTCTCATCTATAAAATGGAGGCAACAGTGTTACCTACCTGGTGTGGTTCTTATGGGGACGGAATTAGATAATAATATATGTGAAATATATCACAGTGATGTGTAGTTAGTGTGCATTATTATTGTTACTATGTGTATTGGAGATGTGGTGGAATCTTAAAGTTGGCCAAATTTAAGAAGTTTTGAAATTTAATGTGCATTGCAATTATCTGGGAACTGGTAAAAACATTTTTCAGAAAGGTGTGGGTGAGGCCTGGGGCACTAGCATTTTAACAAGTTTCTCGGTTGATTTACTTGCACACCAAAATTTGAGAACCACTGGTTTAAAACTTCTCTTTGTCCTATGTTTGGGAAGGCTTCAGTAATAACAAAAAGTGTTTGGATTAACCGGGCAGTATTTGATAGAAGGAAGTGAAATATCAGTTACCAGAATCCCTTCCTTGATTTTGTGTGTGTGTGTGTGTTAAGTTTTTTTGGGATTTATAAGCATTTATCTTTTTTTTTTTTTTTTTTTATTAACATATAATGTATTATTTGCCCCAGGGTACATGTCTGTGAATCTTCGGGCTTACACATTTCACAGCACTTAATAGCACATACCCTCCCCATTGTCCACAATAAGCATTTATCTTTGAGAGGACAGGGCAGTGTTAAATTTCACACCTAACTTTAATTGTAATGAGTTTTTCAGCTTTTTTTTTTTTTTTTAAAGATTTTATTTATCTGACAGAGAACACAAGTAGAGGGAGTGGCAGGCAGAGGGAGAGGGAGAAGCAGGCTCCCTGCTGAGCAAGGAGCCCGATGTGGGGCTCGATCCCAGGACCCTGAGATCATGACCTGAGCCGAAGGCAGCGGCTTAACCAACTGAGCCACCCAGGTGCCCCGAGTTTTTCAGCTTTTAACCAGCTTCATTTGGAAGTGAGCTAAGTATATTTAATTTTTAAACAGTTATACAAATAACAAAAATAAATAGTACTTGAATAGCTCTTAAGACCTTGTTAAACTTTTTAAATGGATTTCTTTAGATAATGTGCTGTTTTAAACTAACTGGACTTGGTATTGTTAGCTTCTTCAGGCAAGATCCCAGCAGGAAAGAGATTTCATCCTGGATGGTGCAAAAGAAGAGATTATAGAGGTTATAGAACAAGCAGGGGGAGCGGGGCGGGAGCACCCAGGAAACAGCAATGGTGAGAAGCCCTTAATTCTCCAGAGATTACCAAAACTGAGAGGAGTGGAGAGCTGGCATTGTGGAGGAAGGCCCTGGGGAACTATGGCTTTGAGACAGTCGGGCCTTGAGGGGAGGGGAAGTTCCCTAACCTTTCCTTCCTCTGTCTTTGGGTCTTGTTCACTCGTTTGCACTGCTAGAACCCACATGGGGAGCCTAAGTGGTGATCTATGCAGGCTCATCTTCCCAGGGCAGGAACAGAGCATAGGAAGGGTTGGGGGCTTGGTGGTACAAGTGGAGAAGAAATGTGGAGAATAAATAGAGCATTGATTAGAACCTTTGGGAATTTTTAACATTTCCTTGGTGTAGTTTAAATAACTTTGGGAGTTGTGATACTTCCCAAAAATGCTGAGACTGCTATCTTATACATGCTTAGAAAATTATTCATTCACTTTCTCATCTAATTGGACAGTTATTTTAGGAACTTTTATTTTTTTAAACTGTGCCTAATGTGGGGCTCAAACTCAGGATCCAGAGATCAAGAGTTGCATGCTCTACCAACTGAGACAGCCACGCTCCCCTTAGGAACTTTTATTTTTTATTTATTTAATTTATTTTTTCCCCCCTTAGGAACTTTTAATGATCCTTATAACCCAATGAGGAACATAACCTAAGTCTATTAACATAAAACCCTTTTATTAATATATTGTTACACCTTAATGAGGTTTCTGAAATTAGTCTTGGTTTGAAAGAGTAAATGTTTTTCATTAGAAAAGATCTTTTAATGACTAAATTTTTTAAAAAGAATTGGGAGAAGAGGTCTTTGCTTGTGGACTTTGTATCTCCTGTTCCTCTGGACTCTTAGTAGCAAAGTGACCAGAACACAGGCTTAATGTAGTAACAGTTG
The DNA here is from genome assembly GCA_028646535.1 of Procyon lotor. Taxonomy (NCBI): domain Eukaryota; kingdom Metazoa; phylum Chordata; class Mammalia; order Carnivora; family Procyonidae; genus Procyon; species Procyon lotor. The sequence continues at coordinate 70,868,120 of CM053608.1, read as the reverse complement.
ATAGACATAAGACTGTTCTGAAAAAATTGTTCTTCCTCCCTAAGTCTTTTTAAAGACACATTAAATTTCTGTATAAATCTGTTGCAATTTACTGTTATTCGGCTGTCTTCTGTTAATGCCAGTTTTACCTAGTTAACCTGAATTCTGGGTACAAGTTTAAATCCATGTTTTTTATTTTGGACAAATTCCTGACGATTACTAAAGAAAAGGGTTTCTCTTATGAGATTGTATGAAGGTCTCTAGCATATGAGCATTACGCCCTCCAAAAATAAGATTATAATTTATATTTTCTTTCTACTCTTGAAGGTTCCGGGGGAAAAAGAGTATAAGATTTCTCAGATTAAGTAAAATCTTGTAATCTATCTACAAAATGCTTGAGACTGCTTGTCTCAAGTACAGCGGCACTGAGTCTTGTTCACAGCTTCCAGAAAGGGAAGAACCAATAGTATTGCAGGGCTGAGCAAATTAATCAAATAACAAACACCTGGCTATGAGACTTTAAAATATAAATAAAGGATACTTCTGGATATAAATAATATAATTTGGCATTTTTTTAAACAAATAAGTTTATAAGCTTGACTATAAAAGAATATGGGGGGCACCTGGGTGGCTCAGTCAAGTGTCTGACTCTTGATTGCAGCTTAGGTCTTTTTTTAATTTTTTTTTTATTGACATATAATGTATTATTTGCCCCAGGGTACATGTCTGTGAATCCTCAGGCTTACACATTTCACAGCACTCACCATAGCACATACCCTCCCCAAAGTCCACAACCCAGCCACCCTATCCCTAACCCCCCGCACCCCCAAATCCCAGCCCCCTTAGTTCGTTTCATAAGTCCAGGAGTCTCCTATGGTTTGTCTCCCTCCCCATCCCCTCCCGTTTTATTTCTCTCCCCTGCCCCACAAACCCACAAGCCCCCGCCCTGCCTCTCAAGTTCTTCATATCAGAGAGATCATGTGATACTTTTCTTTCTCTGACTGACTTATCTTTTTTAAATTTTTTAAAGGATTTTATTTATTTATTTGACAGAGCGGAGAGAGATCACAAGTAAGCAGAGAGGCAGGGAGAGAGAGAGGGGGAAGCAGGCTCCCCGCTGAGCAGAGAGCCCAAAGCGGGGCTAGATCCCAGGACTCTGAGATCATGACCTGAGGTGAAGGCAGAGGCTTTAACCCACTGAGCCACCCAGGTGCCCCGCAGCTCAGGTCTTGATCTCAGAGTGTTGAGTTCAGTCTCCGGGTGGGGCTCTGGTGTGGAGCCTACTCAAGGAAAGGAAAGGAAAAAAAAAAAAGAGAATACGATACAAAAAGAAACACAGAGCCCCTGTGCTTGAAATAATACATTTAGATATGTTCTGTAAGTAGTCTTTTTTTCCTTCTTTGAGAATGAGATTTCAGACTTTTTTTGGATCTTCTAAAAGCATACTCTTTGTTTTCATTTGGTGCTGATAGAATTAGTATCCTGAAGGGGAGAATTGAGGCTGTTGGTTTTTCCATGTTATGCTCTTTGAAAATCCCTGATTTGAGGATTGAGTTATTTCAGAGAGAACTTTTCTCCAGTTCCTTGTTATTTTTTTTCTAAAATTAGATGAAACAACTGTGTTTTGGTTTGTGGGCATGATTTGCTGTCTGTTATCCTTTTGGTATTTTGGGGAAGAACAAAGTGTATTCATGTGTATGTGTTTTCAAGAGGAATGTATTAGCTTCTCTGTTCTTCCTGTCCATCACTGAAGAGGAGAGCAGATGATTTTATGTATCTTTAATCCTTCTGTTTGAGGTTTCAAACAAAACTACAGCTGTTTTGGCTAATGAGATGATGGGGAAAAGCAGATGAGTGCTTAGTGTAGAAGTAGGCATCATGTAGTGAATGGCAAATTGAGGAGGTTTATATTAGTTTGAGAAAGATTTTCTATCAGGCGTGGTGGAGAGGGGAGGAAGGATGAGAAGTGAGTGAGTTTGAACATAGGACAGATTTTACTACAGCTGTTTTAGAAACCAGAAAAAACATTTATTTCAGTGAGAGTTTTATATTGCAGAGATACATTCTACTGATAAGTTTGATTTTTTTTTTAAAGGGGGATATAGCATAAGTTAGGAATTTATAGACCAGTTGTTTAATTTAGTGGTTTTAATGAGTTATTAGCAAAAATGGAGCTAACCTGATGGTTGTATACAGGAATGTTAATGTGTCAAAAGGGCTATTTTTTAATTTATTTTATTTTATTATTTTTTAAAAGATTTTATTTATTTGTCAGAGAGAGAGAGAAAGAGAGAGAGCACAAGCAGGTGGAGGCAGAGAGAGAAGCAGGCTCCCACTGAGCAGGGGGCCCGATCCGGGACTCAATCCCAGGACCCTGGAATCATGCCCTGAGCTGAAAACAGCCACGTAACCGACTGAGTCACGAAGGCATCCCCAAAAATGGGCTATTTTTTAAATTAAAGGTGTACCTCTGGAACTTGTCCAGAATTTCATGGACTTTGGTTCTGTTCTCTAGCATTCTATTTTTTGGCATCCAACATTGACATAGTATTTTTAGTATGGTAGAGTAGTTGAACTGTGAAAAAATTTATGTCATATGTTGGAAGGTGCTAATATATTATAATGTTGGATTGAATGGGTGATCCAGATCCAGAATGATCCTAGAATAGTATATTTCTAATGATTCTTGAGGGCTGGTGATACACCACCACTTTTGAAGTGTTTTATAGTCATTTTTCCATTTAATTCTAATGACCCTATGAGGTAGCTCTTCTTATTATCTCATTTTACAGCTGAGAGAGCTGAGATATAAATAATTTACTAGGTTGATCCAAGTAGTAAGGTGCAGAGCTGAGGGATATCTTCAGGTGGTCTGGATCCAGAACCTTTGCCCATTTGGAATTCTAAGTTACCTTTTTCTGTGTTCTCTTGAAAACCCCTTCAGGATTAATCTCTTCTGTCTACTGTATCCAAACAAGGGATGGTAACATCATGACACTCTTGCAGCTTTTGCCTGCTATCAAGTGTAAAGCAGATAGCTCCTCTATCATATCCTCTTTTGTTTCTTGCCCTCAGATTCCTGTTCCACACAGTGCTCCAACTTACCCTGCCAGCTGGTGAGAGAGAGGAGACCTTCTGGACACACAGTGTCTAAACTGTTCTTTACAGTTTTTAAACCCCTTAACTATACGTTTTAATTAATACTTCATGAATTTGCTTTAAATAAATGTATTCCTATAAAGTTTCATGTAAATTAAATAAGTTATAATTTCATATTATCCTGGGAAAGATTCTTATTTATTTATTTAAAGTATTCTAGTAATGATTTCTTTTGTAAAGGGAAGAATCTTTTTGTTGAACAGTGGTTGTTTTCTATATTATGTTAACAAATATGGATATCACACATATTACTGTTATATAAACATAGGTCTGGCTAAATACACATTTTATATAAATATGCCTGAATTAAGCTTGATCTCATATTCTGCTTGATATTTACTAATAAAAAGGGGTTGGATAATATGGGTTTTTCTTAAACAAATGCTGTTTGTTGGAATTACCCTTAAATGTTCTATAGTAGACCCATCTACACTAAGAATAATATTCTTTTAAGCAGTAGAATGAGGTTTAATATGTAACAAAGTAGTATATATATATTTTTAAAAAATTCTTTTTGTGCCATAAAATTTACTGGGTAAATAATAGTGTTGTGTTTTAATGCTAAAATCAGTGTTTTATGTGACTGAAATAAATTGAAAATAACAGTTAAATTTAGACATAGCTTTATTAAAAAATCATTATGGTTGAAAAGCAGACAAACTGTTGCTTGGGAAACATACTTTCATGTAGCTCTGGGTAAAATATTTATTTCCTGTACCTAATACCATGCTAATGAGGCCATGAACCCAGAATCATTGTAATCTGTGTTCTGCCCTAAACACTCAACAGAGACTACTCTGTAACCTCGTAATTAATAGATCCAGTGGCCTCATTTTGATCATTATTCTTTTCCGACCTGTTCAGCTATTCACCAACTAATCCTCCTTGAATTCTTTTCTTTTAGCTTCTGTGGTCATGTATTCTCTCAGGTCTCTGACTTTTCCTGTTTTGTTTTTACTGCTTAATTCTCTTTGCCTATGCCATTACTGTTCATGTCTCATAAATTCCTGTACTTGGCACTTTGCTCTAGTCACTCTGTTCTTATTTTTGATAATTATATTAGTCCCATGGTTCTAGTTCTTATTTTTAGTGCAGATTTCCCCCAAGTTTCTTCCTGTATCAACTTGACCATCATTTCTAAACTGATGCTCTATAGATTTCACAATTCCCATCCAATGCACATCCTTTGAGAAACTTGGATCTTCTGTTTCCCGTATGATAGCCCCATAGCTCTAGATATTCAGGTTCAGAGTTTTCACTCACCTTTTCCCTCTTGTCATATTCTTTCACTTGCCAAACCCTGTTCTGCTTCTGGAAGGTCATCCTTCACTTTCTGTTCCCTTTGACTGAGAAAGGGAGGCAGGCTTCATTACTTTTTCTTCCATGTACACCTCGTGTTTGGCTCTTTCCCTCCATGCACAGCAGAGTCTATCCTATGCACTGCCATTTGGGGTATGTTTCAAAGTAAAATCTGATTGTAATATGTAATTGTAATATGAATAAGAATCCTTATTAGCCTTTATTAATACATTTCAGAGTCCAGACTTGTACTGTGGAGTTGAAACACTTCATGGCCTAACCTCTTGGCTCACTTTTCCACTGCAGCACTTGTCACACTTTTGCCACTATGCCATGCTCTAGCCCCATTGACCTAGTCCTTGAACACGTCCCCATTCTCCCATCTTTCTACTCTTGTTCAAACAGACCTTATTCTGGAATTCACTTTCCTTTAGTCTTACCTATCCTTCAGGAACTGTTTGAATTAAATCTTTCAAAAACAGTTTTCCCAAATTTACTGCTTAGAATTATACCTGTATTATAATATTCATCACAGGTTATAAATGTGTGTCTTTTTTCATTGTCCCCTACTCTCACTAGATTGATTTTGAATGACTAGAGAATGTGAGCTGCCTAGCAAAAGATTTGGTAAGATTTTATGTAGATCAGTGGATCTCAGGTTTTAGGATTCTTTTGTACTAATAATTATTGAGGACTTTGTAAAGATTTTGTTTATTCAGTTATATCAATATTTACTGTGTTAGAAATTAAAACTTAGAAATTAAAAACTTATTTATTCCATTTAAAAATAAATAATAAATACATGGTAACAGAAAATGACATTTTATGAAAAATAACTATTTTTGGGGTGCCTGGCTGGCTCAGTCAGTAGAACATCTGACTCTTGGTCTTGGGGTTGTGAATTGAAGCCCCACTTTGGGTGTGGAGATTACTTAAAAATTAACAAAAAGAAAAATAACTATTTTTCCAAAACAAAGATTTGTGGGAAAAGTGGCACTATTTTATATTTTTGTAAATGCCTATAATGTCTAACTTAATAGAAGATAACTGGATTAAATTTTCCTGCATTATGTTGTTTTGGTTGAATTGTAAATGAAATCTGGCCTCACACAGATATATCCTTGGGAAAGGAAGTAATAATGTAAGATTTTTGTTTTATTTTATTTGAGAGAGAGAGAGAGAGAGAGAGAGAGAGAGAGCATGAGAGGGGAGGAGGTCAGAGGGAGAAGCAGACTCCCGGTGGAGCTGGAAGACCAATGCAGGACTCGATCCTGGGACTCCGGGATCATGACCTGAGCCGGAGACAGTGCTTAACCAACTGAGCCACCCAGGCGCCCTAATGTAACCTTTAAAGATAATTCTGTGTATCCTTCTTTGATCCTTCACCAAAACTCAGCTGGTGGTAATTTCTTAAAGTGCCAAGGTGGAGTCTTAAACCATACTAGTGAACTTTTGTACTCTATTACAATCTATTGGTGTATTTTGTACTCTGAATGTATCTTTTACCCATGCATGATTTTATAACATGGTATATTGGTCCTTTGAAACATACTGTTTTGCTGAATTATGTAAATCTTCCAAATTTTTATAATATAAAAAAAATTATATTTTGATTTCATCAGAAAAGTCTTAACTATTTAAACTTATATAATGTAAGCTATTATAGTTAAGGTGGCAGATACAAGTTTTCCCAGATTCTGCTTGTCACTTGAATTTTATTATTGTCAACAAATATTGTCAGTTGCTTTCCTTGAGGTGACAGGCTTTACTGAAAAACAAAAACAAAAATCCCAAATTTGCCAAAAACTCATTTGTATCACCAAGGCTTGTTAGTCAGTGTTTCCAGTAACCATGGTATTTTGTGGGGGGAAAAAAAAGTTCCTGAAGATTACCACTGAGACAAGCACAACAAGTATTTTCCTTGAGACAACCATCATATTTTGTTTTACAGCAGAAGTACTTTATGTGCAATTCCTATTTCATCATATAGAATGTTAGAAAGATATATTTAGGATCAAGATATACTAAAATTAATACATTTTACTGCTTAATCAAAAGTTTTCTTTTTTTTTTTTAATTTTATTTATTTGAGAGAGAGTGGGGAGAGCACAGAGTGCTGGGCAGAGAGCCCAATGTGGGACTTGATTCCGGGACTCTGAGATCATGATCTGAGCCTAAGGCAGATACTTAATTGACTGAGCCACCCAGGTGTCCCCTCTTTTTTTTTTTTTTTTTTTAAAGATTTTATTTATTTACTTCACAGAGAGCAGGAGAGCACAAGCAGGGGGAACAGCAGAGGAAGAGGGAGAAGCCGAATCCCTACTAAGCAAGGATCTCAACATGGGGCTCAATGCCAGGACCCTGGGATCATGACCTGAGCCAAAGGCAGGCACTTAACCAGCTGAGCCTCTGGGTGCCCCAGTTAAAAGTATCCTTAAGTGAAACCAGCACTCTTTTACTGTGGGTGCAGTGACCACTGTCTTGGTTCTGGCTAAAGTGGTAGGAGTTTTACCTATCATTGGTTATGCATAATTAGGGTAAATATAACTATAATGAAAAAAGTGTCTTTGTATTATGAAAATAGTTTTGACCTTGTTGACTCTCTAAAAGGGTCTCATGATCTTCAGGGGTCCATTTAATTGGAGAACTGCTGGTCTCGGTAATTGTCCGCTTGAGTTGTGAATGTATTCAGGTTTCCTGTAGGCCAGACATGTAGAAGTCTAGAAAGTTAGAAAGGGACATTACAGTGGAGTTAATTTAATTCTAATTCCTCATTAAAAAGTTGAGGAAACAGGTTTAGAGAGGTCAAGAGACTTGATGAATGCCATACAGTTAAATTAGAGGCAGAACTGAAAAGATAATTCATGTGGCTCTTAGTTCAGAATTCATTTTTTCTATCAATATTGTGAAATTTAAAAATTTAGAGGATGGGGCACCTGGGTGGCTCAGTCACTTAAGGGTCTCACTCTTGATTTCGGCTCAGGTCATGATCTCAGAGTCATGGGATTGAGCCTTGCATTGTGGGCTCTGTGCTGGGTGTGGAGCCTGCTTAAGATTCTCTCCTTCTTTTTCCCTGTGACCCTCTTTCCTCCCCCCCCCCCCATGCTTGTGTGCACACACACTCTCTCCAAAAAGGTAATTTCAGACACATTTCGTATAAAGCTATAACTAGAAAATGAGTATTTTTTTTAATGATCTAATAGGGATACTGTCAAATAGAATTCCTTAGGGGATAAATTTTTGAACTCCATGAACCAGAACTCTAGGATCAGCTTTCATCTGTTTTTCACCTTTTTTTCCATCTAGTTGAATATGAAATTGCAGTGGTTTCATGGACAATTGAGAAATTGAGATAATTCAGTAATTAATGTATGATCATTGCTAAGAAAAGTCTTAAAATATATCCTGGTAAAAATCAGTATCAGTTTGACATTTAAGAGAACAACATATAATTATATACAAAAATGAAAAATAATTGAGCATACTTAAAGAATATATATATATTTTAAATCATTGTAGAAAGTTTTAAGCATGTTAAGAAAAGAAGAGCTATGAACCACCATGTACCTCTCACCCAGATTGAACAGTTAACAATTTATGGCTGATCTTAATTTACTTTTTCTTTATCTTAAACTACCCCCCCTCCAGATTATTTTGAACCAGATCCCAGATATTGTATAATATCATCTATAAACACTTTAGCTTGTAAAAGGGAGTGTTTCTTAAAACTTGTAATTAGGCATATATAATTAAGTCAGGACTTGATATCTAATAAGTTTGAATGAACCTCTCAGAGTCTTTTCTAGCTTAACCAACAAAAACCAGAAACAAACAAAAATCCTTCTCCTTTTGATCCTGCCATTCTTCTTGTTCTTTTGCCTTATATCTCTTAACCGTACTCTAAATTTCTTGAAAGAGAAGGCTCTATTAGCTGTTTCTGTTTTTTCTATTTTTAAATGAGTTTACTTTAGGTTTTTCGTTTTTGTTTTTTTTAAGATTTATCTATTTGAGAGAGAGTGTAAGTGCTGCGGAGAAGGTCAGAGGGAGAGGGAGAAGTAGACTTCCCTCTGAGCAGGGAGCCCAGTGTGGGGCTTGATCTCAGGGCCCTGAGATCATGACCTGAGCCAAAGGCAGATGCTCAACCAACTGAGCACCTTTTACTTTAATATTTTTAAATGAATTTACTACAGAAATCATATTTTGCCTGTCCACACGTTTTACTTTTTAAGGTTGTGTCTGTTCCAAAAAATGCATAAATAACATTTTTTACTTGGTAGTTTTAGAATATTGAGATGTCAGTAATCTGGTCTGTTTTGGGTGAATTTAATATAAGAATTTTTCTTTATTTTACAAGAGGGAGTATAGACTTCTACTTATAAAATAGAACAAACAGATGGTTACCAGAGGGGAGGTGGATGCAGGGATGGGTGAAATAGGTGAAGGGTATTAAGATTACATCTATTTTGATGAACACTGAGTAATATGTAGAATTGTTGAATTACTATATCGCATACCTGAAACTAATGTAGCAGTGTTAACTATACTGGAATTAAAAAAAAAAACCCAAACCAGAAACAAACAAAAATAAATTAAATATGGGGATATAGTTTACAACATAGGGAATGTAACCAATATTTCTAATATGTCTGGTGACAGATGGTAGCTAGATTTACTGTGGTAATGACTTTGTAATGTATACAAATGTTGAATATGTGGTATAGCTGAAATTAAAATAATATTGTATATCTACAACACTTTAATTTAAAAAAAGATACCATAGGGAGATTGCCGTAAAGATACATAGAGTCCATAAAGAGATACCTATTTGAAAACATGGCCAGAAATAATTTTCTCATATTGTTTTAGTATAGAATTATTCATTGTCTTCTATTTAGTATTCAAACTTATAAACCACTCCCCTTATGCCTTTAGTTTTTTTTTTTTAAATTTTTAAAAATTTTTTATTTATTTGACAGAGAGAAACACAGCGAGAGAGGGAACACAAACAGAGGGAATGGTAGTGGGAGAAGCAGGCTTCCCGCCGAGCAGGGAGCCCGATGCGGGGCTCGATCCCAGGACCGTGGGATCATGACCTGAGCCGAAGGCAGATGCTTAACGACTGAGCCACCCAGGCGCCCCATGCCTTTAGTCTTATAGACATTTTCCAATGACTATTATTTGTCTAACTGAAAGTTAAATCTCTCTTTTTCTGAAAGTTACATGTCTTATATCTGATTTATTTTCCTGAGTTTTTTTGATGTTATATTGACAATTCAGCTGAACCTTGATGGGTAATAATATAATTAAAGAATCTTAGATTTGTTAACAAAGGTAATGTGGATAGCTTTGCCCCAAAATATATAAAAATGTAAACTATAAGGCGTATACATAAGTTAGCAGTGTTGTTTCTCACATTAGTTTTCTTTGTAAAAGACTTCTGCAAAGGGCCCTTTTACTGGCCTCTGTTAAAGTGTATGTATATCTCCAAGAAATTGATTAATGAACAAAAAAGGAAAGTAGTGAATGTATGTTTTAACAGAGAATACATTTATCTGTACTTATTTCTCATCAAAGCTGCAGTATTTATATTTGGACTCCAGATGGTCAATATGTTTCTGGGTAAATAAAATTTAAGGGAAGAAATCAGCTAATCAAAGTTATAACCTGAACATTAAAAATTCCCCTGATTGTATGAGACATTACATGAAATATTTCCCTTATTCCTCTCTGGGGTATAAATGAGAATTTGGGGTGACTTTCCAAATAGTACTATTATCAACATAAAAGTGATTTGATTTATATTTGTTACTGTTGGAAGTGAAGGAATAAATTCTTGGATTGTTTTAAAAATCCTGGTGTTTGGGGGTGCCTGAGTGGCTCAGTCGGTTGAGCACCTGACTCTTGATTTTAACTTGGGTTGTGGTCTCAGGATCCTGAGATCAAGCCCTGCTTCGGGCTCCCTACTGGGCAGGGAGTTGGCTTGAGATTCTTTGTCTCCTTCTCCCTCTACCTCTCTTCCCCCTGCCCTACCCCTTAGGCACTCTCTCCCTTTCTCTCTCTCTCTCTCTCTCAAATAAATAAATCTTTAAAAAGAATCCTGATGTCTGGGACACAGCCTAGACCCATTAAATCTGAGATTTAGGGAGGGTGAGACCTAGATGTCAGTACTTTTCAAAGGTCTTCAGATGACTCCAGTGTGCAGCTCAGTTGTTTCTCTTTTTTTAATATTAAATCTGTGTAAATAAAACTTTTTGTCAAACACTGAGGAAATTTTGATGATCAAAATGTTTTAACAAGGGGTAACTGGGTGGTTCAGTCAGTTAAGCGTCTGCCTTTGGCTCAGGTCATAATCCCAGGGTCTAGAATTGGGCCCCCTGCTCAGCAGGGAGTCTGTTTCTCCCTTTGCCCCTGCCCCTGCTCATGCTTGTTGGAACGCTCTTTCTCTCTTTCAAAGAAATAAATAAAATTGCTAAAAATATTTAAAAATTTTTTTTAATGATTTTATTTATCTGACAGCACAAGCAGGGGGAGCAACAGAGGGAGAAGGAGAAGCAGGCTCTCTGCTCAGCAGGGAGCCTGATGTGGGGCTCCATCCCAGAACCTGGGCTCTTGACCCAAGCTGAAGGCAGACGCTTAACCAACTGAGCCATCCAGGTGCTACCAAAATTCAGTTTTTATATAGTAATTATTAAAATGTTCAATGTTTCATGGAAGAGTTAAAAGAATAGAACACATTCTATGGTAGAGACTTAAGAATTACTGAAAATTATTAGGGGTGCCTGCGTGGCTCAGTTGGTTAAGTGTCTGCCTTCAGTTCAGGTCATGATTCCAGGGTCCAGGGATCAAGCCCCACATTGGGCTTCCTGCTCAGTGGGGTGTCTGCTTCTTCTTCTCCTTCTACCACTTCCCTCCACTAATGTGTGCTCGCTGTCTCTCTCTCTCTGATAAATAAAAAAAAATCTTAAAAGAAAATTATTAAAATGATATACTTGTTATTCATTACAAAATTTGGAAGCAGAAGTTAATTTTGTTGAATCTAGTTTATAGGATACTTTTGTGGATCAATCCATCCTATTTTAAGCCTCTCTACAATTATTGTCTATTCGTTATGGAAATCCACGTAACCAAAATGAAGTGAATAAGAATCCTTGATATTTCTACCATGTATAGATAATTATTATTGTTAGCATTTTGCTGGATGATATTTTAGTGTGTGCCTGTATATACAACTATATATTTTTAACAAAAAAGAGATTAAAAGAAGTTCCTTCCCCTTTATTGGAAGGCCTTAAAAATTAAATGCACTTTCATCTCTGTAAGGTGATTTGAGAAATTTCATTTCTGTACCTGGAATTTATGATTTTTGAGTTCTGTGACTGTTGTTTCTGAATAAAGAAAAGTAATTATCCTTAGATGCTGCCTTAACACTTTGCTGTAGCCCCACTTAATAACTGCTTGATGATTTATGTAGATGAATGTCCATTTATATTCCAAACCAAATATGTTTTTCTTGAGGTGTTAGGTATAACATAATATAAACATTTTTGTCTTTTAATTTTTATACAATAAAATGGTTATGAATTATGTATTTACTTTTCTAAGAATATGATTTAAAAACATGATTTCAGTATTTTTGTACCAAGTAGAATTAATGAATTTACATTAATTATAGCCCTATATAAATTTAAAGAAATTATAGATTTTGCTTCCATAATCCAGTATATTAAATAAACTTAGCTTTTATTTTTGACATGCTCTTTTTATATATTTGTATGTCTTTGTACCACTAAATTGCTCATATCCTCTTATATTCTGTTGGATCTTTTCTGCCATTATTAGAGAATGCCTAGTATTTAGTGTGTTATGTGAGTGTTGAGATCTTTAATGAAAATACTAAAGCAGTAAAGCAGTGTTTTTTTTACTTTTCATGTAACAGCTGTCTTTTATTTATTTAATTTATTTTTAATCGCTTCTCGGCCTTTTGGCCAAGATCATGTGTATTTAATTTATTTTTAGAGAGAGAGAGAGAGAGAGGGAGGTGTGGAGAGTGGCAGAGCGAGAGGGAGAGAGAGAATCGGGGTTTCCTGATAATGGGTTTCCATCTCAGAACTCTGAGAGCATGACCTGAGCCGAAATCAAGAGCTGGATGCTTAACCAACTGAGTCACCTAGGTGCCCTGTCATCTACCTTTTGAAAAATGGTTTCTTAAGTATAGAATGTTATATTCTTAGAGATTTTTCTTTAGTGTGGAAAATCAAGGAAATGAGCGTTTTCCCCTTAGCTTTTAATCTCCTCCCCCTTCCCTGATTTTGTGAAGTAGTGCTTAAAAACTTGTGTAGTTTAGATGGGGGATTAATTTATTGCAATGTATGCAAGATTATACTTTGATAGTATCATTTCTGTGTTGTAAAGAAGCTGCTATTTTCACAGTACTTAGTTATAATCCCTGTAGACCCATGTGTTCTCTCCAGTAAATATGATCCTCCTAGGACCTGGAATATACCGTTGCTGGGTTGCTGCTGGTAAGTTTAGAGTCCGAATAGTAATTGGGCTGAGCAAATTCTCCTGTGGCGGGCATAGAAGAATGTGTGCAGGTCCCCTCTGGGTTGGGAATATGTACAGAAAGTACTGCTGCCTTGGCTTCTGGCATGGGACCCTGGGCTGGCCCTTGTCCCTGGATACTTTGAATGAGACACTTTGGCAACTATCCAGATTGGAAATATACCTTCTTAGGTTCCAGATCTACTTGGCTCATATGAGGGCAGTGTATGGGGATAGCAGTATCCTGGGTGAATGCCTAGTTTTGCCAAAGATCAGTCTCCTGCCTTAAGAGCTGTGCTGCTTATCTGTTGACAGTCTGGGAGCAGATTGCCAAATACAGGTCAAGAGGTATATATGACCTGTAAAAGGATCTTCTTCTTTCCAGTTGGGCTGTTCAGAGCTTGAACTTTGTGTGATTATTATTTTTTTTTTAAATTTTTCAAGGGCTATATTATTTTTTCAAAATATATATACATTTAAGTAATCTCAACACCCACTGTAGGGCTTGAACTCACTACCCCAAGATCAAGAGTCATATGTTCTATGAACTGAGCCAGCCAGGCACCCCTAAAGGGTTATATTATTTATTATTATTATTATTTTTTTTAAAGTAATCTCTACTCCCAGCATGGGGCTCAAATCCTAGATCCCAGGATCAAGAGTTGCATGTGCCATCGACTGAGCCAGCCAAGCATCCTTGGTTGTTATTTTTTTAATGTTATTTTGTTATTGGTTAACAATTTTGATGTCTAGTCAAAAGTTTAGTAATATGTTTGAGGGAATATGGCCTATATCAGAAATTCATAGTGTTACCCTTATAAAGGGATGAGAAGTAGCTTTTTAATGGAGTTGACTAGTGCATTTCTGGTAACAGTAATAGGTAACATTTACAAGGTAGTTTGAATCCTGATATGTAGAGCACATTGGTGTTTTGTTTTCCTGGAATGTATAGTGTATCACTACTTTACATTTCATTCTAAGCTTCATCTTTTATAATACTCCATTGAAATGGATCTCCTTTGTCCTGGGCCTCCTTGTTCTTCACTACCCTGATCACCATTAGTCCCCATGCCTGTGAATACTTTGTATCGCATATTAAGTGTTGATGTACCATACAGTTTACTTGTTTTTCTCCTTCAATAACTTGTAAACACTTGGGTTTTTATTCCTGTGTGTTCAAGGCCTAATACTTTGCTCTGTTCTAGTAGATACCCAATTAATGTCAATTCTGGGAATAACTTAACTATAAATTTGAACTGTGAATTTATTGTCTACTTCTTTTGAAAATTGTTTTCTCCAAATATAAATTCTGGGTCAGCCCATTTACATAAAATCATTTAGAGATGGTGAAATTGGGATAGTCATGGGCTAATGAGCCCAGGAAGCTAGAATATTGCTAAAAAAAAAAAAAAACTTGTAATAATGATGAGAAAGGATTTTTTAAGGAAGATGAAACCATAGCGGTAACTATTTCTCTTACCTTATCTTTAATAATTTGGGATGATATGGTTGGACACACTGGCAGAGATGAGATCGTTTCTACATGTGAAAAAAATTTAAGCTGTGCTTCTTCATATATCTATTAGTGTTAGATCAATTCTTTTGAAAGCTTAGAAAGCTCAGTGTAGTATTTTGTGCACATTCTCCTTTTTTAATCTTCATGTTGAGGTTTTGTGTATTATTTTTTCTGGCCTCAGGGTTGAAGAAGTCTGACTGTATAAGAAAGGTTAAGTTTTCATAGAGTTTGTTACATTTTTGGATGAAAGTTATTTTAAAGATTTATTTTTAGAGAGAGAAAAAGAGAGGGGAAGTGGGCATGCACCCATGAGTGGGGTAAGGGGCAGAGGGCCTCTCAAGCAAACTCCCTGCTAAGCACAGGCTCAATCTCAGGACCCCGAGATCGCGACCTGAGCTGAAATCAGGAGTCTGACGCTTAACCAACTTGCAGGCATTCTTGAGTTGTTTTAAGGATCACTTCTTTTTGTGATATAAAACCAATAACTGTCCTTTGAAAAGTTTGAAAAATGGGAATGTGTAAAGGAGAAAAGAAAAATCATTTATAATGCCACCACTTAGAAGTAGTGTTAATATTTTTATATACCTTTTGCTTTTAAAAATTTTATTAATTCTTATTGCCAAATCAGATAAATATTATGTTCTACTTTCTTCAAAGTCTTTTCTTTTTTTTCCTAATTGATTGTAATTTATCTGGAATTTATTTTGGAGCACGATTGGAAAGTTATTTTGAGGTTATAACAATCATTTTTCTTTTTCTTACTACTGAGAAAGAAAAGTCGTTCTTTTGACTGTTTTTAGGGAAGCTGTATTATTTAATTTTTTATATTCTTTGTCATCTGCTATAAATTTTTTGAAAATTATTTTTTACATTGTATTCATTTAAAATTAATCACTCATAAGAGAATGCATATAGCAAATCAAAACAGTATGATACAGATACAGTCGACATACCCCTAGATCACCACCTGGTTGTTTTCCTTCTAGAAACTAAGCATCATTATCATTTTTGTGTGTATACTTCTATATCTTTTACTATTATTGCAGTTTTTGGCTTGTAGAAATAATGTAGTGGGTTATGTTTTGTTTTAAGTTGTGTATGGAGCCCATCATGGGGCTTGCACTCATGATCCTAAGATCAAGACCTGAGCTGAGATCAAGAGTTTAACCAACGGAGCCACCCAGGTGTCCCCAAATAATGTAGTTTTGTATGTTTTTTGATGTCGAAGAGCTTGTATTCTTGCTTTTTTTTAAAAGAGATTTTATTTATTTATTTGATGGAGAGAGACAGAGAGGGAACACAAGCAGGGGGAGTGGGAGAGGGAGAAGCAGCTTCCCACTGAGCAAGGAGCCCCATGCGGGGCTCAATCCCAGGACCCTGGGATCATGACCTGAGCCGAAGGCAGATGCTTAATGACTGAGCCACCCAGGCACCCCTGAAGAACTTGTATTCTACAAATGTTTTGCAACTTTGTTTTTTCATATAACACTAGACCCTAGGTATGCATCTTGGGAGGTAAAGATTCACTTTACTGTTTTTATTTTACCTATATTATTATTATTTTCTTTAAGCTGTGTGCCCAGTGTGGGGCTTGAACTCATGACCCTGAGATTATGAGTTGCATGCTTTACCGACTGAGCTAGCCAGGTACCCCTCACTTTACTGTTTTTAAATGCTGCATGGCTTTCTGTAACTCAGATGTAGCATAGTTTATTAAACCATCTTCTGTATTGAAAGGCATTTAGGTTGTTTGCATTTTTTCTCTTATTCACAGTTGTACAAGAAATATCCTTGGTGTATACAGAGTGCTGTTTCAGAAAATTTACTATAGTCTCATTAACAAAAACTTGACATTACAGGTTTTTATTTTTTGTCACTGTGGTAGGTGAAAAAAACACCTTGTTTTAATTACATAAAAAAATATCTTTCTTAAGGGGAAATACCAGAATTTAATGATAAAGATGAGAGAAGTATGGTTTTCTGGCATAACTCTTTACAGAGATATGGCTTGCTCTTTGAAACAGACTTTGTGTTTAAAAGATTAAAAAAAAAGTTGAAGTTGTCATTTTATATGAAGAAGCACTGAGTTCTCTTTCCCTATTCATTTTAGTTAGTTTAGTTTACATTTGAATTGAGTTGTAATTCAGGGGAAAAAAACATTCTTTGCTTTTTAGTTTCCAGAATCAGATGTGTTAAAATCTAAGACCTTGGGAAACATTCCTAAGCTTGAGAAAACACAATTTGTCTAATAAAATATGAACCATGACACCCTTTTATATTCTGATTTATAGGAATAGAGAAAAAAAGAATAAATTTTAAAGTGATTTGGAAAATAGGCAAGTAATGGATTAATTAGAATTCATATATTAAGAGTGTATCTTTTTAAATTTAAGTATTTTATATATGGATCATTGGTATTTGGTTAGCAGTGGCATGATCTGTAAGATAAGCAAACTGAAACAAATAGGAATATGGTATTAAAAGGAAAGGATCACAAAATAACCCAACCAAGTAGTTCCTCTGATGTAAATTTTACTTAAGAAATATTTATTTATTTTAGAATATGAACATGTTTGAATGAGCTGGCGAAGGGCAGAGGCAAAGAGAATCTGAAGCAGACTGTACCGTGTGCACAGAACCCCTCATGGGGGCTCAATCCCATGATGGTGAGATTATGATGGAGCTGAAGCCAAGAGTTGGACATTTAACTGACTGAGCCACCCAGGCACCCTTAAATTTCAGTTTTATTAGTGATTTCCTATGTCCATTTTGAATCTAATTTTCTTATAATGGTCAAGGCCTAAAGCACCATATAATTATTGTACCGTGTAGTATATTTTCTTCTGAATTTTATCATTTCTTGAGAATTATGCAGATAGTAAACAGTTTTTTTAATTATTTTTATGGTATTGTTAAATTTTTTTTTGAGAGACTGCATGCAAGCAGGGTAAGGCCAGAGGGAGGGATGGAGGGGGAGAGAGAGAGGGGGAGGGAGAATCTTAAGCAGGCTCCATGCTCAGCAGAGAGCATGATATGGGGCTCAATCTCATCACCCTGAGATCTTGACCTGAGCCAAAATCAAGAGTTAGACATTCAGCCAACTGAGCTACCCACGTGCCCCTTTGTGATGTAGTTTTATGTGTCTTGTATTTGTTTAGTGAAAATAACTAATAGGAATAGCTTTAAAAAATTAAATCCCTTTGAGGCACCCAGTCATTTATTTATAGCATCCAGTCGAGAGTAAACCCTTGCATCCTTAGACGCTCCTTAAAATCACCCAGCCAAAGCCGAAATTCTAAAATAGGTTCTAATACCCTGTTTCTGAGAAGCCCCACCATTCTCTGTAATGAGAATTCTCCCTTAGGGCAACCAGTAATAAACCCAACTTGTTCAACTATTAAAATTAAATCTCTGCCTTCACTTTTCTTATTTTCTGGAGGGGGAAAACACTTTAAAAGGGGGCATTTAACTTTGTTTTTTGTTTTTGTTTTTATCTTCTTTTTTTTTTTTTTAAAGTAGGCTCCATATTGGGTGTGGACTTGAACTCACAACGTGGGGCTTGTACTCACAACCCTGGGATCAGGACCTGAGCTGAAATAAAGAGTCTGACATTTAACCTATTGAGCCCCCCGTTCCCTGCCCTGGGTGCCCCTAATTTTGTTATTTAAATTCTTATTTAAAAAAATTTTTTTTAAATGATTTTATTTTTAAGTAATCTCTGCAGCCAACATGGGGCTCAAACTCACAATGCTGAGATCAAGCATCACATGCTCTACCATCTGAGCCAGCCAGGTGCCCCTTAAAATGCCTTTAAAAACCTGCATATTTATAACAGTATTATATTTACATGTTTTAATTCACAAAGTTGCCTTTCGTTTGTGATACTTTATTGTAATGTGTCAGTTTTAGTTTTACTTTAGGAACTACATGTTGTGTTCAATAACATTTTTGGATAATGGCAAATATCATTGTTAAAATACGACACTTTAAATATGTGATAACATTGTACTGAAAGCATATTTTGAATCTATTGTTCTTTGCAGAGACACCCCAAAACTTTAATCTTACTATCTGAGACTATATTGTTTGTATGTGATCTAACCTAACATGGCAGCTTTGTTTAGCCATTTGACTTGAAGAGGGCATTCATTACTCATCTGTTCAGTCAACAAATACTTAATTCCCTGTATATGATATACTCTATTAAGTACTGGCAGTATATGGGTGAACAGGATGTGATCCTTGTCTTTAAACTCTAGGAGATGTTAAAATTTAACAACAAAGTACCAAAGTAGAGAGAAACTAATGTTTTAGAGAGTTAAAAGCAGATGCGAAGGAAGAAGCATCTAATTCTGAGAAGGGTTTTTGTGAAAGATTTCAAAGAGGATAGATTTGCTTAAAATTTTTTTAAAGATTTTATTTATTTGAGAGAAAGAGAGCAAGTAGGGAGAGAGGCAGAGAGAAAGAGGGAGCCCGATGTGGGGCTCCATCCCAGGACCCTGGGATCATGACCTGAGCCGAAGGCAGACGCTTAACCAACTGAGCCACCCAGGGATCCCATA
>CM053608.1:70826697-70848564 GCA_028646535.1 Procyon lotor | reverse complement strand
TTTTGTGAAAGATTTCAAAGAGGATAGATTTGCTTAAAATTTTTTTAAAGATTTTATTTATTTGAGAGAAAGAGAGCAAGTAGGGAGAGAGGCAGAGAGAAAGAGGGAGCCCGATGTGGGGCTCCATCCCAGGACCCTGGGATCATGACCTGAGCCGAAGGCAGACGCTTAACCAACTGAGCCACCCAGGGATCCCATATTTAATTTTTGAAACAGTGAGTGGAAGTGCATTATGTGAAGAACAGGGGAGAAGCTTTTCTGGCAGAAGGAATGCAAATTGTGTGGGTGGAAGGGTGACTCTTCAGTGTACTTGGGGCACAGAATACATGCTAAGTGCAAAAGGTACACTTGGAGAAATTGACTCGTTCAGTCTAGTGAGAAAAGATATAGTCTGAGTGCCTTCATCTCCAAAATGGTGTTGACATGTTGATCTGTGCTCTGTGATAAACTCAGCTTTCCAGGTTTTCAAGATTGCATGTGTTTCCTCTAGTGTCACTTGGAGAAACTGTTTCTATTCAAGATAAGATAAGACAAAGGGATGAGAGGAGTGGGGTGTCACCTAAACCGCACATAGACAGATGAGGAGCTGTGCTGGAGCTCAGAGTGAAATTAATTATTCTGAGTAACCTAACTCCAAATATTGAAGTGAGGTGAGTCTGTTAATGCGTAGGCAGGGTAATGGAAATAACTTTGGAATGGAATTCACAGTTCCTTAGCTAAATAGGATTTTCCTAAACATAATTTCTTTGCATTTGAAGCCTGAGCTTGTGCTGGACGTTTTGTTGGAAGATAGTGATAGGTTGAAATGCAATTAATATAATGTCTTAATTCTTAGCATTTTAAAATAACTTTATATTGTTGTGAATTTATCTCTTTTCCTGTCCCTTCCTTACTCTGTAGTCAGGATGAGAATCTCTTATTGCTGCTTCCACAAAATTTTGTTTTTTAATCTTTTCTATATAGCTGCTGAAAAAGAAAAATAGAAAAAAAGGCATAATATGGTTATTTAACATGGTGATTATTACAAATTTTTTTCTAATTTTCCCTTCGCCTGCTGTTTATTTAGTTTATCATGTCAAATAAATTAATGTTTTCTTAACATTTGTTGCTCTGGTTGTTATACTTATTATTCTTACTCTAGATTCATGTTTCCTTTCTCTTCTTTCCCTTTTCCCTTTTAAGCCTGTTTTCTATCTGTCCTTGTTTCCTTGCCCTGTATCTATTATTTTTGTGCTTACTGTCTCTTAAGCTGAAAACAGATTCTCTCTCTGACCAAGGATTCTGGCTGTCTTCATGAACCTCTCTGAAATCTATGTGTTGCAAATTTAGCTTTTCACAAAAGAATAAGTGATAGTCTTTTTTTTTTTTTTTAAAGATTTTATTTATTTATTTGACACAGAGAGAGAGATCACGAGTAGGCAGAGAGGCAGGCAGAGGGAGACAGGGAAGCAGGCTCCCTGCAGAGCAGAGAGCCCGATGTGGGGCTTGATCCCAGGACCCTGAGATCATGACCTGAGCCGAAGGCAGAGGCTTTAACCCACTGAGCCACCCAGGCACCCCTTTTAAAAGATTTTATTTATTTGACACAGAGAGAGTAAGTGATAGTCTTTGAAATCCCTAGATAGCCTAGAGTCTCTCATTTCTCAAAGTGCCTCTAGTTTTCTTTCAGAGCTTTATTTTTCTCTGTCCTCTGGAAAATAGTCTCCTAGCATAATGTCTTCTGTTCATTTCAAATGAGGAATATTACATGGGTTACATGATTATTGTGTTCACTGAACCAGTAACCCAACTTATGAAATTAGGACATTGAAGTAGCCTTGTTAAATGGGGCTTTCAGTGCTCCTTTTCTTGACCCTTCCTATATTTTGGTGACAGCTCACAGGGTGGAGCTCTTTAACAATGAAATATTTCACGGAGGGGGTAGTTTCCACCTCTAAGATGACATTTGATATTTCATTTGTTATTGCTCTTTTAAACATCTTATTTGCTTCAGTAATTTGAACACATACCATAATTAGACAAGGCCTTGGGCTGTATCAAGAGATCAATAAAATCGACTGTTTTGGCAATAACAGCAAGGCTCCTCACTCAGGTCCAGGATCCAATTGTCTGTGGTCATTTTTATTACTATTTAGTGTTTGGTAGTAGTTTTGAAAGAGTTGGAAATTTAATGTCTAGATCGAAACATGTTTACATGAGTTTTACTTACATTTGTGAATCTTCTAAGTGAGGCAGAGCAAAAAGATAGGCTGTGTTTTAGGGAGAAGTCAATTTCTGCCTTAATGTAAAGGAATGGAGGGAAGAAGTTGGAATATAGTCCTTATTCATCAGTTTGCCTTCAGTAGGACCATGGTGGAAGGACCTTTCTGTATGAGTGGATTAAGAGATCCTGGATGAAGGTGACTTTATTTGAGGGGTTGGTTGTTGGAGAAAAGTGTGAACTAACTCAGGTTGGGCATAGAGAGTGGAAGTGAAGTTGAGAGCTGGGATTAGGAGTGTAATAAAATCAGGCTGGAGAAAACTAATGGAGCATAGAATGTGGCAGTAAAGAGCAGAGCAGGGTGAAAGGGAAGTTTGTACTGCTTTAAGGAGGCAGAGAAAAAGAAGACGATGGAGAAGAGGAATAAAATACCAGCCTGCTTGAGATGGAAAAGTACTGTAGTTTGTAACCATTATAGAAAAACTGAAAGCCATTTATTTAATCTGTTAATCCGTGGAACTGGTGGAAGAGGCACAAATGTAATGACATAAGAAGTCCCTTTGTAATTCATTATGTATTAGTATTCAATGCATACTTGTATTTTCCATGTATGGATTCATTATACATGTAATATTTCTCATTAAGTAAATGTAAATTTTCATTTATTTAGTCATTTATTAGTGACTTTTTGTTGCGTGTCAACTGTATGTATATAGCCATGCTGCTTTTCAGAAGTATAATACCAGTTTACTTTTTTCACAGCAGTGCTTACAGTTGTAAGTCCCACCATAACTTTTTTTTTTTTAAGATTTTATTTATTTATTTGAAGAGAGGGACATAGTGAGAGAGGGAACACAAGGAGAGGGGTGGGCAAGGGAGAAGCAGGCTTCCTGCCGAGTGGGGAGCCTGATGTGGGGCTCAATCCCAGGACCCTGGGATCATGACCTGAGCCGAAGGCAGAGGCTTTAACCCGCTGAGCCACCCAGGCGCCCCCATCATAACTTGTTTAGCAATAAAAATTTTTTCTAAAGTAAGTAAAATTGGTAAAAAAAATCATTGCCACTCTGACTGTAAGAATGTGAATACTTTTGAGGCAGAAACCTTTGGTTTGAACGTTTAAAAAGATTTCTCTTTAACCACACTGACTGCTAACCATTTCTAAATGGCTTTCAGTTATGTGTATCGCAGCACATTATTGAATCCTTTTGGAAACAAAAAACTGAGTATTAAGTAATATCAGGGGTACCTGAGTGGCTCAGTTCATTGGGCATCTGTCTGCCTTCAGCTCAGGTCATGAGCCCGGGGTCCTGGGATTGAGCTCCGTGTCAGGCTCCCTGCTCAGCTAGGAGTCTGCTTGTCTCCCTCTGCTGCTGCTCTCCCTGCTCTTAGCTCTCTCTCTCTGTCAAATAAATAAGCAAAATCTAAAAAATAAAAATAAAAAAAGTAATATATATTAAAATGCAGAATTTTCTTGTGACAAAATATTTCTGCCAGCGGTCTCTAATAGAAACAGACTTTTAAAAGAAAATAGAGTATTGGCACAATTTTTTGGAAAGCAAGTGGATGGACAAAGGGGATCCTTGTCTTAGTGCTCTTTGTTAATGTGGCTATGGATGAGTCACTTTACTTTTCCCTGCCTTTGTTTTTGTATTTGGAAATGAACACAATAACATGGGTCATTGATTGTTCATATTTTAAAAACAGTCAGATTCTGTTATTCCGCTGGAGAGTTGATATACCAGTCACTGTTTTTATCTGATTTGAAGTTTTTAAGTTTTAGGTTAAGATAGATTTATTTTGTGGCTTGAGCCAATCGAACACATTTTAAATGTTTTTGGTTTGTTAATATTAATGAAGTACCCTGGATGATGATATGGATTATCAGTTTTTTATTAACAAAAGAAGCTATTATCATTCTCTAGAAGATAGGCTGAAGTGTATAATTATTTCCTGTAAAGTTAAAAAAGAATTTGTGCCGTAGAAATTAAGATCCCAGACATGTAATTTTGTCATTATGCCAGAAAATAATAGTGGTTTCTCTCAAACATATTCAGTGATAGAGTATCTTTGAATATTTCTACATTTGTTTTTATCTAATTGTTAAGACTTCATTTAGAATGTAGCATTTATTTATTTTTTTTAGCATTTGAGAATATTGAAATGAAGCAAAAATACTAAAGTTGTAGGCTGTTTTTGCGATTGCTCCCATGTGGTGGGTACAATATGTGAAGAGTGATGAGCAGTAGTAATGGTTTTGCTAGTTTTGGATACTTAAATTTTCCTTTATTGCACTGTTTTATTGTATTCATTTGAGCAACCTGTAAACTTCTTTTCGTAATGATTTTAAAATTTAAAAGATCTTGGGGCGCCTGGGTGGCTCAGTGGGTTAAAGCCTCTGCTTTCAGCTCAGGTCATAATCTCAGGGTCCTGGCATGGAGTCCCGCATCGGGCTCTCTGCTCAGCAGGGAGCCTGCTTCCTCCTCTCTCTCTCTGCCTGCCTTTCTACCTACTTGTGATCTCTCTCTCTCTCTCTGTCAAATAAATAAATAAAAATCTTAAAAAAAAATTTAGAAGATCTTAAATGATTTTACTCTACCCTGGGAGTAAACCTCTTTCCATTTAGGGAACACATTTCCAATTTTATAATAAAAGTGAGAATACAGGTCAGTGAAAGCATAATTCACTAACCTGAAATGCATTTCATAGCAACCTTTTAAAGATTAAGTTCAGTCTCTTCAGTAAGGAATAATTGTATTAATAGAATATTGGGGCTTTTTAAAAAATGATTAAAATTTCAAATATGAAATTGTCAGATTAATAAGCTTTCTTAAATATTCCCAATGCAATGATGAAAATAATTAACAGTGCATGGTATAAAAATGCTTTTCCTTGTTAAACCTGAATTTCTTGTTTGCATACATTGATCTTTCTTTCCTGATAGTTCACTAAAATGATAGTAGAGGGGAAAAAAAAATCTACAAGGGCAAGGAGAAGAAGTAATAGTAGATGAGGGATTTCAGCAAATTTGGATAGAAGAATAGTACCTGACTTAGTTAAGCAGAGGGATCTGTATTAAGTTCTTGCAGTGAGGAAAACCAACAAGAATGTATAGATCAAACTGAAGAATCTTGGAAAGACTTAGGATTTAGATGTTTCAGTTATTTACGAAGGTTAGGGTGAAGCCTTGGGGCAGAAAACAGTAAGGCTATTGGTGAAGAGCTTCGGTCTCCAGGTCCTTAATTATCTTGCCAAAGACTAGAGGCTTAGTTCTCTGGAAAACTGAACTTGATCAGAGGAAGACGAACAGATGCTAACAGTGGGAACATCCCCACAAAAAAGTTGAGTACTGCCCAGTTGCTTTAGAATGAAGTATGCCAGGCGATAGTCTTGATCTATTTACACAGAGCTTTTGGCCAGCTTTAGTACCTTCTAAATGTGAATGGAAAACTAGATGTGTTGAGGAAGACCTTTCTATGGAAGAGAACGGAAATGGTAGGAAAAAAGCGATGAGAAGACAACAAAAATGATGGAGGGAGATAAAAAAAAATTGTGATTGTAGAAATAAAACTTCCAGTAGAAGAATTAGAAAGTCAACAGCTACACATTTCCATAAAAGTAGAATAAAGAGAGAAAGAAATGGTTAGTAGAGGAGAACATGAGATTAAAGTCTCATAGAGGTATAGTATCAAATTATAGAACTTTTAGAAAGAGAAAACATAAAATAGGGGAACATGTTTTCAAATAAATAGTAGAAGTAGGATCAGAACTTTCCTGAGCTTTGTATGTTGTGTGCCTCCAGACAGCATCTGTTCTCTTAGTGGGGGTAGCGTAGTGAATTCAAGCAGTGTACGTTTAGCTTTGTCATCATGGAAATTTAGAGCATCCATTAAAAAAAGATCCTTTAAGCTTGCAGCTTAGAGGAAGAACCAGAGAGGGGTATAAAATGATCAGGAATCTGAAAGATAGCAGTTCTATACTTGCTATACCTTTAAAATCCTGAAGAAAAATAACTTTCAAGCTGGAATTCAGTTGTGTGTGTGTGTGTTTTCAATCTGTCATTTAAGTCTGAAGGTAGAATAAAGACTTCTTTGGACATGAAAGGACTCCATTATACTATATACCCAGGAGAGAGCAGTGCAGGGGAAGTCCTAGAATGACAGCCAGGCAGCAAGTTTACAGAGCAACCATGCAAGGGGGGGAAGGGTAGAGAGGAGGGCAGGGCCCTGTTGTTGGTTATAAAGCCTTTTAAAATATTGTATTTGGCTTTAAAAAAAAAGCCTGCTAATGGGGCGCCTGGGTGGCTCCTTCAGTTAAGTGTCTGCCTTGGGCTCAGGTTGTGATCTTGCAGTCCTGGGATTGAGCCCTATATTGGGCTCCCTGCTCAGCAAGGAGCCTGTTTCTCCCTCTCTTGCTTCCCCTGCTTGTGCGCTAATAAATAAATGTTTAAAAAACCCCACTCTTTTATCACTTCAATAAAAAATTAATATGAACGTACATTTTTATGAAGCACTATCAGTATTGAATGGGGCTTATGAGGAGGTTGTGATTAATACTACTTTAATGTGAACAACTAAACTGAAGGGAAAAAGCAGGCTCAAATCATGAGTGTGAAGAAATTTTTCCTTCATGAAGAGTACCCCTTGGTAGTTCTAATGGATTCTATTCCAGTATGGTAATTCTTGTGAACTGAGACGAAATTGTAGCTGAGTTGAATTTTAATTGTTGAATAATCACTGTGTAATTAAGTCCAGAAAATGAATGAGATTATAAAAATAGTAACTGAGTACTTAAACTACTCTGACTTTAAGTTTTTGGACTCAATTGGCCTTAATAACTAGGGACTTTATAAAGTCGATACTGTTAAAATTCAAGGTTGGATTTTGGTGTAGGTGGAAAGCAGCAGCTTTAAAGGAAACCATTCACAGCTGTGTTGGTGGTTAGGCGTGAAGGCAAAATGCCCAGTGTGTGGTAGTGGAGAGGGTTTTCATTGTAAGATCTACTTAAAAAAAACAACACAACAGTTTACGTATTTTAAACTCTGTTTAGGGAAACTGAAGCCCTTTAACCCTATAAATAACATTCCTTTGAGATATTGTCATGCTTTATGAGCTGGGAAGAGTTGTGAAGCTTTGGATCATATAATCACTATTTTACATTAAAGGAATGATTTTGTTTGTGAAAAGTTAATTATTTTGGTTACTTTTTTATGTGCCTTGACAAAACCATGAGAAAGTACACGCAAGCATGAGCAAGGGGAGGGGCAGACAGAGAAGCAGACACCCTGGTGACAGGGAGCCTGATGTGGGGCTCCATCACAGGACCCTGGGATCATAAAACACCTTAAAAAAATTATTTATTTTAAGAGAGAAAGAACACATATGCATGCAGGGTGGTGAGGGGCAGAGGGAGAGGAAGAGTCTTAAGGAGGCTCCATGCCTATCGTGGAGCCTGATGCGGGGCTCCATTTCATGACCCTGAGATCATGACCTGAGCAGAAATCAAGAGTCAGATGCTTAACCAACTGAGGCACCCAGTGCCCTGAAATATTTTTTATGAAGGATCATAATGACGCTTGAATTGTGTTTATCTCAGGTCTTGCTTTGCAAATAAAAGTCCAGGTAGATTTTTCTAACTCAGAGAAATTTCCACTATGTTGTTTGACTTATTTGGTTACTTAGAAATCTACTTTTTATTGATATCTACTTGGGAAAAAAGTCTAACTCTTGCCTAAGCTTTGCTAGCTGTTAGGTAAAACTTTGTGTTTTTAGCCATGTTTTGGGAATGTATTGTGTTGCTCTATTTCCTTAGTTTTATTTATCCAACACATTTGTGTGAAATGCTAAGTTGAATGAACAGCAATAGATCTGATTTGAGGTATATGTACAGTCCAACAGATTGTAATAATCAGAAAAATCTAGTTGCTGAACAATAACCTTAAAAGATGATTGCTATACTGAATTTGATATGTAGTGGATTTATGAGACAAAGTCTTGTAAAAAAAAAAATTTTTTTTTTTTTAAGCTTGATTCACTGGGATGCCTGGGTGGCTCAGTTGGTTAAGTATCTGTCTTTAGCTTAGGTCATGGTCCCAGGGTCCTGGGATCGAGTCCTGCATCAGGCTCCTTGCTCAGCCGGGAGCCTGCTTCTGCCTCTGCCTGCTGCTCCCCCTCTTGTGCGCATTCTCCTTCTGATGAATAAATGAATAAAATCTTAAAAAAAAATTTATTTGTCTACTTTAGAGAGAGTGTGCACGTGAGTGGGGAAGGGTTAGAAGGAGAGAGAGAGAGAGAGAGAGAATCCCAAGCAGATCCTCCACTCAGTGTTTAGTCCCACTCAGGGCTCAGTCCCAGGACCCCAAGATCACCCCCAGAGCTGAAATCAAGAGTCAGTTGCTCAACCAACTGAGCTACCTAGAAGCCCCAAGTCTTAAAAATTAAAAGCCAATCAACTATCTTTATACATCAGGGATTAGATTTCTCATATAATATTAATTTTTCTTTTCTTTTTTTCCTTTTTTGAAAGATTTTATTTATTAGAGCAAGTGAGCATGCATGAGTTGGGTGAGGGTCCCAGGGACAGGGACAAGCAGACTCCTTGTCGAGCAGGGAACCCAGTGCAGGGCATAATCCCAGGACCCTGACACCATGACTCCGACACCATAAACCTCTGAAGTCAGATATTTGACTGAGCCACCCAGGCACCCCTTAGTTTTTCATTTAATTTGGCTGAAACACCCAGTCAGCTACTAAATCTGTTCAGTTTATTTGTTTATTCACGCACTTAGTAATTATTTGCTATCTGGTATCTATCCCATTCTGTCATTCTCTGATACTGCCCTAATTTTGATATGTTGTTTTCTTTCCTCATCCTTTTGAATTTTTACATTCGGTCTCTTCTACCAGAACACAGTTATCTTTTCAACAGCCCAACTTAATTAGCTTGCTCTTCATTGCCTGTAGCATAAAGAATTAGAGTTAAGGACCTTTATACTTTGACATGGGTCTGCCTTTCCAGCTTTATCTTCCACTAAGTCTTTTTTTAATCCTCTTTCGCAATCTGTCTTCTAGTTTCAGTTCCACATTTTAAAATTTCTGTTTGCCATTTTATTTTTCTAGAATACCACTCCATAATTCTCTGTCTGTTGAAATTCTTGGACCTTTAGGATCAGCTTAAATTGCTCTCTCTCTAAAGCCTAAGTAAGTCCCCTTTGGCTAACTTCAGTCAGGCAAAGTAATCTTGCCTTGATGTGAAACATTTCAGCCAGGGAACAAAGATGTTTATTGGTGAGAGAAGGACAGGATGAAAGATCAGGAAAAAGCAGTGTGAGCATAGTAGATATCTGTTCGGAATGTTCCTATTAATATTTAAAAAAAGCATTAGTCTTAAGGAATTAATAGGGCCACCAAATGTAGATTTCTTTATAAGGAAAGAAAATATTTGCTTTGTTTTTTTCCCCCTAATTCACTTAATGAAAAGTGAGGTTTGTAGTTTGGAGTTTGCGTCTTCATCTCAGGGAATTAAAATAGACCTTATGTCTTGATTTTTGCCCGTTTTTTTGGGCCTAAGTTTGTGTTCTCAGATGGAGAAAAGATAAGGAAAGAGAAGGTGGTTTAGACTAACTGTCCACTTTTACAGTGCTTATTTCTTTGCACAGCACTTATTTCTTGAATACTTCTTCCTAGCCTCTGCCCCCCCCCCCGAAATAATTAGTTGGAATTCTTTTAATGACAGTGGGAGATGACATTGTAATTTTAGGAATTTTTAGGATTTTATTTCTACATGTGCTTCTCTTTTGTTTTGTTTTAGAAAATGTGCTTTTGTTTTTTTGTTTAGGATGAAAAATATGATTTTTATTACTTTTTGGTGCTGTGCCTGACACCATAATGGGAATTCAGTAAATCCTTACAGAATGTATTTGTAATAATGCTACTTCATAGTATAAAGCCCTTTGAAATTTCACTTTCCCCGGACACTTCCCCCATAAGTATGTGACATTATGTGTTGAAGAGATTGCATTTTGTAGGAAGACTTATTGTTAAAATACTTATAGAGTCTGATCATTCTATTACTGCTTGAAAGTTAGTATTTATCATCACAAGAGAAGTATATAGTTCTTCATAAAAGTGAGAAGAACTGAAATCAAGTAAATCACTCCTATAGAAAATAGGAGCTATTTCGGAGTGGATTTTGTCAGAGAATTAGCATTTTAGTGTTCTGATGGTTGCCTTTTCTGCTGGTGGTTGGTAGTTGAGAAAGAAAAATTGTTCCTAAAGTCCGTAAGTGTTTTTTAGTTTGTTCTTTCAAAGTTAGTGAAATTACTGTTATCCCCAGAGGTTAGAAAATATTAAATAACATATGGTTCACTCTGAGGCTTTTACCCATTTATCCTAGGACATCTGGTTGAGGACTAATTTTGTGAAAAAGATTTGTTGATTCTATTACATTACCTTGACTTTTTTTTTTTTTAAACTCAAGGTCTGTAGGAATTTTCAGTATTTACTCTATGACGAATTAAAAGTTAAAATTTATGCCCTTTTGAAAAACTGCTTCCTGAAAACCTTTCTCATTATTTAAGAACATTTTTTTTTTTAAGATTTTATTTATTTATTTGACAGAGAGATCACAAGTGGGCAGAGGCAGGCAGAGAGAGAGGAGGAAGCAGGCTCCCCGCTGAGCAGAGAGCCCGATTCGGGGCTCGATCTCAGGACCCTGAGATCATGACCCGAGCCGAAGGCAGAAGTTTTAACCCACTGAGCCACCCAGGCGCCCCTATTTAAGAACATTTAATCAGAGACCTATCTCAGTATATAATGAACTTCTGGAGAGTTCTCCTGTGAAGTGGGAATGCCTAGCTAAGAATGGACATTTACCTCTTTTTTTTTAGATTCTTGTTTGCTTTATATTTAGTCACATAAGAAAAGCGACATCAGGCCTTACTTTAACCAAAGAAAATTCAGAATCGGTATGAAGCTGAATGAATATGAATGGATTAACACTACCATTTACAAATGCATACCATGAGGTATGCTCCCCAACAAAATCAAGAGCAGTCAGGACCTAGGAACTACTGAAAAAGTACTAGGATTCCTGTCTCAAGGGCCATTAAGTATAAGTGGATATCCTTAATCTATTTTCAGTATTTCAAAAAACCTGGTGGAAGGTTTATATTTGCTGTGATGGAGGTGGTGTAGGCCAACTGAGGTGTTGTTTCTTTGCTTTTGGTTTCTTGCCTTACTGTAGTAACACTAGCTATTTTACAGGTGGTAGAGCCATAAAATTAATTTGTCAGTTTAACAAGTGCCTATTTTGTGCCAAGCACTGTTTTTAGGCTTTTACATTCATAGCAGTGAATAAAACAAAAGCCTCTGGGTTCAAGAAGCTTGTACTCTAAATAAGTGAATAATATATGTCAGATGTTAAGTGCTGTAGGAAAAACAAAGTAGGGAAGGGTGTTAGGGTGTGCTGGTTTTGAGTGGATGAATTGGGTTGCTATTTTATAAAAGACAGTCTGTGAAGCCTCCTTGATAAGATAATAGAGTTAAAAAGAAGAGAGGGAGCAAAGTTTGCTGTTATCTTTTAGGCAGAAATATTGAACCAGTAAATGCCAGAGTCCTGAAATGAATGCATGCCTAGTGTATTCAAGGAATAGCAAGGAGACCATCATGAATCAGAGTGAGAGGGGGAGTAGGGAGAGGCTACGCCAGAATGCTTATGAACAGGGGTTACAATTTGTGAAGAATCTTGTGGGCCACTGTGAAGAGTTGGGCTTTTATGTGAGGGAGATGGGAGGCATTAGAGAGTGTTGAGCAGAGAATACCACATTATTTAGGTTATAAAAGGATCAAACTGCTATACCGAGCACTGACTCTATGTAGGCTACAGAGGAAGCAAGAAAAGCAGTCGGAAGCTACAACAATAATCTTGGTGAGAGCCAGTGTTGACAAGGAACAGGGTTGAACTGGTTGCACTGGTGAGACCTGGTCTGATTCTGGATGTAATTAAAAGATAAAGCCAACAGGATTTGTCAAAGGATTCAATGTAGAAAGGGAGAGAGGAGAGTTGAAGATGACGTCAAAATTTTTGGCATGTGCAGGAGTAAGGATGAAATTGTCATTTCATGAAAGAAGAAGAGATCTATAGTAAATTTGAAAGGGGAGATGGGAGGTCATTTTAGGATATAAGTTTGAGGTAGCTGTTGGTTTCTTAAGCAGTGATATTAAGTAGGCTATGAGCTCTAGAAATCTAGAATTCAGTGGAGAGGTGTTACCTGAAGGTGTCTACCTGAAGGTAGATAAGAAAGAAATTCTTGTCCATTATTAGCATGTGGATAATGTTTAAATATTTAAGACTAATCAAGAAAGCAAGGGGATGAGAGTGGATAGATGCAGTCCAGGGATTGAGCCTCAAGAATTTCTGATGTTGAAGAGGTAAGGGGGATCCCAGCCAAAGGAGACCAAACTTTTTTTTTTTTTACAGATAGCTTGGTAGATATGGTCATCAAAACATGTTACGATGAGGAGTTGGAAGTAATTAATTAAATTATATTTAAAAAGAAATTCAAGGGGTGACTAGGTCACTTAGTCGTTAAGCATCTGCCTTCGGCTCAGGCCATGATCCCAGTATTGTGGGGTCTAGCCCTGCGTCTGGCTCCCTGCTCTGAGGGAAGCCTGCTTCTTCCTCTCCCACTCTCCCTGCTTGTGTTCCCTCTCTCGCTGTATTTCTCTCTGTCAAATAAATAAAATCTTAAAAAAAAAAAAAGAAATTTAAAAGATAGTTCAAATTTCTCATTTTGTGAAATACCTGAATATTCTTACTGTGTATTTTTATTGATATGTCAATTAAGAAACAGTAATATAAAGATATTTTGTAACTAAATCAATAAAATGAAAAATCTGATGAAATGCTCCATTCCTTTAAATATTTGTCTGACTCTCAGCTAGTCATTTAAATGCAGTGTTATGTGGAAGATAAAATTAACTCCACATGTCATCATATTTACCTTTTAGCACAGATCACTCAAGTCAAGAACTTCTGGTGTGAGGGGAAAAAAAAGAACTGGTGTATACTTTCTTGTAGTCTACCTGTTAAAGAATTTAAGTCCAAATTACAAGTAAGAAATAATAAACATTTTAATATTTATGAAAGAAGTATTGAGAGGATTTTCATGAAGTATTTTATTTTTTAAAGATTTTGTTTATTTGAGAGAGAGAGCGCACAAGTCGGGGATGGGGGTTTAGAGAGAAAGAGGGAGAAGTAGACTCCTCACTGAGCTGGGAACTGGATGTGGTGCTAGATCCTAGGATCCTGGATTTTGACTTGAGCCAAAGGCAGATGCTTAACCGACTGAGCCACCCAGGAGCTCCTCATGAAGTCTTTATATATCTTTTAGGTTACATTTATTTCTTGTGCCATTAAAAAATAGGTTAGGACAACATAGTATATTATACAACCAGGTCTTTTAGATTTAGTGATAAATATAAACCAGTGATGCAGATAAGAAGTTTGAATAGGCAAAGCTATGTAGTGCAATGATTATGTGTTTGGACATGTGGTCACACAGGACTCTTATCTTCTCTTTACATTCATTTCTTAGTTGTCTCTGTTGGAGCAATTTGCCTGAGACTTCCAAACCAAGATGCAGAAAAATTAAGTGAGATAACATATTCTAGTACTTTAGTGCAATGCCTGGTACATAGTGAGTGGTCTGTGAAATATCATTGTAATTTTGTTGTTTCCCTTGATTAGTTGAATTGAACTCCATACCAGCTGTGAGAATTGTCTTTAGTTCCTGTTTTTGTGGGATATACCCATGCACACGCAGCCCAAGTTAGTAATGTTAAAGAAAAAGCAAACCACTTAGTTTTATGAATTACATGAAAACTTTATTGAATATCCTAGGTTTTATGATTTCATTTATGATAATGATAGAAATTATAGTGGAATAACACATTCTACTCTTTTTAATTTGTGTGTCTCAGAGTTTATTCCTCCTGATCATAGCATTTGAGAGTTTGTTTTCCATTTAATGAGTACCTATCTTACAAGAACTACGTGGGCTGAATTAGATTGGATTTGGGGTCAACTCTTAAAATGGTGTTGCTATTTGTAGGCAAAAATCAACTTGTATTATGCACATTGTAGAAGAGGTAAAAAGCTAGAGATGTCAGTGATGTGTTTAAGAGACTAAGGATTATTCAGACTTCTTAAGACCTTAGTTGATGATAGTGTACTGTCCAGACTGTGGTTTGCTCACATAAAAATCTTTTAGTCTGAAAAATCTGAGTAACATTGACTCAAGGCCTGAGATTTAAACTGTAGAATATTTCAATTTGAGCAGAATGGGGCCATTTTATTCATCAGGATCTTCAGGAGAAAAGGCCTTTCTTTTGGGTTTGAAGACCAACTTAAAATTTCATTAACTGCTTATTGGGACATCAACATTATCCCATGATGGAGAGAGTGAATTAAAGTCTTCAGTCTTTTAGAAACTCCTTTTTTGGGGGCACCTGGGTGGCTCAGTGGGTTAAAGCCTCTGCCTTT
This sequence comes from Procyon lotor, assembly GCA_028646535.1. NCBI lineage: Eukaryota > Metazoa > Chordata > Mammalia > Carnivora > Procyonidae > Procyon > Procyon lotor. The sequence goes on along the minus strand of CM053608.1, from coordinate 70,833,824 downwards.
GGCTCAGGTCGTGATCTCAGGGTCCTGGGATCGAGCCCCACATCGAGCTCTTTGCTCAGCAGGGAGCCTGCTTCTCCCTCTTTCTCTGCCTGCCTCCCTGCCTATTGTGATCTCTCTCTCTCTCTCTCTCTGTCAAATAAATAAAATCTTTAAAAAAGAAAAAAAAAAAAGAAACTCCTTTTTTTGAAAGACTAACAAACTTTTAAGAAGTAACTTTTAAATCTAACACTAAGTACAAAACTGAGTAACTTCTGGGTGTAATCACTGGACAGTAAACAAGATTAGCCACAGGGTATAGAAAATCTGAATTGCCTGGGATAAATTAATATCTTATTATTCTGGTATTTTACCCTCTGTAAAAGAAATTTTGGGGTTCTGAAATAAACTGGGGTTCTGAAATAAACTAAACTGGTTTAGTTTCTGAGAATACAGGACTGTCTCTAGAATGATGTACATTTTGACCAGGTTATCTTAGTGTAGATTATCTCCATTTTATTATTATTTTTTCATTTCAACTCAGACCTTTTATTGTTATTGTTGGCATTTAGCTGTCCAATCTGCCTTTTTTTTTTTTTACTAGACAAAGACTTTTTAAAAAATTTAAATTCAATTAATTAACATATAGTGTATTATTAGTTTCAGAGGTAGAGTTCAGTGATTCATCAGTCTTATATAATATCCAAGGCTCATTACATCATGTCCCCTCCTTAATGTCTATCATCCAGTTACCCTATCTGCCCCATCTCTCTCCCCTCCAGCAACCCTATTGGTTTCCTCTGATTAAGAGTCTCTCCCTCTCTGATTTTGTCTTGTTTTATTTTTCCCTTCCTTCTCCTATGATCCTCTGTTTTGTTTCTTAAATTCCACATATGAGTGAGATCATTTGGTAATTGTCTTTCTCTGATTGACCTATTTCTCTTAGCCTAGTAGCCTTTAGTTCCATCTCCCGTCATTGCAAATGACAAGATTTCATTTTTTATGGTGGCTGAGTTGTATTCCATTGAATCTTATTTATCCATTCATCTGTTGAGAGACATCTGGGCTCTTTCAGTAGTTTGGTTATTATGGATATTGCTGCTATAAACGTTGGGGTGCAGGTGCCCCTTTGGATCACTACATTTGTATCTTTGGAGTAGTTACTTAGTAGTGCAGTTGCTGGATTATAGTATAGCTCTATTTTCAACTTTTGAGGAACGCCCATACTGTTTTCCAGAGTGGCTTCATCAGTTTGCATTACCACTAACTGTGTTGGAGGGTTCTTCTTTTTCCATATCATTGGCAACACCTGTCATTTCCTGAGTTGTTAATTTTAGCCATTCTCACTGGTATGAGGTGGTATCTCATTGTGGTTTTGATTTGTGTTTCCTGATGCCAGATGATGTTGAGCACTTTTTTGTGTGTTTTTTGGCCATTTGAGTGTCTTCTTTGTAGAAATATCTGTACATATTTTCTGCCCATTTCTTGATTGGATTATTCTTTGGGTGTTGAGTTTGATAAGTTCTTTATAGATTTTGGATACTAGCCCTTTATCTGATAAGACATTTGCAAATATCTTCTCCTATTCTGTTGCTTGTCTTTTGGTTTTGTTTACTATTTCCTTTGCTGTTCAAAAGCTTTCTATCTTGATGAAGTCCCAGTAGTTCATTTTTGCCTTTGTTTCCCTTGCCTTTGGAGACATGTCTAGCAAGAAGTTGCTGCGGCTGAGGTCAAAGAGGTTGCTGCCTGTGTTCTTCTCTGGGATTTTGCTGGATTCCTGTCTCACATTTAGGTCTTTTGTCCATTTTGAGTCTAATTTTGTGTATGGTTTAAGGAAATAGTCCAATTACATACTTCTGCATGTGTCTGTCCAATTTTCCCAACACCATTTGTTGAAGAGACTTTCTTACTTTTTTTTTTTTTTCAAAGATTTTATTTATGGGGTGCCTGGGTGGCTCAGTCGTTAAGTGGCTGCCTTCGGCCCAGGTCAGATCCCAGTGTCCTGGGATCGAGCCCTGCATCGGGCTCTCTGCTCGGCAGGAAGCCTGCTTCTCCCGCTACCATTCCCTCTGCTTGTGTTCCCTCTCTCGCTGTATTTCTCTCTGTCAAATAAATAAAATCTTAAAAAAAAAAAGATTTTATTTATTAGAGAGAGAGAGATATCACAGGTAGGTAGAGAGGCAGGCAGAGAGAGAGGAGGAAGCAGGCTCCCTGCTGAGCAGAGAGCCCGATGCGGGGCTCCATCCCAGGAACCTGAGACCATGACCCGAGCTGAAGGCAGAGGCTTAACCCACTGAGCCACCCAGGTGCCCTGAAGAGACTTTCTTTTTTACATTGGATGTTCTTTCCTGCTTTGTCAAAGATTAGTTGGCCATAGAGTTGAGGGTCCATTTCTGGTTTCTCTATTCTCCTCCATTGATCTGTGTGTCTGTTTTTTGTTTTTTGTTTTTTTTTGTTTGGTTTTATTTTTGTTCTTTTGCCAGTACCATACTTCTTGATGATTACAGCTTTGTAATAGAGCTTGAAGTCCAGAATTGTGATGCCACTAGTTTTGTTTGTTTTTTTTCCCCCCAACATTCCTGTGGCTATTCAGGGTCTTTTCTGGTTCCATACAAATTTTAGAATTATTTGTTCCAGCTCTGTGAAAAATGTTGATGGTATATTGATAGAGATTGCTTTGAATGTATAAATTGCTCTAGGTAGGATAGATGTTTTAATAGTATTTGTTTTTCCAGTCCATGAGCATGGAATGTTTTTCCATTTCTTTGCATCTTCTTCAGTTTCTTTAATGAGTGTTCTATAGTTTTCTGAGTACAGATCACATGCCTCTTTGGTTAGGTTTATTCTTAGGTATCTTATGGTTTGGATGCAATTGTAAATGGGATTAACTTCTTAATTTCTTTTTCTTTCGTCTCATTGTTGGTGTATAGAAATACAGCTGATTTCTGTGCATTGATTTCATATCCTGCCACGTTGCTGAATTCCTGTATGAGTTCTAGCAATTTTGGGGTGGAATCTTTTGGGTTTCCCACATAGGGTATCATATCATCTACAAAGAGTGAGAGTTTGACTTCTTCTTTGCTGATTTGGATACCTTTTATTTCTTTTTGTTGTCTGATTGCTGAGGCTAGGACTTCTAGTACTATGTTGAATAGCAGTGGTGATAGTGGACTTCCCTGCTGTGTTCCTGACCTTAGGGGAAAAGCTCTCAGTTTTTCCCCATTGAGAAAGATATTCGCTGTGGGCTTTTCATATATGGCTTTTATGATATTGAGGTATTGAGGTATGTTCCCTTCATCCCTATACTGTGAAGAGTTTTGGTCAAGAAAGAATGCTGTACTTTTTCAAATGCTTTTTCTGCATCTATTAAGAGGATTTTATGGTTCTCATCCTTTGTTTTATTAATGTATTGTATTACACTGATTGATTTACAGATGTTGAACCAACCTTGCAGCCCAGGTGAATAATCCTTTTAATGTACTGTTGGATCCTATTGGCTATTCTATCTTGGTAAGAATTTTTGCATCCATGTTCATCAGGGATATTGGTTTGTAATTCTCCTTTTTAGTGTGGGTCTTTGGTTTTGGGATCAAGGTGTAATGCTGGCTTCATAGAAAGAGTTTGGAAATTTTTCTTCCATTTCTGTGTTTTGAAACAGCTTCAGGAGAATATGTATTAATTCTTCTTTGAAAGTTTTGTGGAATTTCCCTGGGAAGCCATCTGGCCCTGGACGCTTGTTTGTTGGGAGATTTTTGATTACCACTTCAATTTCCTTGCTGGTTATGGGTCCATTCAGGTCTTCTGTTTCTTCCTGTTTTCAGTTTTGGCATTTTATATGTTCCTAGGAATGCATCCATTTCTTCCAGATTGCCTAATTTGTTGGCATATAGTTGCTTGTATTAAGTTCTTATAGTTGTTTGTATTTCTTTGGTGTTGGTTGTAATCTCTCTTTTTTCATTCATGATTTTATTGATTTGGGTCCTTTCTCTTTTCTTTTGGATAAGTCTGGCCAGGGGTTTATTGATCTTATTAATTCTTTCAAAGAACAAGCTCCTAGTTTTGTTGATCTGTTCTACTGTTCTTTTGGTTTCTATTTCATTGATTTCTGCTCTCATCTTTATTAATTCTCTTCTGCTGGGTTTAGGCTTTATTTGCTATTCTTTCTCTAGCTCCTTTAGGTGTAAGGTTAGGTTGTGTATTTGAGACCTTTCTTGTTTCTTGAGAAATTCAAATCATTTTATAAATATTTTAATACTTAATAACCATATAATGAACTTACCAATAAAGTATTTGCTTTTTTTTTAACCTTCTTTTTTTGTTGGCAAATTAATTTTAGCTGTACCAGTTAAATTGAAGTTAGCTTTGGTGTTCTAAGTCTGTTTCTAAGAATCACATGGTCATAGACTTAGCTTTAAGTATTAATCAATACATTGGGTTTTCTAAGGCTGTATTTGGAAGTATAGTATAACTGTACATCAGGATCATGGCTAAGATCAGTTGGACCTACTACTGTAAAACTAGAAAGAGTGTCATAGCTGATCTAGACATTTCTTACCTTTTTTTTTTTTTTTAAAGACTCTATTTGACAGAGAACACATGCAGGGTGAGCGGCAGGCAGAAGAAGAAGGAGAAACAGGCTCCCTGCTGAGCAATGAGCCCAATGTGGGATTCGATATGGAGCTTGATCCCAGGACGCTGGGATCAGGACCTGGGCAGAAGGCAAATGCTTAACTGAGCCACCTAGGTGCCCCAACATTTCTTGATTTTTTTTTTTTTAATGTAGACTGAGAAACATTAGAGCTTTTATTTTCTAATCAACATCTACCACTTTATTTATTTTTAAGGTTTTGTTTATTTATTTGACAGAGAGAGAGACAGGAAGAGAGGGAACACAAGCAAGGGGAGTAAGAGAGGGAGAAGCAGGCTTCCCACCGAGCAGGGAGCCTGATGCAGGGCTCGATCCCAGGACCCTGGGATCATGACCTGAGCCGAAGGCAGCTGCTTAATGGCTGAGCCACCCAAGGGCCCCACTCATCAATTTCTAAAACTAAAACAGTGGCTGGGGTTTTATAGGGCTCGATAAGTATTAAAAAAAATGAGTGCATATCAGACTTCTTAATTAAACTGAGGTAGGTTTTAGATCTTGTTATCTTGAGATGGTTTCTAATTTTTTTAAATTATTTTTTAAAGATTTTATTTGAGAGAGCACATAAATGGGTGAGGGGGCAGAGAGAGAGAGAGAGAGAGAGAAGCAGACTCCCCACTACACAGGGAGCCCAACATGGGGCTCTATCCCAGGATCCTGGGATCATGATCTGAGCTGAAGGCAGCCTCTTAACCAACTGAGCCACCCAGGCACCCCTCTTATTTAATTAATTAGTTAATTACCCACCCCAGTGCCCTTAGGCACCCCTCTTATTTTGTTTGATTATTTTTATTTATTTGACTGTGCCACCCCAGTGCCCCTAAAAATGTTTTTAATCAGAGAAGTGCATTGAAAAAGAACAATATCATTTGGAGAAATAAACAATAACAGGAAAATGGGGTGATTTAATGTGGCATCATAAAATGTTTGTTCTTACATTCTTTTCCCTGAAAGGGTTGTTGTTATTATTATTATTATTATTATTATTATTATTATTTTAAATTTATTTGATAGAGCAGAAGCAGGAGAGTGGCAGAGAGAGAAGCAGGCTCCCTGCTGTGCCCCTCTTATTTTCTTTGTCGTGAGTTTGGACTTTGTGGGAGGTATTTTCTCCCCCTTGTTAATGAATGGTCATTGCTGATACAACCAAGATAATAGCAAATTTCAGTACTGATGTTTAATGAATGTATTATCCAGTATTACAGCAATTATACAATTCCCATACTTTGTACAACTAGCAGAACAAGATTAACTTGGAAATGTTTTCTAGGAAGGTCTTTTCAAAGGTAATTTAGTGACCAGAGGGAATCCTGCTGAAATATTTTGGAGAATTCTGTTGTATAAACAAGTTCTTATGGAACTGAAATGCTCAGTGAAAGATTGTGCTGGATACACACAGAATACACCAACCATAGCCAGCTGTTACTTGGAGCCTGTTTTTTCAGAGTATTTGCACACCAGAGAAGCTAATAGCCTTTAGGATATACTGATACAGGTATATCAGATGTATATACTGATAACAGTTTAAAGCTGTGTGCCAAAGGTCTGCAAAACATGTTCTTTTGACCAGCAAGTCCAGGGCCTGGCCAGATGAAAGAGTAGCAAATTTGACATATCTGTGCCACCTTCTTACACCCAGCTAGAATGTAAGATCCTGGAGGGCAGGGATTTTTTTTCAGTTTTATATACAACCTTATCCCAGGTGATTGTTTTCCTATTAGAAAGCTGCATAAGGCCCGCATTCCTGGCTGGCTCAATCAGTGGACCAGGTGACTCTTGATCTCGCGGTTGTGAGTTTGGGTGTAGGGATTACTTAAAAATAAAATCTTAAAAAAAAAAAAAAAGAAAGAAAGCTATCCAAGGCCAGATTGTCTCTTTTTGCTCACCATTATATCCCTAGCACTTAGCAGTATGTAATACATAATAGGAGACTAAGTAATTAATTAATGGAATAAATTATGTAGAAGGCAAACTTTTAAGGGTTCTGCATACTCTGTTTAATGCTCCTTTCTTCCTTTTGACATCTTTTTCTGGCTCTTTCAACCCAGCTCTAAATTACCTTTAGCTAGTACTCAATTCCGAATACTCTAGACGATAATATACAAGGCATTGTTATGAATCATAGCTATGATATTTGAAGTGTAATCTTTGAAGGTAAAGGAGTAGGTGATGACTCATATTTTGTGGTATGGGCCTACCTTTTCTGTTTGTGGCCCAGGGTTTTTATACTGGGATTATCACTGGAGTTGTTGAGAAGGAAGAACACGGATGTGTATTATTTGTTACTGCAACCTTTCATATGTCTGGTCCCCAGGGAGCCTTCTGGTGCTATGCTTCTAACCTTAAACAAAGAATAAATGAAAAGTTAGCATAATGCCTCTGAAGGGCTACAGATTGCCTTCTATAGATTAATTAGTGCTTCTATAGATTACAGTTGACTCTTGAAAAATATGGGAGGTAGGGGTGCTGACCCCACCCCAAAAATTGGAAATCTGCTTATAGCCTT
>CM053608.1:70780830-70826597 GCA_028646535.1 Procyon lotor | reverse complement strand
ACCCTGAAATCATGACCTGAGCCAGAGGCAGAGGGTTTAACCCACTGAGCCACCCAGGCGCCCCATCTGCTTATAACTTTAGACCCCTCCCCCAACTTTATTGATAGGGAGAACTGCAAGAGATCACTTTTTACTGTAATACAAAATATACTGGAGAAATTAACTGCTCACTGGGAGATGATTAGTGTCACATGGTATTTTAAGTAGATACTGGTAACACTTGGAGCTCACTGCAATAGCAATAGCAGGTGGTTATGAAATTATTACTGTAGTACAGTAGGCACTATAGTTAATTTTATGTAGTTATGATTCAGTACTGTTTGTTTATGGTTCCCTCAGCTGTGAATGGTATCATGTATGGTCTGTGTTTATGTAAGTTTTTATAAATTTTAACTTTTAGTAGATTTTAATACATTTTATGGTATTAAATGATAAATTAGAGTAACATCTACATATATTTGATTGGACTCGTATCTATATTTTATAAATTTATGATATATCTTTTTCTTAATTTTTTTCAAGATTTCTAGGCTATGTGCTTTATCTGTGAGTTTTTTCAAATTGTTACAGATCTCCAACAAAATTTCCAATATATTTATTGAAAAAAATCCCCAAGTGGAACCATGCAATTTAAACCCATGTTATTCAAGCGTCAGTCATACTTATATAGATTACTATAGTGCTTACCTAAAAAAAATCAGTTGTCAAGTAAGTTCTGAAAACTAGATAATTTTTAGTTGATGATGACATATTATAAAATATTTCTGTTCTTTCCCTGAAAACTTAAGGAATTTCAAGAATTTCAAATTTGCTAACCTAACTCCAATGATACATATATGTAATCAAGCTTTAATGTGTTTAAGGTTTCCAGTATAATTGCACTGGGAATTGAGATGTCTTTTTAAAATTTCCTTTGTAGTTTCTTTTTAAGTATTCTTCATAAGCAGACATGCTTTAATAAGTGTCAATATTGATTGCATGGGTTTTTTCTGAATGGTTTTCTGGGAACAAATAGTAACATGTCTAAAATAATTTTGTTTTTTGTGGGATGAATAAATTGTTATAAGTATTTAGGATTCTAAAAACAAGTGAAACCTTATTTAAAAAGAGATTTATTCTAATATAAACCATGTACTATGTAGAAAATAATATTTAATTTAATAGTTGAGAATATGAAGTACCCACAGTTTCTCCAGACACAAATACATCATCAGTACAGAGTTAAAGACAAGTTCAGATGAGAGGCCAGCTTCATGTGGTCCAAGGTCAGTGGATGTCTTTGATGACAGTGCTCAACATGGCTGTCTCTTGGGTCATACTGCTCCAGTTTGGGCTGGTGGTTTGCCTAAGTACAGGGCTCTAAGTGGAAATAATTTTCCTTTGGAATTTTATAGGCATTGCTTTGTTGACATCCTGCTCCAGTATTGCTGACATCATTTTGATTCTTGATCCTTTGGATATGACCCATGTTTTTTTGATTTCTCTAGATGTGTGTAGCATCTTCTTTTTATTTTTGGTGATCTGATATTTGACATAGTGTCTTTGTGTTTGTGTGTGTGTATATGTTTTTCCCAGTTATTGTATTGAGGACTTAACGGTCATTTTGGCTATACTCTAGAAAATCATGCCTTTCAGTTCAGTTTCTTTGGATATTTTAGTTTTCTCCCTTCTGTTTTTTTAGGGAGGCAAGATGTCTGCTGTTCCTGGTATTTTGATGCTCAATCTTTTTATTTATCTAATTTTCATATCTTTTTCTCCTCCCCCCTTCTATCTCTTTTTTCTTGGCTTTCTTAAAAACTGCCTCAACATTATTTTTTTTTTTTACCTTCTAGTGAATATTTCATTTCTGCTGTTATGTCATTAAAGGAAAATTATTTCAACACTTGTTAAAATGACAGGGAAGACCATTCTGGATTATTGCAGTAGGAGTGTATTAGTCTGTTTGGTCTGCCATAACAAATTGCCATAGATTGGATGTCTCAAACAACAGAAATTTATTTTCTTACAGTTCTGGGGCTGAAGGTTTGAGATCAGGGTACCAGCGTGGTTGAGTTCTAGTGAGGACTCTCTCTTTTGGCTTTCAGATGGCTACCATCATGCTGTATAATCACATGGCCATTGTTGGGGGTGGGGTGGGATCTGGGATCTCTTTTCCTCTTTTCATAGGACCACTGGTCCTATTGTATCAGGATTTCACACTTATGATGTCATTAACCTCATTACCTTGTAAAAGACATAGGTCCAAATATAGTCATATTGGGAGTTAGTGTTCACATATTAAAAAATAAGAATTCTGTGGGAGGAACAACAAAAGTTAAGTCCACAGCAATCTATGAGAAAGGGTATTACAATAGAGGAGAGAGATGGGGCTCAGTTTTGAATACAGCAAAGACAGCTGGGGTATATAGCCAATAGGTAGAGTGAGGGAATCAGTGAATACAAAATAACTAAGAGAAAACAGCAAGGATAGGAGATTCTTGAAGGCAGTTCAAGGATTTATACATCAAAGTTAGGGGATGAAAAACTTGACCAGATACCATGGGAGAGGGAATTTCTCCAAATTGGCCCATCAGGATTCTTGCAAAACTGGCCTACGTAGACCCAACAAAAATAGGACTGACATGGGAGGTCTAGTGTGGCATGGCCTCGTCAAGAAGCAGGGTCAGAGTAGCCTAACTAAAGCTTGATTAAGGAGAGAGTTTTTTTCAGCATGTGGCAATATATCTGTCTATATCTATATCTATATCTATATCTATATCTATATCTATATCTATATATCTATATCTATATCTATATCTATATCTATATCTATATCTATATCTATACACACACACACACACACACTCACTCTTAATTGTTCTGGCGTTTCTCATTCCAGAGAGTGTCTTTTCCAGAGAATAACCTTGATACTTCTCTTGGGGTAGTGATGGGAGTGGGGTTGTATTTGCCTAGGAATGTGGAGTATGTGCATGTTAGTGGTATTAGGAAATTTCTTTCTTAAACAACTTTCATCTAGTCTTTCTTATGTTAGATTCTCTCTTTTCACTCTTGGTTCTAGACGTGTCTGCAGTATAGTTATTATGTCTTTTGAGATTCAGTGGTATAATTTGGGTTGTCTTCCATCTTTCCCTATCCCTGACTTGAGATTCAGCTCTCTCAGGTTTGCTAGGTGAGTTGCCTCTTAACCATTTGCTTTTCAACTTCCAAAATACTGTTGCTATTGTCTCCTCTTTGTTTTTTCCCATCTTTGTAGACTGATTTCTTTTTAAAGAATCACTTTACTGTAGATTTAGGAATTTGATGAAGGGGCAACATTAGATGTGTGCCTTTAAATCTGTTGTCTTAACTGGGAAGTTGCAGCAAATGACTCAGAACGGGAAAGCAATTTGAATAGTTCAAGGGAATTTGTCTTTTTTTTTTTTAGACTTTGAAGATTTTGCTGTGATTTTTCTTTCAGATACTTAATTATTCCTAAATGACATTTCATGACTATTCTGTAATTTCCCTCTGTACTTAGAAGAATAGCAAGACATTTTATGTAAAATTTACTGGTGGCTTCAGACAAGAGATATTGGAGAAAAGTGGGAACAATATGACAGGTATCTGTTGAGTACTATTAGAATGAAGATCTCAATTTTATGTCACTTAATCCTCATAGCAATTCTGTAAGGTAAGTGATATCACTTATGGGTAAGGATAAAGATAGTCATCAGAGAGATTAAGTAACTTGCTTAAGAGCTAGTCAGACAGTATTGGAGCTTAGTTTCAAGCTTAGGTTTTTTAAGACCTTTCATCTCTTTTTAGTTCATCATCTCCTTTTACTCTTAGAAACTGTATGCACAATTAATTCATTCATGGGGCATCTGGGTGGCTCAGGTCATGATCTCAGGGTTCTGGCATCAAGCTCCGCACTGGGTTGTCTGCTCAGCAAGGAGCCTGCTTCCCCCTCTCTCTCTGCATGCCTCTCTGCCTACTTGTGATCTCTCTCTCTCTCTCTCTCTTTCCCTTTCTGTAAAAAAAAAAAAAATCCTAAAAAAAAAATAAAACCAATTCATTCATTCACCCAGTGACTGTTAACTTGCCTGCTCTGTGTTGGGCCTTGGGAACACAGAGGGGACTAGGTCATGCCCTGATGGACTAGGGATGGACATGATCAGATTTACCTTTCAGTAGGATTTCTGGTGATCCATGCAGATTGGCAAGAGTAGCAACAATAGGCAGCTTAAGTTAATTACAGAAGTCCTGGTAAAAGGCCATGTTGTTTTTAACTAGGATGACAGAGGCAATATAGAAAAGTAGGTGAAAATGCGATGCCTATTGGAGATAGAATTGACAGGTTTAGGGGAGTGATATGAATTTGCAGGGAGTTGGAAGAATTGAGGATGACTCCATGTTTGATTTGAACTGAGTGTTGTTGGTACACTTACTGACATAAGGAAGAACAGGCTGGGGTGGTGGAACGGAGTAATAATATAATCATAGCAATGTTACATATTTTAGATGTACTCGTGGGAGGATGTCCAGTAGGCACATGGTGTTATGGACTAGAGCAATAAATTTGGGCATCACTCACCTAAAGATAATACTTAAAGCCATGGGACTGCATAGAATTATTTAGGTAAAGTATGTAGATATAGGTGTGGTAAGTCTGAAGCAGTGTTACCAATTCATTTCTATGGAGAATCGTCATTTGATTTCTTATCTTGGACTTACACGTAAACCTAATAGCATTTGCTGTTTGGGGAAAGCAAATCCCACTGTATAGTCATGGCATAAAAGACATTAACCAACAAGCACACTGAAAACATGCCAATAGTTCACAGCCTTTTGACTGAACTACATACTACACATCTTTGACTTTCATGAGAGAATAGACCTGAAAGCATCCACATGGGGAGTCCCAGATTTGCAAAAGTAACAAAAGAGGAGAGTTTATGGTATGTGCGTCAACTCTTCTTTAAGTATAGATAAGTAATGAAAAGTAAGTTCCCATTGAGATGCTAAAACTAGAACATCTGGAATCACTTATTAGCCAACTCAATTGCACATTAATCTCATAGAATCTGAACTTTTTAAAATTATATATTTTACATGTCATGAACCCTTGGGGCTGAATTATAAATGTTAGATATGACAATGCTAAGCATGAAAGAAGCTTTATAAGAACAGTTGAAAAATTAGAATTCACAGTAGGCAAAAACTGGAAACAATCCCAGTGTCTTTTAGTAGGACAGTAGGTAAATAATTGTGGTACAATTGGTCAGTGGGCTAGTATGTACAGCAACATGGTTGAATATCAAAAACATTTTGTTGATTGAAAGAAGCCACACGTAAAAGCTATAAGATTTCATTTATATGAAGTTTAAGAAAGGACAAAAACTAATTTATGATGAGACAAACCAGAACAATGGATCCCTATGGAGGTTAGTGATTGACCATAAGGGAACTTCCAGGGGATGATGGAATTGTTCCATATATTGATTGTGGTGTTTGTTAAATGGGTATATGTATTTGTTGAAACTCACCAACTTGTATACATAGGATTTACGTATACGTACGATACATTTCACTGTGTATGAGTTTTACTTCAGTATATAAATTAAAACAAAACAAAACAAAACAGTGTGCTGAGTGATTCTGTGAGGATACATACAGGGAGCCACATGGATGAGGCATCCCTTTTGTCTCAGATAGTCAGGATAAGTTTCTCAGGGGAGATAGTCTTTCACATGTCTCATTTTTATCCCTTCAGGTTTAAGGTGACTTTTGTTAAACTCTTAGTTAACTCTACACAATAACAACTATTCCAGGACAGCTGTTTAATTTATTGTGTAATTCAGAATACTTTAGGTAATAAAAGGAAGTGTTGTTATCAGCTACACTGGGGCAATAAGTAAAAACTGTGACCATTTTTCCTGATTTCTGTACTGTTTGAAGTGTAGCACTCTGCTGCAGTCACAGTTGAAGGAAGGCAGTAGCAGAGCAGGTGTTACCTGAGGATATAGTCTCTGCTTGGTCCTTATCTAAAGGTGGATAAAAGGGGGTCAGGGTATGGCAAAATGAAAAGGGGTGGGAATTACTTGTGGCAGGGCCAACATGTGTTTCTATGAATTGCAACTTACATGTTAGCTTTCTAAAAAGATATGTTATTTATTTTTTATTTTCAGAGTTATTCATGTTGTTTAATTTGTTCCTTTCAAACAGGAGATAGTGGACACTCCCTTCAAAAATGGAGGATGGAAAGCCCGTTTGGGCCCCACACCCTACAGATGGATTTCAGATGGGCAATATTGTAGATATTGGCCCTGACAGCTTAACAATTGAACCCTTGAACCAAAAAGGCAAGGTGAGTTTCTCAGCTGAGATTTCAAAATATGATTTTTTTCTGTAGATGTCTCCCTTCTTAATGAAATAGATATTCCTAGCATTTATAGTGTAAGTAAGTATTAAGTAAGTAAGTGTTACAGTGTAAGTAAGTACAGTGTAAGTATTCCTCTCTTACAGTGTAAGAGAAAGCAATTTTCTGGTAAGTGAATCTTAGTTTTCTAGTGAGTAATTTATTTTGTAAGTGTATATCCTAGGGAAAAAGTGATATCCTATCATAAAATCGGACAGAAATCTAGTGAGCCTTTTATTATCTCATTCTTAAGAAAGAGCTATATGATAAAATATGAATAATAACATTTTTATTTCTTATACTATATTGCTAAAGCTAATATATCTCTGATGTCAACATGTTATAAAACAAAAATATGAAAAGTAAATGGGATTATTTTATCAAATTTTGCTTTTTGCTTTAGCTTCTAGATAATATTTTTAAGCTTTTCATTTACTTAAATTTATTAGCATGGGATTGGAATAAATATATTTCTATTAAATAAAGATAGTTGTCTTTTTTTTAAGATACTTAAGTTCAGCAAACCCATCTATTAATTATTAATACTTTCACTATAATGGTAGTTTTTTGTTATAATGATAGTTTTTAAACATAAAAGCATACTTTAGTTTTGTATACATGGCATCTATTTCTTTTTTTGCTTAGACTAGACAGTATTACGAAATGGGAGTTTGGGGAAAATATGATCAGGAGTCTCTTTGAGTGTTCGTGGGGACTATAAGGTCTGCTTTTGTGGGAGAACTTCACAATTTTTAGTTTAATAAATACTCCTGTTAAACAGATCTTCTGACTAAATTAAATTTGTTGATGTCATTTCTGTTTACTTTAGACTTGGAGACTGTTCCTGAATAATTTATATTCTACTGATACATGGTTAACTAATGCCATATGACTGCCATCCTTCTGGGAACCTTAGAAAAACAAGGTGGATCTCTCATGAGGTCTTTTCACAGAGTAAACTATTCTGTTACTGTAAACAACCCAGGAACCTAAATGCATAATATATAATATGCTGTGTTAGAGGAGGCCAATTAAAGATACTCTCAGGAAAGAAAACACAAAATGTTTCTAGTTTTTCCTCTTATTAACAAGTACCTATTTGTACTTACAGTGCTGTTCATGTTCAGAGAATGACAGAGTTAAGAAATAAGCTCAATTATTTTCATATATTTGAAACTGTAGGGGAGGGAAAATTTCCTCTACTCTTTCAGCTCTCTGGCTGGACCTAAGAATAAAACTGGTATAAGACAGATTCACAGTAGAAAAGCATACCATTTATATTACATTTTTTTGTGTGTATGTGTATGTGCGTATCTTCACAAGAGAATGAAGATCCAAGGAAGTGACCAGAGCAGAAAGCTTTTATACCTTTTTGACAAAAGAACAATACATTTGTGAAGAATTGATAGGACAAAAGGGTTTGGGTTAGGGGAAGTACATTGTAATGAAGGAATTATGACAGAGTTGGTATAGATTTGTCTTGGCCTTGATGCCTTTTCTCAGGTGATAAGAATGTCTTCTTTCTTCCTGGTACAGACAGGGCACTTTTCACATAGGAATTTTATCTCCTGATTTCAGGGATAAAAAGGAGGTGAGAATGGCTTTCTCGTACTTGCTCTTTCTCAAGAGCTTTTAATTCAAAATAATTAGTATGTCAAAGTAGCATATTTAGGGTTATAGAAATTTAGTGAACCTTTTAGTATCCTTCAAAAAGTCTTATTTCATTTTTGTGTAACATTTTATAAGCACAGTAAATCAGAAGTCTGCAATGAAATGAAAAGTATTATTTCTTAGGTATATTCTGTTGTATATATTTTGTTTTATCCACAGGTGACAAAATAATTCAGTTCAGGCATAGAGGAAACATTTATGAGTATATGCTTTTTCCTATTTTAAGTATTTGTGTGTTTCCAACTTTATCTTATTAATATTAAGCAGTATATACATAGAAGCAATAAAAACATTTCAAATTTAAATTGTGGAGTTACGAAAACTTTATGGATCTGTAGGCAATTCTATAAACTAAGAAACTTCTTTCCATAAAAATTTTTGGAAGTTAACAAATTCTCAGGGATTGCTTCTAATTTTATTTTCTCTTACTCCCTCATCAGGGTCTTAATAAATTATAACATGTTATAATACCATATAGTTGAAAAGATCCATAAGAGTAGCAGTCTTTTGCTTAGGTAATTCATGGTAGACAGAAAAACATCTTTTAAATATGAAGGAATTAAGTGCATAAAGTGGTGGATATGTCAAGTAGATCTGTTTGCTGATATAGTAGAAGTGTGGAAGAGGGAATTATTAGCTCTGGTGGGGAACATGTCTTTGATGATAGTAATGGCTTTAAAATTTTTTTGATTGTGACCAATAGTAAGAAATGGATTTTACTTTGCATTTGATATGTGTACTGTGCATGTGTATATATTTATAAAAAATAGATTATATGTCAACAAGTATGTGTATTGTGTGTATGCATATTCATACATGAAACATCCTTATCACATGTGATACATTCTGATATTTTCTAATATCTTTTTTGCTGTTAAAAATACTATCTTGAACCTCTAAATTGATTTCATGTTCCATATTTGCAGCAGACTGGACTTTATGCTAAAGCCCTAAATATATGGCATATTAAGGGTCCACATTGTCTTTTCTCTCCACTTTGCTAGTCTTATCTTTTATCAGTCAAC
This sequence comes from Procyon lotor, assembly GCA_028646535.1. Lineage (NCBI taxonomy): Eukaryota > Metazoa > Chordata > Mammalia > Carnivora > Procyonidae > Procyon > Procyon lotor. The sequence goes on along the minus strand of CM053608.1, from coordinate 70,817,504 downwards.
AGTCTTCTCCATACTCTTGCCATGTGATTATTCTTGTGTGTCTGTTTCCTTTTTCTTCCATCTTCCCTCTCTAGTATTTATCATGCCCTCACCATAAACCAGGTGGTTTTAGGGGCTTTGTGTCCTTGCTCACAGTGCTCTTTTTGTCACTCTCCATAGCTCTTTGCTTAGCAAATTTTATTTCTCTCTTAAGACTGAGGTTACCTCCTTTATAAAATTTTTCCAAAGATAACCAATCTCTCCCTCTTCCTCCCATGCAGTAGAATTTACTGTTGATTATTTGTTCTTTGGAGGAGTGTTAAAAATTCTTAACTGCTTGTAGTATTTTATCAGACATATTTGTTTATATTTCTCTTCCCCTCCCTACTAGACTGTAATCTTCTTAAATGCGGAGACTTATTTGTCAGTTTTGTCACTGTAGCTTGATATGCTGTGTTTGATGTGTGGTAGATGTTTTTTGCTGGTGATCAATGTGTGCTTTGTTGTGTGATCTTCCCTTGATAGGAGAAAATGCATCCTCCCTCTAAAAGAAAACAATTGCTTTAATGAAACAAATTTTCTTTCTCACTGAGTAGGCAGTAAAGGGGAGAAGAAGTAAAGGGCTGGTGATAATTGGGGGACGAAGGGAGGAGAGAAACTATCTTTTAGGATTCATTACTGGCCTTTTTACCTCTGCTCTTAACCTTCCCATTTTAGGAATTTGTTGTCTTCCACTGCTGCCCCACTTTCTGGAGCCTCTTATATCTGATGTGTCTCTGAACAAGAAAGAACCAAAATCTGGGGTTGGGGAGTCCTTACCCCCTTTGCCATAGCTGTGAAAGAAGGCTAATGTCTGTGACATGAGCAGTTATTTTTGAATGCATTTTCCTATGGAATCATTGTTATAAGTTATAGATTGCTTTATATTGCCATTACTATACTTAATGTACATTATGGATCAATTCTGATTTTGTGATCTATCTTGTAAACCTTTGGACATGTATAACATTAAGAACATGAGTGCTGGGTTCCGAATAAGTAACTTCCAGAGTTTTTAGGCATAACAGTTTTCTAATTTGAGTGTGGCTTTGAATTAAGGTAATACCAGCAGCCTGGATTTTACTCTGTAAACTATGGCAGTAGTCTTGTCTTATACTCTTGCATATAAATATTATTTTAAAATAATTGACCATTTTTCCTTAGAGTTTTATTTGATATGGATGGAAACTTCAACCACAGGAGTAATTGTAATTGTTTGAGAAGTCTAAATTTATAGATAACTGTTAGAATGACATAAATAAAATTTAATACTCTTCAGACTTAATTTGAGATTATTTATTCTCTCTTGCAAGATATTATCTTAATGCTAGAGTTTCTACCGTAGCATTTAAGTGGTGTAATAAATACAGACTTATTTTATGGACCAAATAGTTTTGGATACTCTTTAGATTTCTGATACATTTCTATATAGGAATTTGGGTCTAATATGTCTTACTCAAACAGTAGCATTAATTAAATAATAGTCTGTTCTATTCATATATCTAATTATATTTTTAAACAATAAAATTGTTTGGGGCGCCTGGGTGGCTCAGTGGGTTAAAGCCTCTGCCTTTGGCTCAGGTCATGATCTCAGGGTCCTGGGATCGAGCCCCGCATCGGGCTCTCTGCTTGGCAGGGAGCCTGCTTCCCCCTCTCTCTCTGCCTACCTGTGATCTCTCTCTCTGTCAAATAAAAAAATAAATAATCTTTTAAAAAAACAAACAGTAAAGTTGTTTTATATACAAACAGTAAATTTTTTTAAAAAACTTGTTAAAGTACATACCATGTAAATTTAATGTTAACATGCTTCTTGTTTTGCCCCATTCTAAGCATTAGAGCATAAGATGTTTCTTATTGATTTCAATTATTGATATCATGTTCATGGTAAAGTGGGTAATATTTGAATAAAGTTATTATCCTCTTTTTGGGTTAGTGACTTATTAAATAGAAGGATTTTGTATTATTGTAATGAAAAGCATACTGTTGCTGTTATTACAAGGTATGCGACCAATTAAGCTCCTTTATTTTTCTTACTATTTATAAGCTTCTAGTTTAATGAGCTCTTGTTTTGTTTGTTAGACATTTTTGGCTCTCATAAACCAAGTGTTCCCTGCAGAAGAAGACAGCAAAAAAGATGTGGAAGATAATTGTAAGTATCAGGTTAAGAAATAGTTCTCAGTGCAGAAAAGGAAGCTATCCTTCCAAAAAGTAAATTAGTGGTTATATTACTAGGTATACTATACTGGTTCAGAAGAAATGTAGCCTTTTGATATGAAGGTTCATGTGAATGGAAGAGCTCAAAAGCCCTGAATTCATTATTGTCTCACATTTGTACTTTGGTGAAATGGTCTTGAATGTCCTTTTAAAGTGTTATCTCACTTGTGTAAATGTGGGAAATGGTAATAATTTACTATGAAGCCTGAACCAAAAATCTCTTTAACAGTTTTTTTTTTTTTTTCTTGTTAACAGTTTTGAAAGAGTTATTTTGAAGCTCATCTAGAATCAGAGAGCTTTTATAGTAGTATATTTGGTTCAGTAATTTGGAAGTTGAGTCAAGAGGACCCATTTAATGTCACTGTTTAAAGGAAGCAAATGTTAAAAAAAAATATAATAAGTACTAATATAAAAATTGATTTTAGGACCTTGTATTTTCTCTTAGCATATTTGGTGACCAGGCCATCTTTATTGTTACATTTTCAAGGCTAAGCAATTTCATTTTTTATATGGCAGTATTTTTCTTTAAAGATTTATTTATTTTAGAGAGAGAGTGTGTAAGCTGGTGGAGGGGAACAGAGGGAAAGAGAGAGGGAGAGAAGCAGACTCACCGCTGAGAATGGAGCCCATATGGGGCTCCAAGTGGGGTCAGTCTCACGCCCTTGAATTCATGACCTGAACTGAAATCAAGAGTTGGACACTTAACCTACTGAGCCACCCGTGTGCCCCTATTTGGCACTGTTTAAGAATCATAGGTATCATTATTGGGGTCTGACATTAAAAACTCTCCATCTAAAGAAGAAGGGGACTCCTGGCTGGTTTAGTCAGTAGAGTATCCATTTCTTGATTTCGGGGTTGTGGGTTTGAGCCCCACAATGGGTGTAGAGATTAATTAAAATCTTTAAAAAAAAAGAAAAAAGGTAGGAGAAAGGGAGTACCTGGATGGCTCAGTTGGTTAAGCCACTGCCTTCGGTTCAGGTCATGATCCCGGGGCCCTGGGATCGAGTCCCGCATTGGGCTCCCAGCTCCTTGGGGAGTCTGCTTCTCCCTCTGACCTTCTCCCCTTTCATGCTCTCTCATTTTCTCTCTCTCAAATAAATAAATAAAATCTAAAAAAAAAAAAAAAGGTAAGAGAAAGGAATGTATTTTGTCCTTGTTGATTTTTCTCTGGAGTTCACATTTGTCTAAGTGTATAAGGTCCCATATGGATGGATATAGTAAGTGTGTAAGATTCCCATATGGATGGGATAACGTGGAATAGTAGAGTAATGGGAGAGCCGGAGAATCAGGGAGAGCCTTAATTTTGATTCTAACTGTGCTATTAAAAGCTGTGTGCCTGTGGTCCATTTATCTCTCCTCTTTGAGCTTTTCATCTGTAAATTGGGAGTAATAATATGTATATTGCATGTTTAGAGATGATTTAAAATGCTTGATGCAATGTGTGACCTCTAACAGTCTCTCAAATAGTAGTTGTTATTAGGTGTAGGAGATTGAGAAAAAAAAAATGTAGAGTTCCTTTCCAAAATTGCTAGAGAATTTGTCTTATGGGATAATATTTTCCTGACCCCCCCCAAAAAAGGAAAGAAGTAAAATAATGAGATTCTACATTATTTAAAATCAGAAATGATTCTTTTCTGTTAAAACTTGCTGGAACATTCAGAAATACAAATGAATACTTTTCATATATTAAAATAATGCTTTTTTGTTTACATATCCACATGTAGCTAAACATAAAAATGATTTTGAATTACTTTTAAACCACTTCTTAATATTTTAAAATATGTTTGTATGATATTCTCTCTGCTTCCTTTAAGTTAGAATTCCTAATCCCTCAATATGTTCCCCTGAAAATGCTAATTATTTAAACCCATACTGACATGTGAATGACAACTCAGTCTCATTTCTTTACTTCCTTTCATACACACCCACAGCCTTATCAGGAATATCTATTAACGAAACTAAATGAATCCCTAAGTGGTAAAATATCTGCCAATGGACACAAGGGTCTTCCTCTTAAATTGTGCTACTCAAGCTATTTCATTTCACTAAGACATGGAAAGGTAAATGATATTTCAGAATGGTAGTTCAGAGGAAGATGAGAGAAGGGGGAGTGGTTTAGCATTGTGTTTTGGATAAGAAAAGGTGACATGTAGATCAGGCTTCTGGGGGATGAAGGTGGAAGAAGTATAGGGATATACAAAGGTTGGTGGCCAGAAGCCAAACTAGATATATCTCTCTGCTTCTACCTTCTCCAGATCTTTCTCAATTCAAGGTAAAGATACCATTCAACTGTTAGGAGGCTTCACTCACTAACTTCTTGTTTTATTCTGCCATAAATGGCATTAGAAAACAATGAGATGGGCACCTGGTAGCTCAGTAGGTTAAGCATCTGACTCTTGATTTCAGCTCAGGCCATGATTTTGGGTTTATGAGATTGAATCCCACGTTGGGCCCCATGCCGGGCGTTGAGTGTGCTTTGATTCCCTCTCTTCCTCTCCCTCTGCCCTTCCTGTTCCTTGTCTCTCTCTCTCTCTCTCTCTCTCACTCTCTTTCTCAAAAGAAAGAAAGAAAGAAAGAAAGAAAGAAAGGAAGAAAGAAAGAAAGAAAGAAAGAAAGAAAACAGTGACACTTGTGCTTGGAAAGCGAACTGGCTGCATTATATGACAATAGAGGCATAAGCAGTCTTTTTTGAGATAGATATCGTAAGAAACTCTTGTTTGACAGTACTGGTCTGTGATAAGCTCTGTAAAGAAAGTACAAAGAAGAAAGTAGTTCTAGTGGTGGTGGTAGTGAGGATGGGAATTATCCTTTTTGAGATAATTTTTGAACTGACCTTAAAGTCTAGGTAGATTTTTGACATCCGGAGATATAGAGGTAGAGTCCAATGCATGAATATATTTGGGTTTGATAAGTAGTTTAGTCTGCCTACAAGTTAAACCGTAGTTAAGTAAATTATGAATAATTATATGAAAAGGTCAGTTGAATGCAAGTTTAATAAGGGCCTTAAATATCAGACTTGAGTATGGATTTTGGTAGTTGATGGAGACCCACTGATGTTTTTTGAAGAGGAGAGAGGTTTAATTAGTGTTCTAGTTTAGTTAGATTTATGTGCTGAGTAGTTTGGATGGATTAGAGAAGAGAGAGAGTGCTAATAATAGAAACAAAGTGGTTGGGGAAAAAGACTGGTTTTGTCTACTGTAGCATGTGGTAGAAATGGAGAAATGAAACCCAAGGGAGTGGAGGGCTGGGAGAGTATATATTAGACTGGGAGAATAGAATAAGTCAGAGTGTATTATGTTATGATAATGCACATTAATAATTATATATATGTATTATGGTAATTATGGTGATAATACAATGCACATTAATAATTATATATATGTATATAATACCATATGTATATATATAGCATTACATTCTGATGTATTAGTAGAGATCTCAGAAAAACAAGATTTCTACCCTGTTGTTAATTAGCTGCATGTCCGGGGTTAACCCATGTATTTTCCTGAGACTTTTATTTCATATCAGTTGTAAGGCACTGACTGAATGATCTAATGGTCCCTTCTCATTCCAAATTTTTATCTTTTGTGTTTTTTTCTGTAAAAATTCTGAGCATCTGATTTGATTAGTATAATCACTTTGTTGTATTACAAGTGTATTAAAATCAGTGCTCAAGTAGTACTTACTTTCCATTTGACTTGTACTCAACTTCTTAGCCAGCTTTCATTAATGTGTAGTCACCTGGTACTCACTAGATGTGCTCATCTTTTTGGAAATTCATTGTTTAAAAATACCACTGAACTGGATATATTTTAAATTGGCCTCTGGGGTTTTACATGTTCCAGTGTTTTAAAAAGATGGAATTAAATCTAACCTAGCAGGTGGATTTTAGCTTGGATCAAAGTGAGTTAGATTAAGATAGTATTGTTTTATTTTATTTTTCTTCTTCAAATATTTAGTGATTTACAAATTTTATGTTTCAGGTTCACTAATGTATTTAAATGAAGCCACTCTTCTTCATAATATCAAAGTTCGATACAATAAAGACAGAATTTATGTAAGTATTTTACAAACGATATAGGTTTTTGTGGGGATAATTGTTTTAAATGCTGTTGTTTGATTTTGTCAAGCTTGAAATTTTCTAACAGGAAAATTTTATCTGAGCCTGTTGAATAGAGCATGACTTCCATAAGGATAAGGATTTTTTTCTAGTTTACTGCTCTAAGCACTTAATGAATATTTGTGGAATGAAATAATAAATTCAGAGCATCATATAATATCTTTCCGACTTAATGTACAATTTGGTTGTTTAAAAAAGACACTAATTATTTGGGATTTTGATTTCTAATTTTTGGCATATGTCTATAGATACATTTAGTTAATTCACTTTCCATATTGTTCTGCAAAAAGTTAAGGTAACTTAAAAAGATAAGGAATAAATATTGAAATAAAAACTTTAGTGACAAAGAAATGTAAATTAAAATAGAAAGCAGTACCTGAGGAAATCTCAAGAACACTGAAACACTGATCATAGAGCCTAACTGAATAGTTGTAATATTTCATTGAACCCTATATAACTTATCTTAAAAAACCAGAACATTAAAAAATGAAAGTGCTTTTAATATTAGTTAAGGTTTATACCACATTGTTCAGATGGATACTTAACTAGTATGTTTTAATTATAATTATTCATTGGGCATGTATGAGGTTTTATTCTAATATGAACTAGTTGTAGATCCCTTTGTTGGCTGGAGATAAATTACCTCACTATAGTTCTCCTGTTATAAAGATGGGACTCCATTATTTTTGAAAGAAGAAAACACATGGCTTCTTTGACTCTTCCCAGATCAAATGGCAGTCTTAATCTTTTATATCACTATCAATTTGCCTAATTATACTCACTTAATTCTGACTAAATTACCTTTAGTCTTTGCCATCTGTCCACATAGTGACAGCTGGGAAATAGAACTAGTCTTGTCGTTTTCAGGAGAGTTTACTTGCCATCTTTCAATTGTATACACTATTAGTCTTCACTTTCTTCTTTGATTTTTTTCAAAATTGACTAAACAGAGAAATATTTAGGTTGATAGGTGGCTGTTTTGATTAGGAATCTATTTAGAAGCAAAATTCACTCAGCAGACTAGTATTGAGAATCTGCTGTATGCTAAATGCTGTTTTAGTTACCAAAATAATACAAAGTTACAAAGTTTTTGAATTTGTTAAAACAATTAAACTGTGGTAGTAAGTCATTAAGAGTTGATTTGCAGCTAACCAGAAAATATCATCTTTCAAATAAAAAAGGTCACTATTAGAGAATCAGTTATCATATGGTTTCACTTAAGTGTGGAGGATAAGAAAAAACATGGAGGACATTGGGAGAGGGAAGGGAGGGTGAATGGGGGGAAATTGGAGGGGGAAATGAGCCATGAGAGACTGCAGACTCTGAGAAACAAACTGAGGGTTTTGGAGGGGAGGGAGATGGGGGTTGGGTGAGCCTGGTGGTGGGTATTGAGGAGGGCACGTATTGCATGGAGCACTGGGTGTGGTGCCTGAACAATGAGTCTTGGAACACTGAAAAATAAATAAATAAAAAGTAAAAAAACTATTTTTTCTGTATATATCTTATATTACTTGGTGATAGAGCAGTCATATTTATTTTAGCAAATTTTAATTGTTTTAGGGGTGCCTGGGTGGCTCAGTCGCTAGGCGTCTGCCTTTGGCCAGGTCATGATCCCAGGGTCCTGGGATCGAGCCCCTCATCGGGCTCTCTGCTTGGCGGGAAGCCTGCTTCTCCCGCTACCATTCCCTCTGCTTGTGTTCCCTCTCTTGCTGTGTTTCTCTCTGTCAAATAAATAAAATCTTTAAAAAAAAAATTAATTGTTTTAATATTTTTTTCTAGAAATTTGGAAAAATTTTATTATTTACAAGGAATGATTATACTTTTTAAGAATTGAGATACTTTATTTTTTTATTTTTTTAGATTTTATTTATTTATTTGACAGAGAGAGAGAGATCACAAATAGGCAGAGAGGCAGGCAGAGAGAGAGGGGGAAGCGGGCTCCCTGCTGAGCAGAGAGCCCGATGTGGGGCTCGATCCCAGGATCCTGGGATCATGACCTGAGCTGAAGGCAGAGGCTTTAACCCACTGAGCCACCCAAGCACCCCGAGATACTTTATTTTTATTTGGGATATTTATGCAAAAGCTTGACACTCATAGGATTTTTATTGGCCTTTTACTAAATATCCTGTGTTGCAGTGGTATTATTGCACATTGCTGACTGTGACCATAACTGGAGATTTATACGCTTATTAGTTATACTTTCAAGAATATTAGTTGTCTTTTTTCACATTTAATTGACCTACAAGTCTTTTCTAAATTGCATGTTTGATAAAAAAAAAAAATTAGCCACCTTAGTTTTTGTTTTTCATGTATAATGTCTACATCACTCTTGAGTATTTTAGGGTTATTCCTAGATTTTTTGATCTTTCTTTTCCTAAGATATGTATGCAGATGGGCAAATGACCTCTGTTAGATAGTGGCTGTTTGGTATCATCAGCAAAGTTATCTGAGGACATGATTGGAATGTTTTTTCCTAGCCAATTATGTTTTTTAGTTATAAAACTATTAAAAATCAGCAATGCATAACTAGAGTTATTATTACTATAACATATGGAAGAAATGGAAGTATTTTGGAATAAGAGTTTAAATTTGATTTTTTTCTAATTCTCACCAACCAGAATTATCACTATTCTTTCTTAGATTTAAGTAGAACAATAGCTAACTCATATTTAACATTTTCGTTGGTTGCTAAAATCTCTGTTATTTTCCTTTGTTTCCCATAGAAAGCTTATCACCTAGAATTTAAAATTTTTTTACTCCATGGCAGTAAACATCTTTGAGAGCATTCATTGAATTTTAGATTAGTAGTCTGAAAGTTCTGGGTTTCTACATCATTTCCCTTCTACGACTAGGAGCAGAAAAGAGAAAAATATGGTCCTGCCTGCCCTAGTTTGGCCAGTAAACCACAAGTAATTGCTAAACCACAACTCTTTTATAAAATCCCCCCACAGGGAATTTTATAAATCCTACTGGTGCATTTTTCTGGTCTTTTAGAGCCACAGTTAAATTCCAAATTTAAAAGCAAACTGAAGTTGCTCATTAAATATTTAGCCTGTCAATATTCTAGGCAATGGTTAATATATGTTGTTTTGCAAAAATGTGGGACCAAGTGGTCACCAGAGGACTAAATTAATCCTTGACTTTCAGTGATGGAGATTGGCCTAGAGGATCCTGTGAACTCTTTAAGCTCTGTAGTAACAGGGTAAATAAAGTAGTCCATGTGAGGAATATAAATGACCAAGACTCGAGCTGTAGGAATAGAAGTAGGAGAGCAGATTTCTTAAGTAGAATCAACAAAGAAGACTGATTGAAATAGAGGCTTGGACTCAGCCCCTGTCTCAATGTCTGTGGTGGCTTGGTGGTGATGCTGGAATCGGAGGATAGAAAGGAGCATATGGGAGGAGAGTATGTTCTTTGAGGCAAAAGGTAGTCAAGAGAGATAATCTTGATTTTGGATCTGCTGAATTTGAGATGCATATAGGATGAGAAGATGAAAATATTTATTAAGAATTGGAGAAATATGGGTCCTGTCGAGTGTATGTTTAGGACTTGAAATGTAGATTTGGAAGTCCTAATCTATATAGAGAATTAAAGGTGTCTTATTTGTTGTGTTTTCTTTCTCCTATGAGCCTTATTTAGTTTTAAATTAAAATAGTAATTGGAAAATTTTATGTTCATGCTTTTTCTATTTAGACATATGTTGCCAACATTCTGATTGCAGTGAACCCATACTTTGACATACCTAAAATATATTCTTCAGAAACAATAAAGTCATATCAAGGAAAATCTCTTGGGACAATGCCACCCCATGTCTTTGCAATTGGTAAGTAATTTAATTTTTTCCCTTATATTGTACAAATTTAATGTTTTTCTTTTGGATTAATAAAAGCCATGAGTTGAAAATGTATTTTGGTGGGCTGAATATATCCATTTTGAATATATCGCCATTATTTAGGAGCATGTATTTTACACAGGATGGAGAATATTGCTTTTGCAGCTAACTCATGGTGTACTTGTACATCATTATCTTTGTTAAATGTGTCTGTGTCTTCTTAAATATGTCCACCCAGTTGAAAGTAGGATGTAATAAAAGTTGACCTAATGGTTCTTTTGACTCCTTGACACAATCAGCTCCATTTTAGGTGTCCTCCTTCATAGCTTTGAGGCCCAGGCCTGCCACCATTACCCAGGGCATCACTTGTGAGTGTATTACTAAGGCTAGATGTGAGCTATAAGAGCAGACATCTTCCCTACCTTATCTTGCATCAGGGCTTTGTAAATGGTAAGCATTAGAAATGATATATGCTTCTTATCTCTAGGGAATCCATGGGGGAAGACAGCAGTTTTTGCCTTTCTCAGATTTACTCTCATCTTTTGCTCTGAGGAACACAGAGATGGAGTTTTTTGACACACACATCCCTACCATAGCTGGTGACTGCAAGTACAGAAGTGTTAGCTAACCCTTTGGATCCAGACATAACCAGCATTTAAATGATGACCTGTTTTGTTAGTAGTTCTTAGTGCAGTCTGTTTTTCTTTGGGCTTTCTTTTTATGCCTACGTTTTGGCCAAACCAGGCTTCACTCCCCAATTTGGCTGACTTGTGTACTGGGCAGAGTGAATATGTCAGCCAAATCCAGTGCAATAGTGGACTGACTTTTGGTTCTGAGATGCTCTCACGTGTGTTAGTATGTTTTGTATCGTTAGAAAATGGTTCAAAATCCTTAGAACCTGAATATGACCAAGCTCATCTTATATATTTAAAATGTAAATAGACTGATTTATTTTTAGTTGTTTACTGCTAAAAAAAAAATGCCTAGAATAGTATCATGAAAGTGGGTGGAACAGATTGTTGATAAATTTTCCCCTTATCCTACCCACTGGTCAGAAGAATGGATATATTCTTGCATGTAGTTTCCATTTGGTCCAATAAAGTAAAAGCCATTTGTAGAGCCTTCTTCATTTGTATGGGTAGCACATATCTGAAATGAGAAATAGTTGTCCATAGAGCTAAATTGGTTAGGACCCAATTTTGAATTAAAATTGTTTTATATGAGACTACTTTAACAGAATTAAATTTTGCTCAACTTGTCTTTGTACTACTACTACTACCACACAGATTTTGCAGTTACAAATTTTTATCTCCAGCAGAATTTTTGGTTGCCAGATTTCTTAATTGGTAGCTATTACTTCTTGCTTTTCCCTGGGGCCTTCATTTGTTATGTATACTAAACATTTTATTTTTATTTTTTTGATCTCTGGAATTAGGAAGAACTGAATCACAGCTCATACTATGAAGACATTTTAGTACAAATATAAGAGTTGTTTATTTGGCTTTCATGTTACCTAGCTGTCAGCATAATAAGATAGGACATTTAAAATAAAAGCTTAGAGATGTTTTGAACACTTTTGAATGACTTTATTTTAAAGTGTTACTATCTGTGTATTTACACATATATATGTGTTTACACATAATTTCTTTAAGAGCAAGTGTTCTTTGATAATAAAACAACTTTGTATCATTTAGTAAATTTGGATTTAGTACACCTCTCATCACTAATGTGTTATTTTGACCCTAGCTGATAAGGCTTTTCGAGATATGAAGGTGCTCAAGATGAGTCAGTCTATCATCGTATCTGGAGAATCAGGAGCTGGCAAAACAGAAAATACAAAATTTGTTCTAAGGTGAGGAGTTTTTAGCTAACCTGGAATATTTTGAATAGGTTTATTTTTTTAAAATTTGTGGGGAAAAAATCTATAGCATAACACTTACCAGTTTAAACATTTCTCAGTGTACAGTTCAGTAGTGTGAAGTATATTCACATTATTTTCAGCCAATCTCCAGAACTTTTTATCTCTAAAACTGAAACTCTGTGCCCATTAAACAACTCCCATTTCCCCGTATCCCAGCCCCTGGCAACTACCCTGTAGCTTTCTGCTTCTAATTTTGACTATTCTAGATACCTCATATAAGCAAATCATACAGTATTTGTCTTTCTGTGACTGGCTTATCCCACTTAGCATTATGTCCTCAAGTTTTATCCATGTTGTATCACGTGTCACGTTTTCCTTTTTTTTTTTTCTTTTTAATTTGAGACAGAGCAAACACAAGTGGGGAGGAGGGTCAGACAGAGGGAGGGAGAAGCAGACTCCCTGCTGAGCAGGGAGCCTAATCTGGGACTTGATCCCAGGACCCTGACACCATGACCCACGCTGAAAGCAGAGGCTTAACTGAGCCACCTAGGCGCCCTTTGATTTCCTTTTTAAGGCTGCACTATATTCATTTTGTTTACCTAGTCATTCATCAGTGGGCACATCAGTTACTTCCAAATCTTGGCTATTGGGAATAGTGCTGCTGTGAACATGTTATGAACAAAGAGGTACAAATATCTCTTTGAACACGTTGATTTTGCATATTTTATTTTATTGTATTTTTTTAAAGATTTCATTTTTTAATTTATTATTATTTTTTTTAGAGAGGGAGAGTGGAGAGGGGGCAAAGGGAAAGGGAATGGGAGAGATACAATCCTGATCTCACAATCCTGAGATAACGACCTGAGTCAAAATCAAGAGTCAGATGTTTAACTGACTAATTCACCTAGGTGCCCTAAAGATTTTATTTTAAATAATATCTACACCCAACATGAGGCTCAGACCCACAACCCTGAGATCAAAAGTTGTATGCTGCATCGACTGAACCAGCCAGGTGCCCAGTGCATACTTTATGACATAGTTTGAAATGGTAGGCTCTATCCCTTTTAAAAACAGACACCTTATGTGGAAGCTAAGCTATAGATTGTTGAAAACTAGCTCTGACATGTTCTTCTTATGAGGATCCTAGAGGAGATCCATGCTGGTCAACCTTTACATTTACATTTACAGCCTTTACATTCTGAAGGATGTACATTCACCTGCTGTGAGTGTGGTTGAAACCATTTTTTACCTAAAGCTTATGACAGTTGGCTTTCTTATTTCTATCTCCTCATAACCCTTTCTCAATGTATCCCCTTTGTTTCCATCAAATTAAATTCTACACTTTGTTTAGAATCATTGCATTATAAATATGGAAGGAACCATAGCTCTCATTAGTTTAGTTCCTTCAGTTTACATACTTAGGGATGTTAAATCTTTTTTTAGGGATGTTAAATTTTTTTTTTTTTTTTTTACTCAAGATATCCCTTGGTTTTATTTTAACTTAAACCCTTGTGAATAGTTCACAAAAATACATATACAGAAGCAAATAAAACTATACAAACTAAATATGCAGCAGATAGAACAAGTAGTCAGAAGTTCAAAGATGGATAGCTATGTAAAAAACCAATTTAGAAATGAGTACTTTCAACAAAAGCATTCCAGATATTTTGACACATAAAATAAAATGGTAATCTATAGAATGGATGAATGAGTAACATGTATTGACCAGTATGACCAATAATATTTACTAAATTCAAACTATTTACTGTTGTAAACATTTAATGAAAACATCATGAGCTCTAGATAGTCTTTGACAATTCCAACAAAATAAGTGGTATGTTTGAAAAATAAAGCTGATGAGCTATAGATCCATCTTCAATAGTGTTGAAGCTACTGCTAGGACCAGTTCATTCTGAATTCTCACCAGTGTTATTCCCACTATTACAGTCTTAGCCAGTTGCTGGTGGGTCCCTTCCTGACATTTTGCTATTTTTTATGCAGATGTATGCCAGTCACCTATTTATAGGAAATTAATTTAGAAGTTTGTTATTGGGTATTATGTATATGCACTTCTGATTAAATGAGTGTTTCCTAATACTCTGGGAATTCTAAGTGGCTGAATTTCTTATTCTTTCTCTTCTGTATATTAGAGTCATATGTTGAGTCTATGGTTTATATACAGTTTTGAAAATGAACAAATAATTTAGAAACTATAAACTTATAATACAAACTTACGTTGTAAGTTCGAGATTACTTTTTGTTTTGAAATGTTCCAGGGAAATAGTTGTTCTATTATGTTTAATCTTTGGCTAAAACAACACGAAGAGTGGTAATTTCCTTGTTGTTCAGTGGCAGATTACCTTATTTTCTCTAGCTATGCAGATTGAATCAATATGCTATCATAGAAGACTTTGGAATCTTATATAGACAATATTCTTATGTGAAATGTGTGGCATTTTTAAAACCAAATAGTTGGTTAAAGTCAGAATATTTCCAAAAGCAGTTTAAAAATAATGCTGATTTAGATGTTCAAGGTAATCCAAATAGAATTTTAAGTGTTTAAAAAGCTGTAACGGGCACCTGGGTGGCTCATTCGGTTAAGTGTCCAACTCTTGATTTTGGCTCAGGTCCTAATCTCAGGGCTGTGAGATCAAGCCCGAAGTCAGGCTCCACACTGAGCATGGAGCCTGCTTAAGTTTCTCTCTGCCTCCAGTGGTGTCAGGCTCCATGCTCAGTGGGGAGTCTGCTTGAGGATTCTCTCTCTTCTTCTGCCCCTACCCCTGCTTCGTTTCTCTCTTTCTCTCTCAAATATTAAAAAAAGAAAGGTATAATAGAATAGTTGCATTTAAATATAAATTTGTAAATTTTAAATGAATAGCTACAGACAAGATGATCCAGGTTTAAATTTTACATGTATTAAATAATACTAAAGTTACGGCTTTGGGGCACCCAGGTGGCTAAGCCAGTCAGTTAAGGGTCTGCCTTCAGCTCAGGTCATGATCCTGGGGTCCTGGGATTGAGCCCCACATCTGGCTCCCTGCTCAGGGGGGAGTCTGCTTCCCTTTCTCTCTCTGCCCCTCCTCGCTTTGGTGTGCTTTCTCTCTTTCTCACTCTCTCAAATAAATCAATAAAATCTTTAAAAAAATAAATTTACAATTGTAATGTGTGCAATATTGTTGTCATGTAAATCTTTTTATCCTATATTTTAAACAGATATCTGACCGAATCCTATGGAACAGGCCAAGATATTGATGATAGAATTGTTGAAGGTATTGTTAATTTTGAAATTTCTTATTTTTTATTGTTAGATATGTACTGAAATGAACTTATGAGAATCCTCTAAGTGATCTGGAATGCTCTCCCACAGATCTAAAAGGTTCTTCCATCTCCTACAGATCTTTGCTCATATATCTTTTCCTTTATTTAATGTCTGTTGTTCTCCCTCTCACCTCATGTAAGTGCTAATAAGAAGGCAGGCATTTTTATATATTCCAGTCTCCTAGAATAGTGTCTGATACATGAGATATGACCCATAAGCATCTCTCAGATGAATGAAATAAATATAGGAAGCTTTCTGGCCTCTTGTTTGTTTTGTTGACCTTGTTGTTTGCAAAGGAGAGAGGAAGAGGGTTATTTAGAATTAAAATGTTTTTTGGGGGGAATGACTTAGTACAGTTGGAAGGCAGGAGTCTATAAATTGATTTCCTTAAGGTCATTGCTTGCATACCTCTTAGAAAGTTTTCTTATACCCCGTTTGGAGACTGCTGGTCTAGTCAATCACCGTGTTGAATCCATACCACCCTCCTACATCATAGATTCTTCTCTGGTCCCCCCACTTAAATTCTTGTTTCCCTGTAATTTGTTCTCTGTGTGGAAGCTGGGATGATGTCTTTGCTTTTAGTCTTTTAACGGCTTCATATTGCTCTCAAGATAAAGCTGCAAATCTGTAACACAAGAAAGTGAGGGAAAGCTCTGGGTGGGCTGGGGCAATGGCTGCATATGCGGTTGGCCTGTAGGCAAGCCAGAGAACAGGGAAAAGGGTGAAGGTAAGACCTACCTGTGGACCATAAGCGTGAGAGCCAAAGTGGGACTGTGAACTGTCAGAATTGTCTCTGACTTCTCACCAGGTGGGGGAGGAGGGATCTAGTTCCTGACGTACCAGATCAGATATCTCTCTTTCTTCTCATAATGATGATTAAATTAACATGTATAAGATGTATTATGCACTGTGTGATTTGCTGAATATCTGTTCCTAATTTAAATCCCCATAGAATGAGGTAGGTACAATTTTATCTCTACTGTACAGATTAAAAACTGAGGTAAAAAGACTTTAAGTGGCTTGTTGAAGAGCATATAGCTCATCAGTTGTGGAAGTGCGATATAATAAATTCAGGCATCTTAACTATGTGCTATATATACTAAGAGCACATTTTAACACTCCTACTATTTTAAAGAAAAATTTCAGTTGAACAAAAATTTATTAAGGTCCTTCTGTGTTCATACATTTTGATAAATTATAGGTAGCAAATGTTATGTACATTTTTTCACAATTATGTGAAATATACATGTAGATGAACATAAACACTCTGATAAACATTTTGTAAAGTTGGCATCAAAGTTTTTCTTGTCTCTTGATATAAATAATTTTATAGTTTTACTTACAGTTCTCATTGTGGTATAACACACCCAGATGTGAAGATCTCATTAGTAATGCTTTATTCACAGTAAAGTACCTAATAAGGGAATCACCTTTTAAAATTGAATAAATAAATAAAAAACAAATTATGGGTTAATTCAATAAAATACTAATTGGTATTCTGATTTGTTTACTTGAGGTACAAATTCACTTGCCAATTGGATATAAACCTGGTTCCTTCTGTGAGAATGTGGTATATGTAAATGTAGTGTGCTGTAGTTGAGAAAAGTTGGAAAGTATTATTCCAAATGTTTCTATAGAGGATAGTAGATGTTAAGTAGCAGAACATGGAAATTATTTGATGCCATCTTTAATTGAAGATTGGTGGTTGGTTTTAGAATGAGTATATCAGTAGCATTACTGTAATTTTCTGATAGGCTGTTACCCTAATTTTGGATATTTTGCTTAATATATTAGATACTTCAGTAAAAACTAGTAGTCACCCATAAAGGAGTTGGGGAGACCTGTAATTGAGTCCCCCTTTGGCCGGTAGCTAGTCATGTTGCTTTTCACAAGTTAGTTGACTTTGTTAACCCATCAGCAAGGTTAGGTATATGTGCAAACTTTTGTTTCAGTTTTAATATTTTTTTACTTTTTTTTGGCAAGTGAAACAACTGGAGAGTGATCTTTTTTTTTTTTTTCAAGATTTTATTTATTTATTTGACAAAGAGAGCGAGATCACAAGTAGGCAGAAAGGCAGGCAGAGAAAGAGGGGGAAGCAGGCTCCCTGCTGAGCAGAGAGCCTGATGTGGAGCTTGATCCCAGGACCCTGAGATCATGACCTGAGTCGAAGGCAGAGGCTTTAACCCACTGAGCCACCCAGGTACCCTTGGAAAGTGATCTTTAAAAGGGTTTGGATATTTGTTAAACTTTGTACTATGGATAGAATAAGAGAGATGAACTTTAAAAGATTTCATAAGAAAAATTCTAGTAATTAACATTGTGAGGCAATTTATGAAGTTGCAGATGGAGACTATATAATATTGGCACTAATCTGGGATGTTTATAGTTGAGACTGGTGAATATAAGCATAGACTCTAATAGGGGTGCCTGGGTGGCTCAGTTGGTTGTGACCGACTCTTGATCTCCACTCAGGTCTAATGTCAGGGTCATGAGTTCAGTCCCTGCACTGGGCTCCACGCTAGGTGTGGAGCCTATTTAAAAACAACACAAAACAAAACAAACAATAGACTCTAATAAACCTTTTTTAGTCATGTGGTGTGTGTATGTGATTATAAGATAAAAACAATTAAAATTTTACATTTGTTCATTGGGAGTTTATTTTTATTTTCATTAAAAGATATTTTTATTAAGCTTTTAATTTTAATTCCACTATAGTTAACATACAGTGTTATATTAGTTTCAGGTATAAAATATAGTGATTCAGCAATTCTGTACATCATTACTTAGTGCTCATCATGATAAATGTACTCTTTAATCCCCTTCACCTATTTTACCCTTCCCCCATCCACCTCCTCTCTGATATGGTTTGTTTTAAATGAGTACCCTCAAAGTTTTGTGTTTTTTTTTCAGCAAGAACTTTTTTTATTGACGCATACATCAAAATACATGGTTCTAAAAGATAAATATATAAAACATTCCATCCAAGAAAAATAGAATATACATTTTCTCAGTGGGTTAAAGCCTCTGCCTTCGGGTCAGGTCATGATCTTAGGGTCCTGGGATCGAGCCCCGTGTCAAGCTCTCTGCTCAGCAGGGAGCCTGCTTCCTCCTCTCTGCCTGCCTCTGACTATTTGTGATCTCTGTCAAATAAATAAATCCTTAAAAAAAAAAGTACACACAGAAGAATCCCTGACTATATTACACAGAGAGAGACATGGCAATTATTACAAATTTAGGAAGACTGAAATCATACCAAGTATATTCTCCAACCAAAATGGTACAAGACTAGAGATAAAACAAAGCTGGAAAATCTAGAATGTAAATATTACATATTTAATAGTAAATATTAAACAACACATGACTGTACAAGCAATGGACCAAATAAGAAATCAAATGGTAAATCAAAATATGTCTCAAAACAAAAGAAAAAGAAAATACGATATTCCAGAATCTATGGAATGCAGCAAAAGCAGACGTTAGGGTGAAATTTATACTATGAATGCTTAAGAAAAAAAGTTCAAATAAACAACTTAACATTACACCATAAGGACCTAGAACAAGAAGAAACTTAGCTGAAATGCTGAAATTTAGTGGAGGAAGGAAATAACAAAGCATTGGAAATAAATAAAATAGAGACAATAGCAGTATCATAACATTGAAAGTAATGACCAGTTTTTCCAAAAAAAATAAAGTTGACACTGCTTTACATTAAGAAAAAAAAGAAAACTTGAAAACCAAAATGAGAAATGGAAAACAGTATGACAGATAACCACAGAAGTACATAGTGTGATAACATTACTATAAACAGTTATATACTAACAAATCCTACAACTTAGACAAAACAGAATAATTCCTAAACATGCACAAGTTACCACAATTGAATCATGAATCTTGAATCCAAGAACTAGGGAATCTTCTTAGCACAGTAGTAAGAATGGAAATTGAATTAGGAATAAAAAATCTCCCAGCACAGAAAAGCCCAAGACCACATTGGCTTCATTGGTGAATTCTACCAAAACATAAAAAAAAAAAAAGAATGACAGTCTTTGACAGTCTTTATCAAAGTCTTACAAATAATGGAATAGAGGGAACATATTCAGAATCATTCCATGAGGCCAGTATAACCCTGTCACCAAAGCAGGATAAAAACAATACAAGAGGGGCGCCTGGGTGGCTCAGTCGTTAAGCGTCTGCCTTCGGCTCAGGTCATGATCCCAGAGTCCTGGGATCGAGCCCCACATCGGGCTCTTTGCTCAGCAGGGAGCCTGCTTCTCCTGCTACCATTCCCTATGCTTGTGTTCCCCCTCCAACTGTGTTTCTCTCTGTCAAATAAATAAAATCTTTAAAAAAAAAAAAAACAAGAAAAACAATACAAGAACAAAAAAGTCTAGTTTGTCTGATGTAAGTATTGCTGCTCTGACTTTTGTGTGATAAATGTTTCTCCACCCCTTCACTTTCAATCTGTAGGTGTCTTTACATCTAAAATGAATCTCTTGTAGGCTGGGATTTTAAAAACTATTTTTCTGAGGATCTTTTTTAGTCATTCTGTAACTTATATTTTATATTTTTTAGTCATTCTGTAACTTATATGTTAGATTTTTTTTTTTTTAAGATTTTATTTATTTGACAGAGAGAAACACAGCGAGAGGGAACACAAGCAGAGGGAATAGTAGCGGGAGAAGCAGGCTTCCCACAGAGCAGGGAGCCCGATGCGGGGCTCGATCCCAGGATTCCGGGATCACGACCTGAGCCGAAGGCAGCCGCTTAACGACTGAGCCACCCAGGTGCCCCTATATGTTAGATTTTCTTGGATGTACCTGGAAAAATATTAAATATAGAGGCTTTATTAATATATAAAATATTTTAGGAAAATAAGTCAACTAATAACTTCTTGCCTGTGTTTTGTTCACCAGGGGTTTGCTCTTCTCTTTATTATAGTCACTATTCCTTTAGGGCTGATGTACTTGTGAAAACCTTAAAATTTGTAGGGAGTAATTTTTAAAGTTGAGTTCTAAATTCTAAAAAATCTAATCTAATGACTTTTTAAAACTTAGTCTTTCCTATATCATTTACATTTTCTTTTTACATAATTTGAGTAATTTCCTCATCTTCTGTACTTTAATAGGGCCTGAATATAGTGGTATCAATAAGTATTTGAGGGATTTGACATTGTATGTGAATTCCTTCATGGTAATATTTTTGAAAACATTTTTCTGTATTAATAAGGAAACAAACTGTACATATTGTTTTGTAATTTTCCTTATGCTGTTTTTTTCCTTATGCTATTTTTTGATGGAATATTTTTATTTCTTTTTCAATAGCTAACCCACTCTTAGAAGCCTTTGGAAATGCAAAGACTGTTCGCAACAATAATAGCAGTAGATTTGGAAAATTTGTAGAAATACATTTCAATGAAAAGGTAAGTGAGAGTGAGTTTTGGGATGATATGTTTCAGAAGTGTTTGAGACGAACATAAGGGTCTTGGGGCACCTGGTTGGCTTAGTTGGTTAAATGTCCAACTCTTGATCTCAGTTCAGGTCTGGATCTCAGGGTCATGAATTCAAGCCCCACATTGGTCTCTACACTGGGTATGGAGCCTAGTTTAAAAAAAGAAAAGAAAAGAAAAAAAACACAAGGGTCTTGACAGAATTGGTGCTGTCATTGAACTCATGGCAAATCCATTTGAGTTTCTCTCTTTACCTTAGCTAATTGGGAGAATATATATATTCAGTATAACCTTCATAAATATTGTAAGCTTACATTTATTTAGTATCTTCTTTTTTTTTCCTTGATAACTGTTATAGCCTCTTTGATATAGACAAATGTTTATTAGAAAAATAATTCAACATCGGTAGGTTATACTTTCAGATCTTAAATGTAAAAATGTATTTTCTCTCTGTTTTGTTTTTCAGAGTTCAGTAGTTGGAGGATTTGTTTCACATTACCTTCTAGAGAAATCTAGAATTTGTGTTCAAGGCAAAGAAGAAAGGAATTACCATATCTTTTATAGATTGTGTGCTGGTGCTTCTGAAGATATTAGGGAAAAACTTCATTTGAGCTCCCCAGATAATTTTCGGGTAGGTTGGATGAAAAGAAATTACATACAGTTTTTGCAAATTGAAATAACGTCAATGTAAAACTTGTTTTAGCGATTCTGATATCTAGTTGTATGTAGCTTATATTAAATCTGGTGTAACATGATAGAATGTAGGTCCCTATTGAGATTACGACTGAAATTTTAACACTATATGAGTGTAATACACTCATATGTACACTATATTACATATATATGTATACTACATATATATGTATATTACATATACACTATTTAATTACACTATATGTAATCAGAAAGATGAAAGGATAGATGGGAAGCCACTTATCAATTTAAACTCAATAAGAAATTTATAATAGTTCTGTAATGCTACTTTTTAAAGTTATCTTTGGCTTTAATTCAACAGTAAATATTTATTGCTTGCCCTTTTGGTACCAGGCATTGTGCTTAGGTGAAAAAGATGAGCAGTTTCTGCTCATGAGCAACTTAGAATCTGGTGGGAAACACACACACACACACACACACACACACACACACACACACAAATACAAATACAAATGCACAAACACACAGCCTGACTGATAGGTTGAAAGATTAAGAAAGAGATATGCATAGGATGCTGGGAATTTTGGAAAAACTTCAAGGAACAACTGATGTTTGATCAGAATCCTGAAGGATTTTCAAGTGTTAACTAGAGAAAGAAAGATGCAAAGAGTATTCCTAGTGGATGCAAAAAGATGAACAAAGAAAGGCAAGAAACAGCTTAAAGAGTAAGGCAGAAAGTGGTTGGAGTTGAGGCTGGAAAGTTTGGTCTTCTGTAGTTAATAAGGAGCTATTGAAGGGATTTAACTAGAAAGCTGGATAGGTCTGTGCTTACCTCTGGCTTTAAAATGGAGGGTATCTATCTTGAAGAGGGTAGGGTAGGGAATGGACAGAAAATGCAAGTAGAGGTAAATTGATTAGAAACCTATGGCTATCACTGAAGTAAGTTACTTAGTGCCTGAATTTGGTTAGAGAGGATGGCATGTCCAAAATATTGGGAGGTAAAATTATAGGACTTGGAGACTGAGTACGGTAGGGAGAAGGAGAAGTCTGAAATAATTTTCCAAATGTGCATAGGGTAACTGGGTGGATGTAAATACCACATGAGGGCCGGATGGAAGATTTGTGGCATATAGGTTGAGTTTAGTTTTGGAACCTATGGATCACCTTAGGGAGAGGATTAGAAGATATTTGGGTATCCTGATCTGAAGATTATTATTAATGCTGTAGTGGTAGGTTTGGGAGATGTCAGTACTCTGGTAGTAGTTAAAACTATGACAGTGAGTAGATGAGATTGTCCAGAGAGATTGTGTAATGTAGAAAAGCATGTGCCAGGATTCAGACTCTGGAGTTGAAGAGTATGAGTAGTGAAGAGTTGCCCAAGAAAGGAAGCCCAAGTGGGATTGCGTGATAAGTATAAGGAAAATCAGGAGTGCCAAGAATCACAAGCTAATAGAGTTTCAAGAAGTGGTCAGACTGGGGATGGTTAGCGGCGATTTATAATTTGCAGCTGGTAAACAGTGTCCTTGTGAGGAATATGCGGGATTATGGGAATGGATAAGGAATGCAGTTTGAATAAAGTTCTCCAGGTAATTCTGGATAATCCTCTTTGGGTAGGAGCCCTCCACATGAGAATCGTGACACATATTATATTTAACTATTGTTCTGTGTTTGTGTGTATGTTTGCAATTCAGCTTTTATTACTTCAGTCAGTTTCTTTTATTTTATTTTTATTTATTTATTTTTAAAGATTTTATTTATTTATTTGACAAAGAGAGCGAGATCACAAGCAGGCAGAGAGGCAGGCAGAGAGAGAGGGGGAAGCAGGCTCCCTGCTGAGCAGAGAGCCTATGCGGGGCTCGATCCCAGGACCCTGAGATCATGACCTGACCTTAACCCACTGAGCCACCCAGGCACCCCAGTCAGTTTCTTTTAATACGCATTTGGAAAACTTAAAACTACCGTTTTAAAATGCTTTATAACTGCACCTTTTTATATATTTCTGCAATGTCTCACCTTCTCTAGAACTCATAAAATTAAATGGAATTTGAAGTTAGTTGCCCACATTATCTTCATGAAGGTAGAAGAGATACTTCTATACAATGATTTTTAGAAAAGGAGTGTAAGTTACTATGAATCATTTGAAATTTAATAATGAGAATGTGACTTTGTTGGCTCTGAGTTAATGGTAAAGTAATGTGACTATTCTTAAGTTAGCATTTCTTTCTGTTTGGAGGTTTGAGAGCATATTTTTTGTGTGTCTTAGAATGTATAGCCTTTCCTGGCACAATGGCAGGCATTCTCGGAAGGTAATTACTGAAATTCTTTATCAGGTTAGAGAGTTTCCTGCCTCTGTAATATGAACTGGGAGCCATGATTTCTTCACTTCCCAGAGTTCTTACAGTGGTTAGAAGGAGCCTAGAGGAACAGTATTCTCTTTCACCCAAATATATATGCTGTCTTGGTTATTCCTCTCATGCACGCACATGCATACCTCTATATCCCTTCCCCCAAATGATTCTGTCCTCAAGTGACATGAAAATATGTTGATAATTTCATCAGGTTTTTCTGTGGTTTAGTTTAGGTCTCCAGATACAACTCATAGATGAGGTCATAAAGACAAAGAATTTCAGAGTAGCGTTGAACACTTCCAAAAATTATTTTGTCACTACTATGTCCAAAATAATACATATAGAATTGTAGGGATACTATTTGAAAACATTTGTATTAACTACTCATGTATTTTAGAAAATAAAAGGTTTAAAAGCCTGCATTATTCAAATACTCAAATATTTTTGCATATGTTTTATGGGTATTCATTATAGTTATGCAGAGATCCTTGAATAGAAATAAAACTGGGATAGAATGAGAATGGATAGCAAGAATAGTTTTAGTTTTCTAGTTATAGGAAAGTTGGAAAAAACAAGTAGTAGGTTTTAATACTATGTTTAGCTATCCAAAAGCCAAGTATTTAATAAAGCAGTGGGGTTGGGGAGATAAAACCCTTGCTAGCAAAGAAAACATTTGTTTTGGCTTTATAGGATTAAGTTACTATTATTTTACTAAGTAAAATAGCTCTTTTTTGACATAGTAAATTGAAATTGCTTAGCAATATTATTTCTCCTTCTCTTCTATTTTTTTTCCTAAAGATTCTAAGGTAGAAAGAACAATTCATTGTGTATCACTTTCTGTTTTTTTTCTGTATTTTAATATTTCATTATAATGGAAGTACACAGATAAATGTATTGATCATTTAAATATTAATTTATTCCCAAATCATTCAAAATGTAATATACATGTTTTTCATAGCATCTATATGATGTGTGGTATATTTAATCTTGGAATTCATGCCATGGTACAGTGGGATCACAGTGACCTGATTTAAGAGAAGCTGAGATATTTAAAAACATTTTCTTTCTTTTTTTTTAAGATTTTATTTATTTATTTGACACAGAGAAAGTATAAGCAGAGGGAACAGCAGGCAGGGGGAGAGGGAGAAGCAGGCTCCCACTGAGCAAGGAGCCTGATGTGCGGCTCAATCCCAGGACCCTGGGATCATGACCTGAGCTGAAAGCAGTCGCTTAACTGATTGAGCCACCCAGGCATCCCTAAAAACATTTTCCATTTTGTTTCCTGGGTACTTCCTTCCTGACTACGTTTGGGACTAATAAATTATTGTCTTCTCAACTGCTTCCCTTCTTCTATGTTCTGAAAGTGCTTAGTCTTTGAAGGCTTCTGGGCAGCAAAATAAATCATTGAGATAAGAGCTGAAATTGTTATCTGGATACCTATGAGAGTTCTTAAAGCAAGTACTGTAATTTATGTATGGTCACTGTTAACTGTCAATAAATATAGGTGGCATGTTTTGAGGAACTGATTTTAAAAATTAGAAATTAAGAAACTTAGGTATATTATTTTGTTATTCAGCATTAAAAATATTACTTGAAATGTTAAACCACAATGTGTAGGTCCTTATTTGACACTATATATTTAGTAGAAAAGTGATTTTTCATTATATCTGTAGTACTTATTTTATGAACTATATTTTTAAGATATTTGTCATTGAGGTTTAAAATTGCTGCCCTTTAAAAATAGAAAAGCTTAATGTACTAATTTTTATGTTAATCATTTAATCTGCTTGATAGTTTGATTAGTAGGAGTAAAATGCTTATAAATATATAGAAGTTATCAGTTGTAATTGAGAGATTAAGTGATATTTAGGTCATATTTAAAAGTTCTTTTTGTTTACCACTGTTTGATAAATTGTTTTCTTCTGTATTATTTTCATGTGGATCGTATTTGTTATATTTATATTTCTTTTTCCTAGTATTTAAACCGAGGTTGCACTAGATACTTCGCTAACAAAGAAACTGACAAACAGATTTTACAGAACCGAAAAAGCCCCGAGGTATAGTAGACTATTCTTTTTAAATTAAAATCTTTAATACAAAAAAATCATACTGAAGGATACATTTTTTATTTTGGAGCCTAAATAATATTTCTTACTTTTAGGCTTGTACTTAAAACAAAATGCTCATCTAAGTCTCTCTCACAGTGTAGTACTTTATGCCTCTCTTGGTATCTACAGAAGCTACAAGTTTGGTTTTTCTTAGGCCTCATCACATTGCTGTCCTCCTGTTCTTTCCCCCCCCCACATGAGGGTATTATAATTGCCTAAGAATTCTCCTTTGCTAATAACATTTTTAACTTACTCTCACATTACCCACTTGGAATTTAGTATAAAATATGTCCATGATTTATTTTCTACTTTAAGGCTGAAGTAAGCTTTGAAGTAGACATTAAATAGGGTAAGCATTCTTGTGAACTAATGCTTATGTATTGTATTTCTCTTTAAAACATTATATTTCTGTAATATACTATGGAAAGTCTTATATATAGGTTTTACTTATTATATTTCTCAGGGTAATTAGATGTAATTATACTATTATTATTTTTAAAACATTAAATCCTTAATCTAAAAATCTATAACTCTTACAAATTTTAATATGTAATGTTCAAGTAATAAGTAGTATTGAGGTATATCTCCTCCAGGAGGTTAAATTATGAAATACTGAGTCAGGATTAATTATAGGGACTGGTTCATTTTGTCTTTATTTAAAATTTTATATTGAATGTTTAATTGTACAGTTTTTATTATACCCTGTTTTAAATGTGTGAATCAGATGGTTTTGACTCCTTTAAAAATCAGTGAGATGAATTATGTTTTTAATATGTTCCTAGAAAAGAACAGAAAACAAATAAAAATTCCCATTATTTCAAATTTTAAGCAGATGAGTACAGCTAATTTAAATTAACATTTATCAAAGATTTTCTTTATTTATTAGAGAGAGAGAGCGATCATAGAGTGGAGGAAGAGATAGAGGGCAAGGGAGAGGGAGAGGGAAAATCTCAAGCTCCCCACTGAGTGTGCAGCCTTCTGTGGGGCTTGATCTCACAACCCTTAGACGATGACCTGAGCAAGAGTCAGATACTCAACCAGCTGAGCCATCCAGGTGCCCCAGCGTTTATTATTTTAGACATATGTATCTGAATTATAAATCATAAACTTTATGTGATATTCATGGTTGGAAGTTTAAGAAGTGACTTTAATTTTATGGTATCTTCCTTTGTCCTGATAACCTTTATTTTTGTGAGACATCATCAAATACAAGAATTTTATTCTTCCCACTAAGATAATGGAAACATTGCCTACTGGGATAGTGCAGTTGTCCTCAAGGAAAAAAAATATATCTCTAAATTTGATCTTTGACATGGAAAGAACTGAGTAAAGAGGGAGGAGAACTAGATTTTACTCTCCAAAGAGTAACATGTACTCTTTGTATTCTGCTAAGATGAAAATGTGCTCTTTGTCATTCTAGAGTCAATGAACTTTGTGAGGTATTTTGCTCATATTATATATAATATATAATATATAATAAATATATAAATGAATAATGGATTAATATGTTTAAATTACTTTTTATGTCTTCTTTATCAGGAGGATGAGGTGATCATTTTGACTAATTAGAATCCTTTGCCTAATTCCATTTGAGTGTCTGAGCTGTGTGCAGTTTTTAGGAGAATGCAGTATTTTTAGTCTGCCATAATAGCAATATATTCATAATATTTGATTAGAACGATTTTAAATGAAATAACCATTTAGTTGCAAGACTAAAAATTCTGCATGATCTGTGTTTTCTGTTAACTTTGGCTGCATGTGATTATTTCCTTTGCTTCTTTTAAGAATAAAATTAAATTTCTTTATCTAGACATTTTCCAGAAATTTCACCAAAGCGTAATTAAACATTTTAAAGAATTTTGTGGAAGATAATCACAACTTTAGCTGGGAAGGAATTGGCAACTGGAAGGGGAAAAAAATCTCCTAGAAGTGTCTTTAATGGGCAGTTAATTCTGGTGCTGCATTACCTAATGTTTAATTTTATCTATTCATTGTCAAGTTCTGGAAAATTCCTAGTCCAATCTTTCTCTGTCCAGTAACTTTTATTTTTCTACTTCTGTAAGATTTCTACAGGCCTAGCTTTCTTATTCCTTCTTCTGAGCTTTTAAATAGGTTTTAACAAATGAATACTTTAGATGTAAATTCTTTTAGGAGAGAAAAGTTTTCTCTTTATTTTTTCTGAAATGTGAGTCATTGCATAAATTCGAGTAAGCACAATGCTTACTAATACACCTTATCTCATACACTTATACAGGAAGATCCTAAAAATGATTCTCTGGTCATGAAAGTTGTTTTTAGTCTGTCCACTATTTTATTATTGCCAATACTGATGCAGTTGATGGTAGTTAACCTAAAGGAGTATAATTGTAAGTGTTAGATTTGAATTTTTATTATAATTTTTCACCTTAGTTCTTTTTTACTTGTGGATTCATGTTGATTCCTTTCAACCACTGATATTTCCTTTTCTGCCCAATTTAGATTTTATTTAACGTATCCTAGCATTATAATGCATTAGAATTAAAATTGTAATTTAACTGGAAAACATCTCATTCTATTTTTGACTGATTTTTATTGAGGTAATTGTAGAGTCACAGGCAGTCGAAAGAAGTAATACAGAGAGATCCTGTGTATACTTTGCACATTTAGTTTTTGAATTGTTAGAATAGTAAAGTTTTCCCATCGACATTTTATTTTTGCATGTCATAAAGTGCATTAATAGACCTCGTGTAGTGGTTTTAATATACTTAAATAATGACAAGGAAACATTAATTGATGTCTTCTTGTTTTGTAGTATCTTAAGGCAGGTTCTTTGAAAGATCCTCTGTTAGATGACCATGGAGATTTTATTAGAATGTGCACAGCCATGAAAAAGATTGGTTTGGATGATGAAGAAAAGCTTGATCTGTTCCGGGTAGTAGCTGGTGTCCTGCACCTTGGAAATATTGATTTTGAGGAAGCCGGCAACACTTCAGGTTTTTTTGTTTGTGTTTGTTTTGTTTAAAGAGGAATAAAATTAGAAGTTCTGTCATTTGTCATACATAAATTCAATCTGTTTGTATGTGTGTTTTTAATACCTTAAAATTTCTAGAATATATTATGTTACATGGTGAGTCTGGGGAATGAAGGATGCTGCATTATTAGTCATTGTGAACTCTCTTGAACAAATCAGTGATACTGACGGGGGAATAAACTCATTTTATGAAGGATAAGTAACTGTGACTATCAGGGTCATATTTAGTTAAAATTTTCAACTGATAATTATTCTGTGCACATACTGCAAAAGTATAATTCTCTACCATCTGTTAAGGTATTTTGACCTTTTTTGGTTCATTGATGTAAACTTTGATCAATTAATTAGGGCAATTGAATATGTACAAGCCTATATACTTTATTATTTGGGAAAGGAAATAGGTTATATTTTATACACATTGAAAAGAGCATTTAATGCCTACATGATGATAGTAACTTTTCAACTTAGGTGTTTCAGTCTCTACACAAACAGTAAGACTTTTTGTATAATCTTAAATTTGATCCGTGAGTTACAGAGGTTGGAAAACTATAGCCCATGGCCAAATTTGACCAGTTGCCTATTTCTGTAAATAATGGATTGGTGGAACAAGGCCGCATCCATTCATTTATGTCTTATTTGTGCCAGATTTCATGCTACAGTGGCAGAGTTTAATAGTTGTCACAGAAACTATATGGCCAGCAAAGCCTAAAATCTGACACTTAGGAGAGAAAGATTGTTGACTCCTGCATAAATACATTATTAAAATATTTTATACTAAGAATGAGTTAAAAAAATTGAAAGCACCATTTAATATAGTAGTCAGTAACATGGGCTTTAGTGTCAGATCCCTGAAACTTTCTGATGCTTTCTTTTCTCATTTGTAAAGTAATGAAGAAACAGTCCATTAGCAGTACTTTTAAAATATAGTATCTAGCCATCGTATGTATGCATATAAGAAAGGAGCATCAGAGGAAGGAAGAAAGAACATTTAAAAAATGTGTCTGCTATGTGCAAGACCTTTCATATACTGTGTTTCATCATAAACAACATAATCGTAATCTAAACTGTGTAAAGATAATGAGGTAGAGGATATTATCTATATTTTATGGAAATGGAACCTGTGCAGAAGTAATATATTTACTAATGAAGTTGTAGATGTGAGAGCTAGGTTCTCCCCAAGCCTGACTATCTCAGGTACTTGTGATCGTTGTCCCAAATTGCCCTCAGTCACTGAACCTCACTGAGAGTCCTGATCTGTGAATGAGCAGACTGAAATAGTCTTCATGACTTTCAGATTTAATATTCTGTGATGCTGTGCAGTCAGTAACATCAGATGCAGCACAGTGCAGTGTTGAAGAGTACATGCTCTTGAGCCAGAGTATTCATCACAAGAGTATTACCTACTTGTGTGGCCTTGGGCCAGGAACTTCACCTTTCTGTGTTTCAGTTTCCTCACCTGTAAACTGGGGATAGTAACATTCCTGCCTCATGTTCTGTAGGGGAATAAATGAGTTAAATATTAAATGATGTCAATACTTATGTCCAGCACATAGTAATCACTGTGTTTTTAATAAATAAGTACAATACAAATGCATATTAATTCTGGTTTAAAATGTAAAAAAGCAAAATCAGGTATGTTCTTAGTGTACTCTAAAATTTTAGGTTTTTTGAGGAATTTAAAATTATTTTGAAAATGTAATGAATGTTAGAATACATCTCATTTGCTCTGTAGTATTGTTCTACAAAGGGAGTATGTGGAAGTTCAAAGTAACACAAAAATGTTTAGATTAAGGCCCACTTTGGAAATGTTGTTAGAAGTGATAGTTGCTCTTTTCACACCTCATATTATTATGCTGTGCAGATATATACAGAGGATCATAAATGTGTTGTGATCCAGTTAAATGCGATGTGATCCTTAAAAGGGAAATAGTACATATTTACGTTATCTTTTATTTTTTTTCTCAAAATTTCTTCTGTTGAAAGGAAAATGAGCAAAAGCAGAGAAGATTGGAATGAAGCAACAAATCAAGAAAACTAATAAACTAGGTTATTTTGGGGTTCCTGGGTGGGTCAGTTGGATAAGAATCTCCCTATGGCCCAGGTCAGATCTTCAGGTCCTGGGATTGAGCCCCATGCCGGGCTCCCTGTAGGGAGTCTGCTTCCTTCTCTCTCACTCTCTCTGCCTCCTCATTGCTCATTCTCTTTCTCTCTTTCAAACAAATAAAATCTTAAAAAAAATAAACTAGGTTATTTTTATTTTAATAGCTCAGATTTTATTGATCTTCATCTTTTTTGTGACCCTTGCTATAGATCCAAATGGTTTCTTTCTAGATAGAATTGATTTTTTTTTCCTCCTAGAGAGCTCAATTTTGGCATGTCCTGGCAATTTGAAAGAGCTGTGTATATTTTGTAATTTTAAAAAAATACTTATTTTTATTTTTTTTAAGATTTTATTTATTTATTTGACAGAGATCACAAGTAGGCAGAGAGGCAAGCAGAGAGAGAGAGGGAAGCAGGCTCCCTGCTGAGCGGAGAGCCTGATGAGGGGCTTGATCTCAGGACCCTGAGATCATGACCTGAGCTGGGCAGAGGCTTTAACCCACTGAGCCACCCAGGCACCCATTTTGTAATTATTTTATCAGAAAATTTATTCTATAAATGTTTAGAAGACTCCTACTTATATTGAAAAGGTTTTGCATGATAGCATGTACAGAAATGCCTGTTTTTAAAATTCTGCATCAGTTTTTAAAATTCTGCATCACAAAAGTGATTCCTTAATTCCTGAAAGTGTGTAAGAAAGTTTGCAAAATAGTAAAAAAGAAATGTTTAAATACATTAATGAAAAAAATACATTAATGAATTGAGAGCTATGTAATTTAGATAATGGTGTGTGTGTGTGTGTGTAGAAATTAGAAATCAGTAGTAAGCTTATTTTCATAGAATTAAATGTTCAGGGACACCTGGGTGGCTCGGTTGTTAAGCGTCTGGCTTCGGCTCAGGTCATGATCCCAGGGTCATGGGATCGAGCCCCGCATCGGGCTCCCTGCTCGGCAGGAGGCCTGCTTCTCCCGCTTCCATTTCCTCTGCTTGTGTTTCCTCTCTCGCTGTGTTTCTCTCTGTCAAATAAATAAAATCTTTAAAAAAAAAAAAAAGAATTAAATGTTCAGTGTATCTTCTAAATATTCTTGTCCCCTTGTTCTTTTTCTTAGGTAACAACTTTATTGAAATATAGTTCATAGTCTGTTCAATTCACTCGTTTAAAATATACAATTCAGTGGTTTTTAATAGACTCAAAGTTGTGCAGTCATCGCTGCGGTTAGTTTTTAGAACATTTTCATCACTTCATGAATACCTGTCATTCCTTTCCAAATCCCTGTTGTTAAGGTAGCATTTATGCTATCATGCAAAACCTTTTCAATATAAGTAGGAATATTCTAAGCATTTGTAGTGGAATAAATTTTCTGATAAAATAATTACAAAAATATCCACAGCTTTTTCAGAGTAGCTGTATTCATTTCACATTCTCTTCTATAGTGTATGAAGGTTCCTCTTTCTCTACATCCTCACATTGACCTACTGAAATGCCGGTGTTTGCTATTAAAATTATTCCTTAAGGTTTTCAGGAATCATATGAATTTTAATGATAAGGTACTGTATTTTTCTTGAGAGTTACAGGGATTATAATCCATCAGTATATTTTGCTTACCAGGTCATAAAAAATGAAACAGTCCAGGTTAATATTGATGGGCTGAAGGATTATATCAGGGACTGCCTCAAGTGAGGGTCTCCTACTGACCTTGGCAGTATGAGTGTCTGAAAAGGGTGGTGAAAGAGTGAAGTGAAATTAAAAGTCACAGATGAGCCTTGTCTATTCCATAGATTTATATAAGTGAAGTATACTTCTAAGAAATGGATCTTGAAAATCTGGTTTATATAATATCTGTTAACTTGAAATTCAAATGTATTTTCATTAGGTGGTTGTAATCTGAAGAATAAATCTACTCAGGCATTGGAATATTGTGCTGAATTACTAGGTTTGGATCAAGATGATCTTCGTGTAAGTTTAACTACAAGAGTCATGCTAACAACAGCAGGGGGCACCAAAGGAACAGTTATAAAGTAAGTTCCTTAACTCCTTACTCTGTAAAATTCTTGCTTTGTGGTTTGCCAAAGAAAATTCTTTCTTTGAGAACACTGAGATTTAAAGTTGATTTTTTTTTAATTTTTTAATTTTTTATTAACATATAATGTATTGTTTGCCCCAGGGTACATGTCTGTGAATCGTCAGGCTTACACCTTTTGCAGCACTCACCATAGCACATGCCCTCCCCAATGTCCACAACCCAGCCATCCCATCCCTACCCCTCCCCACCTCCCAGCCACCCTTAGTTCGTTTCATGAGTCTAGGAGTCCCTTATGGTTTGTCTCCCTCCCCCATCCCTTCCTTTTTCATTTCTCTCCCCCACCTCCCCACAAACCCCGCCTTGCCTCTCAAATTCTTCATATCAGAGAGATCATGTGATACTGTCTTTCTCTGACTGACTTATTTCGCTTAGCATAATACCCTCCAGTTCCATCCATGTAGTTGCAAATGGCCAGATTTCGTTTCTTTTGATGGCTGTATAGTATTCCATTGTGTATATATACCATATCTTCTTTATCCATTATAGCAGCATTGTCCACAATAGCCAAACTATGGAAAGACCCTAAATGTCCATCAACAGTTGAATGGATAAAGTTGATCTTAATGTGCGATTCATTTTTTTCATTATAATGTTCTAAAGCATGTGCTTGATAGATAAGAATTCTGTGCATCTTACTGCAGTAATCTACTATATAAATAAATACTGACTTCCACAGCTCTTAAAGTTGTTCTTTACAGATATGCTGCATGGCACAGATTTGTAATTTATAAAGTAAGAGAGGTTTACTTTTGTACAACTACAAAAATATGAGTTGATTATGTTAATCAGTATTTGTTTCAGGCAACAATTTTTTTTCAAACTTTCCAGACTTTTTTTTGAGATATAATTCACTCTTCTAAAAGGTACAGTTTAGTATTTTTAAATTGTATTTACAGTCATCACCATTTAGTTTCAGAAGGAATCAGGTCATTTTACTTTGAAAGTGATTTTCCTTATAAATGGCATGTTCTAAAACTTACTAAGTAAAACTCACTTTATTAAAACACTCAGCAAATGGAATTTCCCCTTACCTCTGGGAGTCTTCATTTAGAGGAAATTGCAAATGACAAGAAAATAGGGGCATGGCCAAAGTTTCTCAGATCCGTAACCAAGAACTTCTAGGTTGTATTTGGGTCTCTGTACACTTTTGGCTCAATATCCTGTGTTTTAGGCTTTTCTGTTTTTGATACTATAAAATAAAATTGATATTCAGCCATCATTCTGAAGCACTGTAAGATCTTCATTTGTAGGGAAAAAAGTCAGATTCTCTATCCCTTGCTAAATAAGGCAGTCATTGAGCTCTAGTGACATATTTCAGGAAGATTTTCAACAAATTAAACCAAGAAGGACTTAAAAACAAACCTTTAGCCACTCAGAAAATTTGGTACCTCTCACATTTTGGTAAACATTAGCAAGGTATGTTTATCCCGATACTTTGCTAACCTAATTCCAAATTATTATAAAGTAAACCTTATGAAGGAGAAGGTGTAGTAGTGTCATACAGTTGCTTTTCCTTAGAGATATTTCTGGG
Source organism: Procyon lotor (assembly GCA_028646535.1). NCBI lineage: Eukaryota > Metazoa > Chordata > Mammalia > Carnivora > Procyonidae > Procyon > Procyon lotor. The sequence goes on along the minus strand of CM053608.1, from coordinate 70,782,859 downwards.
GCCCAAGGGAACTCCAGTAAATGCACACCTGTGTCATCTTCAGGTAGCACTTCCTTCAATTACCCTTTGTTCTAAAGCACTTCTTTTAGGTGTTTTATGTATAGAGTACTCAGAGAAGATTTATTTTAGGAAGGGGTTCTGTTGGCAGGAAGTGTAAGTTGGAAAACCAGTTTAGAAGGGATTCAAGTATTAGTCTGACCTGAAAGACTTTAAGGTTACTTCCAAATTTCACACTTTTTTGTACTCCCATGGTGCTTCATACTTACTCTTATGATAGCATTTAGCATACTGTTTGAAAATTCACTTTTATGGTAATTTCTTCATCAGACTGTAAGTTTCTTTAGGAAGAAGGCTGTGTGTATCTGCAACATCTAGAACTGTTGTGTAGTTACTTATATTAAATAGTAGAATTGGACAGTCCAGATTTTAAGATGTAAACATGTCTTTCTAAACAGTGTTAAACAAGGTACCATACTTTAAAGTTATCCTGAATTAAAGTTTCTTTGGCATTTAAAGAAAGTCTTTGAAAGTCAAAAGGAAGATTATTCCTCTGAACATTTTTTTATATATTCAGCATGTACATTAAAGCATAAATTAAGATTAAACCAATTTTTGAGCCTAAACTTCTTTTGCTCAATAAAACATTTTTTACCTATGTGTAGATAACTTCTTTATTTCTTTTACTATGCTTCTTAGCCCCATTTATCTGTGCTTATTGACAAATGACCTTCTGTAGCTATTTATTTTGTTCTTTACAGTGAATGTTTTAGCTTTGATCTTGGTATCTAGCATTACTTTCCCAGTTATTACTGTAAAGAATTTTCATTGGTATAATCTTCTTTTATAGGGTACCCTTGAAAGTGGAGCAAGCAAACAATGCTCGTGATGCCTTGGCAAAGACTGTCTATAGCCATCTTTTTGATCATGTGGTAAACAGAGTAAATCAGTGTTTTCCTTTTGAAACATCATCCTATTTTATTGGAGTCCTAGATATTGCTGGTTTCGGTAAGTACAGTTTTGTTCGTGAATCTATATTTGATGTTTTTTGTTCAGTTTTTGTTTTTTAAGATTCATTCATTCATTCATTCATTCATTCATTCATTCATTCAATAGCGAGAGAGGGAACACGAGCAGGGGAAATGGGAGAGGGAGAAGCAGGCTTCCCGCCAGACAGGGAGCCCGAAATGGGACTCGATCCCATGACCCCAGGATCATGACCCAAGCCAAAGGCAGATGCTTAGCAACTGAGCTAAGGCACCCCTTCAGTTTTCCACATATATTTAAAATGAAAAAAACCCTTTTTCTCTTTATACCTTTCACTTGATGTATTTTCAGTTATATGTCCATACTTACATTTCATTTCATAATATAATTTATTTATTTATTTATTTTAAAGATTTATTTACTTATTTGACAGAGAGAGAGAGAGATCACAAGTAGGCAGAGAGTCAAAGAGTCAAAGAGAGAGGGGGAAGCAGGCTCCCTGCTCAGCAGAGATCCCGATATGGGGCTCGATCCTAGGACCCTGAGATCATGACCTAAGCCGAAGGTAGAGGCTTTAACCCACTGAGCCACCCAGGCACCCCTCATAATATAATTTAAATAGGAAGCTGATGCTTAAAAAAGGGGAAAACTCATAGATTTTTGTCACACTAATGCTAAAATTAAAACATGTTGATTGAGGGGCGCCTGGGTGGCTCAGTTGGTTAAGTGTCTGACTTTTGATTTTGGCTCAGGTCATGATCTCAGGGTCATGGGAGATAGCCCTGCATTGGTCTCTGCACTAGATGTGGAGCCTGCTTAAAATTCTCTCTCCTCCATTGACCCCTCCTCCCTCTCAAAAAAAGGAAAAAGAAAAAAACAAACATGTTGATTGAAACCATTGTTGTTAGGGGATGTCTCTGTACTCCTAAATGAATGCAACTGAATAAAGGTCAAATCTTGAGTGCTACTAATAAAGAGGATTAAGTCCTTAAAACCACTGACTATAGTGTCGTGCTAGGTACCAGTTGACCTACCATATAAGCCA
>CM053608.1:70764706-70780330 GCA_028646535.1 Procyon lotor | reverse complement strand
ATACTAGTGACTTTTGCTAGACTTGGAATTTCCCTTGTTTCTTTTTCTGAGTCTGTTGCCCCTGCTCTGCCACTGCCAAACAACTTTCTATTCTCATTCTTGACATTGGCATCTCCCACCCTTCCTCCGTGTCTCTCTGCTTTTGCCCACTCTGTACTGATCACCCTTCTCTGTGTCATAGGAAAGCCACCAAATCAGTGTGGTCATTGGCCTGGAGTGCCTCTGGCTGGTGCTTTCTCCGCCAGGCTACAGTGTGCACTGCCCAGTTGCCACTGCTCCTAGTGAATAACTGTGGGTGTGACCAACACTCACAACCCCAAGTCTGGGAAAGTTATTTTATAATTCTTTACAGAATAAGTAAAGGTAGGTTTGGATCACTTGATTTTTGATTAGGCTCACCGTTCTTATCTTGTATTTGAATTCTCCAGTATTTTCCTACCAGTATCTCTGGCTTTCCTTCTTTTTTGAGGTATTTGATTTACGTTTTACTGAATATAGATAATAGAGTTACAGGGAACTCAGAGATGATCTAGTTCAGCCTTTTATTTTACAAATGAAGAAACTGATTACCAGAGCAGTTTACTGACTACCTCAGGTCTGAACCCACCTTCCAGCTGCTGGCCAACAACCGTGTTCTCCTCATATTAGTACTGCTATTTTCCAAGTTCTCTTCTCCACTGTATCTGGACTTGAAATGTGAAATATTCTTTCCTTTTCCCATTTCCTTTTTATTTTATTTTTATTTTTATGGGTTTCCCAATACTTTTTATACTTTTTACTTATATACTGTAATTTAAGCCAATTCTGGCATAAATGAACAGGTAAACCAAATACCTATCAGTTAAGATAATTAGTCTGAAAGTGTTTTATCCAGATATGTTAATTCTTCCATTGCTATTTTTAAGTTGCACATGTGTCCTTCTCACTTAACATGCCCTAATTCTTCCCTTCCACACCAGCCCAGCCAAGCTTTATCTAGAAACATGACCAGGAGACAGTATCTTGATATATGTTTATTTTTATAACAGTTCTTTAAAATGAACGTTTGGATTTCAAATTGAGATTGGTTCTCAAATGGATACTGACTTTACTGACTTCTAAAATGATAGAAACCTTTTCTAGTATATCTTGTGGGAGGAAATATTTAAACATTTGGGAAAAAAGATTTAAACACACGTCAACCTGAGCTCATTGCATTGCTCACCCATCTTTGATAAAATCCTTTTTTTTTTTTTAAGAAGGTACTGGACTTACATCTAGGAACTCAATTTTAATTTGTAAATTATTTTTCCAAATTACACTTACTTTTTCCAGTGTTGTAGTCCTTGTATGTATCACTGTGTAGCTACTAGAGCCCATTTGCAATTTATTGCTGTTTCTTTGATTTTAGTGCCTGTGTGTACATGTTAAAAATCTCTCCTGTCTTTGGACAACGGTTTAGGACTATTGAAGAAACAGAAGAGAGAAATTTCATGTCAAAGGGAGCTAGTTTGTTTAGCTGTTCTTTAAACTTTTAAAAACTATCACAGCAAGTTTATACATTCTTCTGTGTATTCCAGGGGTTGGTAGACTATGGCCTTTGGGACAGATCCAGCAGGCTGCCCATTTATGCAAATGAAGTTTTATTGGAATACGGCCATGCTTCTTCATTTCCTGTTATCTGTGGCTGCTTTTGTGCTGCAGCGGCTTAATTGAGTAGTTTCGACAAAGACCAGATGACCCACAATTGAAATTATTTGCTATCTGGCCCTTTACAGAAAAAGTTTGCTGACTCCTGGTCTATTCTTCTCATAAGTTTGACTTTAAAATTGCTGAAGATATTTCAAAGCCTGGCCTTTCCTTGAGTTTGAACAGATCTCCGTATGTGTGTATAGTTTCTCTGCATATTTTAAGAAAAGTGTGCTTATCTGTAGGTGTGAACATTTCCACATATGTAAATCATATGTTGGCCATTAATTTCTGACTTTACATTGCTTTAGGGGCAGAGATCTTTCTTCCCTAATGTTTTGTAAGTCTCCTTAGCCCCTGAACTAGTTGGTATGAGCCTTCGTACTCTGGACTAATCAACAAAAGTTATGATCAGAAGTGGCACAAAGCACGTCATTTCTATCATACAATATTTCCATATCTGTGATTATGATTATTTCATTTTAGGAACAAGAACTTTATCAAAAAGAAGGTTTAGGTGTTAATGAAGTGCATTATGTGGATAATCAGGACTGTATAGGTAGGTGTTTTTTTTATTCTACTTTTGGGAAATATGGGAAGATATAGTACATGCTTTTACTAGTAATTTTTCTGTGCTCCATGGTTGTTACTACTCGTTATGGGACTTGAAACTCTGGTATTTGAGAGAAGTTTTACTTCTTTTGTGTTGCCAGGAAGTTTTTTTTCCTACCAAGGCATCAGATTCAGCCATGTTGAAAGTTTTCCTAAAGTTTCTTCTGTTTACTGTGATGCATATTTTTGTTCTTAAACAGCCAGCATGTGAGTAAGATAAGAGGGGAGCTATATGGCTTAAGTAGTAAAGGGATAAATTATCTCACTTGGGAAAGCCCATACATTAGCCAGGCTTCGAGCGAGGTTTTTCAATGCTTGGCTCTGCTCTTCTGCAGTTCCCTTGTTTCTTTTCTCTGCATTGGCAACACCCTCTGACCTATTGCAAGTTAGCTTCACAAGTTTCATGGGTCATATCTGGATAATGCTGTGCAGCCAGGAGAACGGGGTTTCTGTTTTTGCCAATAAGGAAACCTTTCCCTGCCACCACCCAGCCTAGTGCTCAGTCTTCCTTTTTTTTCCTACTTCATCAGGAAAATCAACCATTGGGCAGACTTTGTTTTCAAAATTCCATATGACAATTGAATCAGTAACTCATGTGCTAGATTTGGAGAAGATATATAATAATAATAATAATAATAATAATGCTTTACATTGATATAACTTTCCAAAGCATTTTTACATCCTAGCTGGTTCACTGAGCATTTCCTTTACTTATCACAGCCTTTCTCCAATCTCTGTGCCTTTGATTTTGTGATTTGGTATCTCAGCTGGAACTCCTCCCCTTCTGTTTATCTTTCAGCCAACTTCCATATCCTTCTATGTCTGTCAAAATACTCATTTATAGCTTAATCCAGCTCCCCCCCTTTACCATCACCAGTTGCCTAAAAAGCATCATTCTGTGAACAATGCAGTTAGAATTTTGATTTCTCTTCATATGTCCTATAGCTTTTGGAGTCTGTCCCATTTAATAGTTTTAATATACTGTTTTTAAGCACTTTATATCTTATAGTTATTTTGTACAAGCAGGAAACTCAAATAACATGAATAGGAGGAGCATAAAAATGTGCTGTTACTGAAGTTTTGCTGGAAAACATTTGAATCAGTATTGAAAAGTAGTTTTAAAAGCTCTGCATGCCAAAGCTTCTGTAGTTTTACTTCATTTTGAATGTATGTATCATATGGAGAAGAGGAATTTTTGGTTCTTTAGCCTCTCTCATCCAAGCTTGCAAATAGAATGGTTATTACATTAATCCTATGTGTATGGCGTTATTTTTCTAAAACCTATATCAGTTTCCCCTGCTATCTGAAAGTAGAGCATTTTTATGAAAACTATTATAAGCCAAAATGATGTAAATCAGAGAAGCAGTTACCATTTTGTAAATGCAAATATTCTCTTTCGCTTTCTTTCAGTTAGTGAAAACAGGTATTAATGTTGGTCTTTTGTAAAAGCGAAGTGGCATAAAGCAGACTTTTCCATAGTGAAGGAAACCTATATTTGATGTTACTTTCCAGTAAATTGCCAGATTTGAAATAAAGTATCTGCTTTCTGTAGCCTGTGAGGATACTTACCTAATCATCTGTTATATTGCTTCTGACCAGTCCTTTAAATTTGTGACTAGTAAATTTTTCATATATCTTTAAAATGTTTGTACCCTATCATATTTTTATTTTTTTGGAATAGATTTAATTGAGGCAAAATTAGTGGGGATATTGGATATTTTAGATGAAGAAAATCGCCTTCCCCAGCCAAGTGACCAACACTTTACATCTGCAGTTCACCAGAAGCACAAAGAACATTTCCGACTCACTGTGAGTTTAGCATTCCAAAATTGAGACTCTGTGGTGGGAAGAGAAACCTTTAGAAAGATGTACTAGTAGTGCATATTAAATAATTAGAATAATAAGTAATATGGGGCTGAGAACAGCTCTAATTTATCCAGCACAGCATTTCTGTAGATAGGTATTAATTTATACATGTATATTTTGTATGATGATGATCTATTTAATGAAGGCCCTTTTAGCTGGATGGAAAGTGCATTTCGTCTATCTAAAATGTACAAAGTGGTTTACCTGCTGTTTTTATGTTCTTTTTAGCAAAGTGGCCACCAGTTGCTTTTTTTTCTACCATGTGACCTGATCACTTCCAGGGGTTAGCATCTAGAACCACAAGCAGCCACCAGTCTGCATGTTTGTAAGACAAACAATAAAGTTCATGGCTTAGAGTCTGACTGGAGCAAGCAATCCATACTAGATAACGGGTAGCCAGTTTATTTTGATGTTCTTTCTTGGGGAGTTTTGAATGGAAAATATACTCAGAGAGGGACATAGAAATTGAAGCAGTAGAAGAATTAGCTAAAGGGAAAACCAGACACAGAGCTGTAGAAATAAAGAGAAGTACACTTGTTTTTTTCTTTCTCTTTTTTAAAGATTTTATTTATTTTAGAGAGAGAGAGCACGCAGGAGGAGTAGGGGCAGAGGCAGAGGGAGAGGGAGAGAAAGAATCTTAAGCAGACTGTGCTGAGCACGGAGCCCGACAGGGGGCTCAATCTCATGAGCCCAAGATTGTAACCCAAGCCAAAACCAAGAGTCAGCTGCTCAACCCACTGAGCCACCCAGGCACCCCGAGAAGTGCACTTCTGAAAGGGCTAAAAGGCCTAGTTTCTTGAACTGCTCTTGGAACGTAGAGCTGTGCTTGAATCCTTGCAGCAGTGAATAGTAGGGCTGTTCTGTATGAGGCTAGCCCCTGTGGCTGTTGAGGTTCACCTAGTTCACCTAATTTTGTGTTTATCTTTACACTCAGCCATCATTACTTGAGATAATACAAGGTCAACTCCATCCTTGTGCCCAGTGGGAACTGATAAGCCCAGAGAAATATGGATGTTAATTTGATCGAGGAAGACAGGTGCTGCCTCATCTTACAGAGGACAACAAAGAAAGAAAGACAGAAAAAGAAAGAGAAGCTGCTTAGAATGGCAAATGCCTCCCATTCTGTTTATTGTTTTGAGATTGTGACCTAGTGTAACAGTGTGACCCTGTAAACCAGGGCTTTGATGGACCTAGGAGCTGAAGTGAATGAAGACAAGTATTCTTGTTTCCATACATCATTAACTAAATCAAGAATGTGTTAGGTATATAGGTTGAATGCATTTTCTTGAAAAGCTAATGTAATTATGATAACCTCTAGGGACTGAATCTAACAATCACCTGTCCCACTGACTTGGGAGTTCTTCTGTATCCTTAAATATTTCTTATAATGGGGAGCCTGTTTCTCTTCAGTGGAGATAGAAATAAAACAATATGTATTCTTAACAAAACTTTTGCTATGATTGAAGATGTATATCCAGTCCTATTTACTCACTGTTCACTATTCTTTGTTATGACCAGCCTGATGCATGGTTACCTTTAACAAGAGTACTGATTGCTGGTCAAGAGAATTTTGACAGGGGTCTCAAACAACCCCAGGTTATTTGGTACACATAACTACAAGGACAACAAGCTATAACATCAAAAGTGGACTTTGGCTGCTTGTCTCAGAAGAGAACAAGAGCAAGACAGTAAATTCTAATTTTTATAAACCATTACTTTTGTTATAATTCTTTGGAAATAAAAATAATAATACTCATCTATTGAACAACTAGTATGTGCTAGTCACTGATCTAAGGGTTTTACTTAAATTATTTTGTTTAAGCCTCATAATCTCTGAGGTAGATTCTGTTTGTATCCCCATGCTGGAGATGGGGAGACATATACTAGTTAAGTCACCGGTCATGGGTAGCATAGTGAGGAGGTGGTGGATTTGGGAATCAGGCCAGGCATTTTGACTCCAGGGCCCTCACTCTGACTCATGCTGGTGTATCAGCTCACAGAGAGGAGACTCTTTGGTCTGCTAGCTCTCTCATCTAGAAAAAGCCTGGTAAAGCTCTCAAGGCTTAGCTTTTTCATTTTTAAGTGAAATTTTCTTTCTTATCCTTAGGTTATTTTGAGGGTCAGATGTATACTTTTATGTGAAGGCATTTTGGAGACTTTTAAATATGAGATGCTGTAATTGATAGTATAACCCTAAAATGATTCAGTGTCCTTCAAATAGATTCAGGCTCCTTGTATAAACTTGTTAGGATGTGTAGCTGTAAAAGTGGGAAAGGTCCTGTACTGATTTAAGATGTATTTTAGAACAGTGCTTTTTGACCTTGGCTGTACCTAGGAATCATCTGATGTAAATGATAGGAGGTTTAAAAGTTCTCCAGGTAATTTGCCAAGCAAGGTCAAGAATCGCTACTTTAGACATAGATAGTTAACTTTTTAACTATGTGTTTTTCATACTTACAGTGTTGTTTGTTTTTGTCTTAGTCTTGTTTTCTTTTCTAAGAGATTATAACCAAATACTTGCTAGATTTCATTGGTAGTTTAAAGCTTACCAGATGTTTCAAAGGCAGTATAATTGTGTAAAGTGTGAAAGTATCCTTTATAATTAAAAAAATTTTTTTTATTAACATATAATGTATTATTTGTTTAAGGGACACAGGTCTGTGTATCTTTTAAAATTTTAAGTATTTCACATCCCAGATGTTTCCTAAAGGAAATATTGTAATCCGTTTTTGATAATTTAATAACTAATATATTTACTCTTTTCAGATACCCAGAAAATCTAAGTTGGCAATTCATAGGAACATCAGAGATGATGAAGGCTTCATTATCAGGCATTTTGCAGGGGCAGTGTGCTATGAAACAGTGAGTATGACTTTTACCAAGAAAAGACCATTTGAAGTTGAAGTTGCACTGTACAGAATGTTAACCTCTAGCCACATCTGGTTATTTCCATTTAAATTTAATAAAGCTTAAAATTTAGTTCCTCAGTACACTGGCCACACTTCATGGGCTCTGTGTCTGCATTGGTGGCAACTGGGTTGGACAGTGCATATAGATAGAGAATAGTTCTGTCATCGTGGAAAATTCTGTTGAACATAGCTGTATCAAGGGATACTACCATAGGATGGACTGAATCATTCCTGTTTCTTTATTTTTCAGACCCAGTTTGTGGAAAAAAATAATGATGCTTTACATATGTCTCTTGAATCCTTAATATGTGAGTCCAGGGATAAATTTATACGAGAATTATTTGAGTCATCCACAAATAACAACAAAGATACTAAACAAAAAGCAGGAAAACTTAGCTTCATCAGTGTGGGAAACAAGTTTAAGGTATTTGTGTTAAATTTATTACTTGAAAATTTGTTTTTACTGCATTTAGAATAAATTATATTATCTTATACTTTACAGAGGATAATGTAGGTCACTGTCAAAAATCCCGTGAGTGAAATGCAAGAGCAGACCCTGCATCATTGATATTTGCTTACAAAATAACAAAAAATAGGTGTAGTAATTGAACATACAGAAATTCTTAAAATTTTATGAATCTGTTCTTTCTTGTTGCTTAACATATCTGATTCATACCTGCTTCTCCTAATGTTCTTGCTTCTGCTTACTGTTTGGTTGACCTTCAAACTTTCTCTTTCCCATGTGTTTTCTGTTTCCTTCCTCATTCAACAGTTTTGTTTTAGCTGGAGTAGTCCAGCTCGGGATGGCTAGAGAGGACTAGTTGAGTTGAGAGAGGAAAAGCAGGCACAGCCAGGGGCTTCAGGTAAATGATCACTTTCATGGACTCTTATTTATAGAATGGCTGCCATGTTAAAAAGAGCCCGTCTTGAGTTAATGATTCAGTTTTTAATTTATTTTCAATGTGTTTTCTTTCATTGTGCTTTATGGGTATATATATATTACACTAAAATTTGATTAAAGCTTTTAATAACTTTGTGATAAGTGCTTTGTGTGACAAACCCTTCAAACTGCTTATTTAACATTGAAGAATATCTCATTTGTTAATTTTGAATCAGAAATTTATTCTTTGAAGTCTTACAAGGAATTGTCACATGATGTGTCTTAGAAATGGAACACTACTAATTGGTTCGAATTGTTGAGTATTTAGCACAGAAAAAGACAATTTAAAAATTTTTGTATCATAAGGTTAATGAAAAAAATTATAATAAATAGGACAAAGACATGAAATTAACTTCTCTTTTATGCATTTCCACAAAGTATTGTTGTAGTTACAAGAAAACTCTGCATATGGCCTTCATTATGAGTATTTTAAATATTAAAAAATGATGTAATTAGAAACTAAGCATGAGAATACTATAATAATAACAACAATGTAAGCCTCCTAAAATCCCTTGTGGATTCAAATAAGCTCTAAATAACTATTAATAAAATCATGTTTATAAAGCTAGATTTTTTTTTAAAGATTTTATTCATTTATTTATCAGAGAGAGAATGTGTGCAAGCACAAGCAAGGGGAGGAGCAGAAAGAGGGAGAAAGCTAGATTTTTTTTAAAAAGTAAAAATGTAAGAGAAAGCTTTTAATACTTTTCAGGCAATTGAATAAAAAGTCTAACTTTGTTGTAAGTTGTATTCATTAATTATGAGTTCCTAATTCTCTTGAGCAATAGTTTTTCCTCCTCTTTTGGTACTCTGAAATTCCTGAATAGACATACAATGGCAGATTAGTTTACACAGTATATATTAGCCTAAATGAAATGGCTATTATTATTATTTTCATACTGTAGTAGTATTATAGTAGTATTGCTGGGAAGAACATACTTAAAATTTTAGACAATATAAATAAAAACAAAAACATTCTTAAAATTCTTTGAATTAAAGTATTACGTTGAGGGCACCTGGGTGGCTCAGTGGGTTAAAGCCTCTGCCTTCAGCTCAGGTCATGATCTCAGGGTCCTGGGATTGAGCCCTGCATCGGGCTCTCTGCTCAGCAGGGAGCCTGCTTCCCCCTCTCTCTCTGACTGCCTCTCTGCCTACTTGTGATCTCTCTCTCTGTGTCAAATAAAGAAATAAAAAAAAAAGTATCATGTTGAGACTTGAAATGCCTAAATACTGCTTTTGTGCAAAATAGGATATATTTTGCATATTAAACTGCTAAAACCTATAATTGAGTGATAATAAAATTTCAGAAATATTTTTGTGAGATACTTTGAAATGAAGTACTAATAATTCTTTTAAATTTAAATTAATTAGCCAACATATAATACATCATTAGTTTCAGATGTAGTGTTCAGTAATCTATCAATTGTGTATAACACCCAGTGCTCATCACATCACGTGCCCTCCTTAATGCCCATCATCACCCAGTTAGCCCATCCCTCCACCCACCTCCCCTCCAGTGACCCTCAGTTTGTTTCCTATAGTTAAGAGTCTCTCATGGTTTGTCTCGCGCTCTAATGACTTCCCATTCAGTTTTCCCTCCCTTCCCCTATGATCCTCTATGCTATTGCTTATATTCCCCATATGACTGAAACCATGTGATAATTGTGTTAGTATTAATAATTCTTAATTTAAAATAGAATAGAATAGCTTGTTAAGTTTAAGTTATTTGAAGCAATAAAACAAAAGAGGCTAGCATTTACACTGAGACTTCATTTATCTATCATTTCCGAGAACCAGAAGTTCTCTACTGAAAAAGAACATTTTCCAGTTATTGAAACATAACCCTTTTACTGTTAATGTTTTAGAAAAATAATCCTTTTTGATGGAAATTTTACTCTATTATGTATATGAATATTTGTGTGCTTTAAAATAAAAATAAAATACAAATAAAGCCTGAGTTTCATAAAACTTTATATCCTATGGCCATTGACTGCTTCCTTGATAATTGACATTCTTCCCTCTTCTCTCAAGTTTATTTTTGCTGCTTCTACTCTATCTCCATTTTTTTGGAGAACACTGTGCTTAGTCTGTGGATTAAGAGGCATGGACTTTGTGACAGTTTCTTTTCAAATTAGTGGCTGGCGTACTTGCTTTTCAGTTATTTGATGGTCCAGATTGATAAAAGTTGTCAGAACTCAGTCAACCAGATAAGTGGGGTATGGCTGTATTTTTTAATCCAGTGGGAAATTCACTCCATTTTTATAATTTAACCCTATGATACCTGAAGTATATTTTAGTATCATAGGTAAGAGAATGAACTTTATTAGGCCTCGTTGGAATATTGGCTTTACCATTACTAGTTCCATGATCTTAAACAAGTAATTTATTGCCTTGGACCTTAATGCTTTTAAGGTCCATCCAAAATGAGGCTAATAATGTATGCTTAATTAGAATTATTGTGCAGATTAAACATGATAATGCTTGTGAAAAGCTTTAAGGCAGTGCCTGACTCATCGAAAGTATTCAGTACAATCTACCAATTATTAACTATAGCTATGATTGATCCAGTATGTTAATTTAAGAATCAACATCTTAATTTATCTTTTTGTGAGTGGTATAATAAGCATCTTAGTATAAAATTGACATAAGAATTTTACATATTTTACTTTGCAGAGAAGTAAAGCAAGTTATGATGTTAGTGTATTATTAAACCAGAATAAATTATTACCACTTAATATTATTATGAACAGGAAAATATAGTAACTTGTAGTGTTTATTGTCAAGTTGTTTTTGAGAAAGTTTTCCAAACTTAAAAATAACTGGAATGTGATATATTTTAAAATAATAAAGAGGGTTTCTGTAGCTAGGCAGGACAATTTCATTTATAAGTGTTATATAAAACATTTCCGATATATACCATTACTGTATATTTTAAGTATGTCTTCATTCTTCAGTGGAATGTGACAGCAGCTATACCCAGCTTGCTACATATTCAAGTACTGGTCTGTTAATCTCTTATGGAATGCATCCGCAGTATTTTCATTTACTTCCTTTGTTGCCTGTACACTTTTTGCTCTTCCATTCCACCTGCAAATGTGCATGTATATTTTTTATCATTGCTAATATTCAGTCAAAGCTTTTAATGATACAAGTTCTGTGTAATTCATATAAGGTATTGTCCTTAATATTAGCCATATAGTGTGCATGTTACTGTTAAAGAATTATGTATCAGTTGTTAAATTGTACTGTGTTGTATGTTGATGTTCTTGCATGTTATTTTATGCTAATGTTGAAGAGCTAATATTAACCAAATAACATTGTGTACTTTTGTTTTTTGAAATAATGAAGTGATTTGTTTTCTTCTACAGACACAATTAAATCTACTTCTGGATAAACTTCGAAGTACTGTGAGTACACTTAGAAAAAATCCAGGGTTTTTAAATGGTCCTCTTAAATTATTAGTAATTACTCAAATAAGCACAGTAAACCTGGAATAATTAGAAATTAGTTTTTTTTAAAGATTAAGGTTTTTGTTTTGTTTTGTTTTGATTTGTTTTTTTTTGAGAGAAAGAGAATGAGAAAGAGAGAACACAAGCCAGGGGAGGGGCAGAGAAGCAGATTGTTCACTTGAGTGGGGAGCCCAACTTGGGACTTGATCCCAGGACTCCGGGATAATGACCTGAGGCAAAGGCAGAGGCTCAACCAACTGAGCCACTCAGGTGCTCCTAGAAAGTAATTCTAAACTGAATTCCCTCATTTAAAAAAATCAGTTTTTAGGGGCACCTGTGTGGCTCAGATGTGTGGCTTTCAGTTCAGGTCATGATCTCAGGGTCCTAGAATTGATTGAGCCCCATGTAGGGCTCCCAGCTCAGTGGAAAGCCTGCTTCTCCCTCTCCTTCTGCCTCTCCCTCTGCTTGTGTTCTCTCTGTCTCTTTCTCAAATGAATAAAATATAAAAAAAGAAATAAATAAAAATTTGATTTTTAAAATGGTTGTCATTTGGTTAGGCTTGTTCTGATGAAAAGTCAAATATATATGTGAAGTCATTATTTTAGAAATACACAGAATTCTTTCAATGTTATTAAATTAAGGTTATCCTGTAGTTTCAGAAAAGTGAAAATAATTATGTGGAGAAGAAAATGTATTTTTTAGGATTTAATATATGTAATTCATTTTCATTTTATTATTCCAGTAGTAACATTTTCTAACATGGCAGTGTCGATGTGGAAAAAATGGACATGATATCTTTATGCCCTATTTATAGAGGCAGTAATTCTTAGGATCTTTTTTTTTTTTAATTAGAAATTTTAGTAGTTCACTGTGTTTTTTTATTTTTTTATTTTTAATTTTTAAAGATTATTTATTTGAAGGTGAGCAGGGGGAAGGGCAGAGGGAGAGGGAGAGAGAGTCTTAGGCAAACTCTGAGCTGAGTGCAGTGCCCAATGCAGGGCTCTTATCTCATGACCTGAGCCAAAACCAGGAATCAGATGCCCAACTGACCGCGCCATCCAGGTGCCCCAGTTCACTCTTTTTTTTTTTTTTAATCGAAAATATATCAGAGAAAGAAGTTTGATATGTGGATTATACAAATGAGGCATGATTCCAAGGTGAGACTTTTTTTAACAGATCTAACTAATTTTAATTGAACTAACCAGATAGTCTTCCGTATCAAGTAGGCATTTGGGAAAGCCAAATATTTATTCTGTTGATGCTGTTATTGCTTAACTTATTGTTAGACTGGCTTTTAGGACCATTAAGAAATTTTTGCACAGGGGCGCCTGGGTGGCTCAGTGGGTTAAGGCCTCCGCCTTCAGCTCAGGTCATGATCTCAGGGTCCTGGGATCGAGCCCTGCGTCAGGCTCTCTGCTCAGCAGGAAGCCTGCTTCCTCTTCTCTCTCTGTCTGCCTCTCTGCCTACTTGTGATCTCTCTCCCTTTGTCAAATAAATAAAAAAAAATCTTTAAAAAAAAAAAGAAATTTTTGCACATGTCCTCATTGTTTGCAAATATTTATCTCTTATGAACCAAAACATCTTTAAAAACCAAATCTGATGAGGAGAGTGTTTTATTTTTGTCACCCAAATATAGTGCTACTATAAAATGAGAAGAGTACTTTTGTGATTTATAAGAAGGTATTTCTAAAAAGTGTTCTGAAAGTGTTTGCAATGAGCATCATTGTTGAAATAGCTATTCAGTGTTCTACTGGGACTGTGAGAGAAACAGTAATTAGGATGTCGAGTATATTTGCTTTAATACCCAACAGTTTCATTGTGTATATATCCATATTCTTTCTGCCTCATTCAACATAATCTGATAACTGATTCCAAATGAATGCCTTTAAGAGCTTTTAAAAATACTGTTTAGCAAATAGAACTTTAAAATGTGCAGTGGTGCAGCTTCAGGACTTACTGTATATTTTTGAAGTAGAATAATGAAAAAGTTGAATCTCTCCCACTTTTGTTTAAATTTGAAGAGGCATAATTTTATTTATTTCTCTTGTTATAGGACAATTTTCTTATCACAGAAATATTGCACATAAATACACTTAAATGTAGAATAAGATCACTATATATATGAGCCTGAAAAATTGTTTGTTTAAATATGTTAAAATATTTTATGATGAAAGACTTTTCTTTTTACAATAACACAGTTTTTGACACTCAAATCTACAATTGCCCGCCCGCCCTCCCTTCCTTCCTTCCTTCCTTCCTTCCTTCCTTCCTTCCTTCCTTCCTTCCTTCCTTCCTTCCTTCCTTTTTAAAGATATATTTATTTTAGAGAGAGAGCATGAGTGGGAGGGGCAAAGGGAGAGGAAGAGAGAATCTCAAGCAGGTTCCGTGCTTAGCGTGGAGCCTGACACAGGGCTCTATCCCACGACCCCAAGGTCATGAACTGAGCTGAAACCAGGAGTCAGATTTCCAACAGACTGTGCCACCCAGGTGCCCAGATATTAGTATATAATGCAGAAATTCATCCCAAGCTTGAAATTTTAAAAAATATCTAAGTTTTAAATTCTTTAGTGATTATTTTAAAAGAGGTTCAAATATTAGTGGTAGCATATCTGAAAGTTACTGGTATTAATAAAAATAGAAAAGCAAGAATGTTCTATGTATTGTCTTTAAAAAGTAACTTTATTCTCCTAGGGTGCAAGCTTTATTCGTTGTATCAAACCTAATTTAAAGATGACAAGCCACCACTTTGAAGGTGCCCAAATTTTGTCTCAACTTCAATGTTCAGGTATTTTCATATTTTTATAATTTATATTCATGTGTGTTGGGAGTCTTAGCTCAAATACATTTTACTATGTACAGTGTTTTCAAACAGCTCAGTTATCTTGTTTTTAAGTGCAATGATTTTTACTTTCTATTTCTTTTAATTATAAGAAAAGCATGGCTAACAAAGTATTTGAACAATATTGGGGTATAGTTTATTGTGAAATAAAACAATTTTACAGCATTGAAGTAAAATTTATAAAAACTCTTTAATTGCAAACCTAGATCTTCCTTAAGTAGGTTGTTTTCCGACGGCCTTCTCAGCCTGGCAGCAGTTCATTTCTCATGCCCCATGTAGCTGGGGCAGGAGGTAGGTTTTGGTGTCCTTGCTCTCACTCCAGCACTTATAAAAAAATGAAAACACAATGCCCTTGGCTGCTGCAGAACTTCTGGGCATTTGGTTAAGCCGCCACCTTCTGTCTCTCATCTGCCACATTCTAACTTTGCTCAGTCACAGAAGTCTTAGGCATCAGGCACTGTTTTTCTTGTACCGCATGCATATCCATCTGCTGTCCCTACCCATGCTACTCCTACTTTCTCCCAAGGCACCAGTCCTCTCCCTGCCTTTTGATCCATCTCAGGCTTGTGGTACTTTCTTTAAACTGTCTTGTCTTTCTCACTCCTTATATTGTTCCTCTCAAAATCAGATTTATTATAAAGCTAGGGTCACTTAAGTTTCAGGGTCCCTCATTAGGTGGGCTCACTTGAAAGCACTGCACCTGTTTTTGTATTCTTTTATAATTTTGTACTTTCTTCTTAAATTACAATTATATAAGTTTTTTTCTTTTTTAAAGATTTTATTTATTTATTTGATACAGAGAGAGAGAAAGATCACAAGTAGGCAGAGAGGCAGGCAGAGAGAGCGGGGGGGGGGAGGGGAACTGGTTCCCTGCTGAGCAGAGAGCCTGATGCGGGGCTCAATCCCAGGACCCTGAGATCATGACCTGAGCTGAAGGCAGAGGCTTAACCCACTGAGCCACCCAGGCGCCCCCGATTATATAAGCTTTAGGCAGACTCACCTGCTCTCCTCAAATCTCAGTCTTTGCCAACAGCTCACTTCTTTACTAGAAGATGGAAAGCTTCACCTGTGTGTTTCCAAACACTACTGTTCACTTCATAACCTTCCTTCCTATGAAGAGGGTGGAAGTGCCTCTCTTCTTAGTTGAGATTATAATTTTTTGGAATCATCCCTCCTACCTTCTCATGAATCTTTAATATCAGTTAGGTATGTGGAACCATTCCCTTTGAGGTGGTCTCTCTCATTACCATTTAATTATGCAGACACCTCATCTTAATTACCTCTGACCCACATTCCCTTCCAGCTTCTTCCTTATCTCACCTCACTTTTTTTTTTTTTTTT
>CM053608.1:70730974-70755918 GCA_028646535.1 Procyon lotor | reverse complement strand
AAGCTTTCATTTAATCGTTACTGAGATAGGAATAATGCAAGTTATTTTAATTTTTTTTTTTTACCTTCAGAAACTAATTTTCAAATTATAAAAGTAATGTAATATTATGGAAAATTTGGAGACCACCAAAACCCCTTAAGCCCCAACAATTACACATTCAACTATTACTCTGTTGCATAATCACCTTCCAGTCTTTTTTAGATGCACATTTGTATGGTTCTCCTCACAATTTAATTTTGTTCCCATATTGTTATGTCTTGTTCCTGTTATTACATTATCTTTGTATTGGCTATATCATGAACCACTTAGCTGTTTTGAGCTTAGCAATTAATTTTCCTTCAAGTTTTTTAGGGAAAAAATAATGGGCCTCTTTTTTTGTCTTGATCTTCATTTATTTAATTACCAGTGGGACTGAAAATGTCTTTGGTATGCTTACTTGTTAATCATAGTACATGTTTATTCAAACTTTTTTCTGTTATACTTTATGGTCTTAATGTTTTTCTCATCCATAAGTCAGTACAGTTGTATGGGCTGTAATACCTTAAAGCAAGATTTTTATCGTATTATCTGCAGATATTTTATGTAGACAGTTTATGTAAATCTTGGAGGGTGAATGGAAAAAGAAGATAAGGGGAGGATGAAAATGCTTTGAATAAACTTAACTGATTTTACAAATCTGTCAGTAGCCATTTCTGTGTATGTGGTATTATTGATAAACATCAACCCAGCCACATTTTTTGAAGGCTCACTTAGGAATATCATCCAATAATTTTTGTTTATTTAGTTTTCTTAAATATTCTTTAGTTTTCTTAGATATTCTTTAGGTACTATCTGAACATTATTATTAAGGAATCATAAACAAAAGCAAAACTAGCAAATCATTCCTTAAAGCACAATTTTCAACTGCAATATGTTACTTCATCTACAGTACACCCCCCTTAGATATTTGATTACTTGATTAATAGGAAATAGATTCAAATATTCGTCTGCAGAGATAACTTAAAATATTTTTGAACATTACTTAATGTATAAATAGTATAACAAAGATAAAGGCCTTATTACTTACCAACTTTTCAAGTCTTTGCTGTATATATGTATTTTTTTTTACTATGGTAAAAGTATGTGACATTAAATTTATCATCTTAACCATTTTTAAATATATTATTCAGTAGGGTCCAGTATATTCACATTATACAACAGAAGATAATTTTTAAGTACATGCTTATTATTTTGTTTTTAAGTCTACTATGATGACAAGGGAACAAATACAGAGAGAATATGATGCACTAGTGAAAAGCTCAGAGGAACTTCTCAGTGCGTTACAGAGAAAAAAACAGCAGGAAGAGGAAGCAGAAAGGCTGAGACGTATTCAAGAAGAAATGGAAAAAGAAAGAAAAAGGCGTGAAGAAGATGAACAACGTCGAAGAAAGGAAGAGGAGGAAAGGCGGATGTAAGAAATTTATATTGTTGTTTTGAATTAGAAACTAACAGAATAGTGAATTCTTGGTGTTGAGGCTGTTTAATGAATATTCTTATTTTTTAAAGTTATGTTCTTATTTTAAAACACTAATTTTAGAATTAGTTTAAAAATAGAGAAAAGTTCATTTTATAATAATAGCATAATGATTTTAAATATAATCTGAATTTTGGTTAGACTCTTACACCTGAGGATTTCATAACTTCTTTTTAAAGCTATGACTTGTTATTATTTTATAAGCAAGAAAAAAGACACTGCATTTTTGAAACGTAACTTTTTGGAAGGTTGCCACGTAGGGCAGACAGGAGTTGTAAGAGTTGTTTAATTGAATAAGGAGGAGAGGGAGGAGCGTGTGATCAGGACTTTGCAGGTAGGCTTTACAACCAAGTTAATTTATATATTACAAGGTTATAGAATATAATTGTATTTGTTTTTGTTTATTACAGAAGAATTACTGTCAGTAGAGTTAGATTTTGTGTTTGCAAAATAAGCTAATGATATATATAGCCAGGAGGTTAATTTGAGTTCTTATTCTATAACCTCTGTTTATTAATAGTTAAACTGCCTTCTGAAGGATTTTTTTATTTTCTATAAAATTTTTGAGGAGTCTTCTAATTTTTGTTAGGAAACTTGAGATGGAAGCAAAGAGAAAACAAGAAGAAGAAGAGAGAAAGAAAAGAGAAGATGATGAAAAACGTATTCAGGTATATAATTATTGGACAGACTGAATTTCTTTCAAAATAAAATCTACAAAATTATAGAACAAAAGAAGTTGTAAACAAATTTTGATTTGCTACATAAGCTGTCTTTGGTTTACCCCAGAGACAAAAGGCATTTTCTGAAGTAGTTATGGGAGGGACTTTGGAACTAGGGAAGTAGATGAGATCCAGGCTCTGTCACTGATAGAAATTGTGACATTGCACAAGTCACAGTGAGCGACTGGGGCTGCGGTGTTTTTTTTCTCTGCAGAATGGGGGATAAATGATAGTTGTGAGCATTAAATGAGTTGACACATGTTTAAAGCATTTAGAACCTGAGTGCCCAGTTCAGTAAATATTAGTTTGTTGTTATTATACTTAGCAGAAAGTCAAATGAATATTCACTTAAAACACAATTGTAATTTTATATCTTTGTAGATACTAGCATCAGTAAGTTAGAATTAAGATATTCTCCCTACCCCCATTTTTTTAAAAAGTCTGTGTCTGAGAATAATTGATCACGTATTTGAGTTTCTGTTTGTTTTGGCTTTCATAATTAATCCTGAGTGCAACCAGCCTTTCAACCTTGACATCTGCTGTCTAGCCATAGGTGTTAATGTGATACCTAGGGTTCTCATGCGATATTTGGGATAATTCTGGTCATAGAATGGTGGAACTATGGCTTCTCTGCCTTCACTTGGATTAGAGAACGATGGGAAGCAGGATGGAGACCGGAGAGATTTCTGATTAAACAATTTATATTCCTTAGTAAAGAACTTGTGTGGGGCAATTTTAGGTAGTATCGCTCAAGTAAACAGGTGGTAAGAACTTGTTGAGGTAGCCTTCTGTCATTGGCAGGCTGAAGTGGAGGAGCAGCTGGCCCGACAGCGGGAGGAGGAGTCCCAGCAGCAGGCAGTTCTGGAGCAGGAGCGCCGGGACCGGGAGTTGGCCCTGCGGATAGCCCAGAGTGAAGCTGAGCTCATCAGCGATGAGGCCCAGGCTGATCTGGCGCTCCGGAGGTACTGGGCCCCTGGGTGGGGTGTGGCGCCTCTGCTTGCTTCCCCTCCCTGCTTCTCATTTCAGCATGAGGGGCCTGGGAAAAAATCATATTCTTTAGATCCTGATCTCTTTTAAGTAAAGTCATTTAAAGATTATTTGTATCCACTTTTATACACAAGCAAATGAAACAGTTGATTTCATCAAATTGTTGAACTATTGAAAAATAAAACTGATATTTCAGCTCATGAAACATCTCAGCTTTTACTCTAAAATTGTCAAGGAGTATTGTATAAAAAGTGGACATCTAATTTCTAAATACCTCCATTAAATACTGGCACAGAAATCAGTATATTATAATCCAGTTTAATATATTTGAGGTTGGGATTTATTATTTTCCTAATGCAATTTTTTAAATATATCATACACCCTAACATTTAGAATGAGGAAAGATTTTACATACACACCCATCATGTTTCATAATAGATTTCCCTTCCCAAGAAGGAAGATTTATCATATTGAAATGTTTTGGCTACCCAGGTTTCCAAAGTATCTCTAAATACTGAATTTTATTGGAGTGTGGAAAAGTATGGATATTCTTTTTAAAAGTTGCAGGGAGGTCTTAATATAACAGTTTCATTTTTTAAAATTTAGAATGTAGAAACATTATTTTGATTATTAGTAAAAACAGAGAAAAACTAGTTTGTGGGATTCCTTTGTATGTAGGTGTGTATATATTGTACATATATTGAGAGGCACATAGATTTATGTAACCATACTTTTCAGAATGTCAGAGCACTGTTTATAACAAAATATAAAGTGTAACCACTAGGTGTTGCTATTTCCTCGTGAAAGGAAAAAACTTGGTTGAAATGGCAAGGCAGTGACTAGATTTTATTTAGCTAAAACAAAGGGATGGGAACGGGTTGTTGCCTTTATGTTTTTTCTAGTAAGTGATTACACTGGGGAGCTCTGGGGTCTGAACTGTATATGAAAATATATTATGTTGAAATAAACTGAATAGGCCCGTCAAACACAAAGTATTATAATAATTATTAAGCTGTTGGGTTTGAATCCAATATTTGAGCTCTTTGTTTACGTTTTACTGTAATTAAAGATTTTCTCTGGGCTGTGGCTCTTGTAACTGCAGACACAGCTCAGCTGTTCTTCCGTCCTTCCACCTGTGTTATGTTGGAATGTCTGGGTGCCTTTTGTGTAACTGAGTAGTAGCTGGGCCAGTCTCCTGAATGAACCAGGCCCTTCCAGCTGCTCTCCCTAATGTGTGTGAGGAAGCATTGCAGTTGACCCAAGGTGGCTTCGTTATGGCTGAAGTTCATTTCTAAGGGACTCAGTATTGGAGTCCGTATTGGTATTCATGGCCAACCAAGCCTTATGTTAAGCATTTGAAATATTAAACTATATCCAGTGCCATTCCATATAATATGTATAAGATACTGGCTCACATGTGGACTCCTTCCCATCTTCAGAAAGGTGCACATCTTCCAAGGGTGAGTGGTCTCTCAGAGAAAGAGTGGATCATTCAGTACCTTTAACGTAAATGACAAGTTACCTGTGATTTAAATTAAGCAGAATTAACTATGTAATGGTACCACTACTAAGTAATTAGGAGATATTCAAGCAGTTATGACTTAAATGGCAAAAGAGTTAGTTTTAGTTTTCCTGTGAGACAGCTCCTGGGTTGCGGTCCCACCTCTGCAGAATGCCCCTTTAAGTCTTTTTTGGCAGCCCTTTCCAGGAAAGCTTTCCCCGACCCTCATGTCCTCATTATTTCCTACTCCTTAGAACCTCCTGGTTATTTTATACTTTGTACTACAAGCATTAGTACTTCATTATAGATGGTGTTCTATATGTATTTTCCATTTCATTTTACTCTATGGGCTACAAGTAAATGTTTTTGAATGTTTATTTTACCTTTGTTAGCACTGAATTATTTCTGACAAATTTATGAGTAAGAACTAGCTTAAGTAATACTGTTCTTAGTGTATGGCATGAAAATGTCATTCTTGGGCTCTGTGATGCATTGAAAATATATGTAAATGGATTCTGCTGCATTAATTTCCAAGTTACTTTTCCAGCTCGGATTCCCGTCCAGTAACTTCTAAGTAAGAATTGTTTTCTACACATATTTTTACAATACGATCTTAACTAATTACACATATGATCCTTGATGCAAAGTGATTTCACATTACCTAAAATTATGAAATAATATTCAGATTCTGTTAAAAATAAGCATACTTCATAGTGTATTAATTTTCTAATCTAGTTGTAATAAATTTGCTCTTTAATCTTCATTGAATGCCTTTAACTTATGCTTTTCTCATAATTTTTAAGGAAAATTTTAAACAGAATTTTGAGTGATCTCGTAGATTAAAGATAATGGAATTTTTTTTTATGTCACTGAGTAAAGTCATTGAAACACAAATTTGGCATAATCCAGTTTTTCATGATTCAGAATTAATGACATTAACTAAAATATATTATTTTTCACAGAATCGATGGAACAAGACCCAAAATGACACCGTATGTCATTTCTCTTTTCAAAATTTGATTGATTCCTTTAACTTTTTTTTTTTTCTTTAACAGGTGGTGGTTACTTTTTAGGAGAAATAGTTTCCTCATTACAGTAAATTTTTGTGGGGTTTTTTTTGCATATACCTTATGCAAATAAAGTACTAAAGTACTGTATATATAAAATCCTGGAATATTTATGAAATCTGAATTTTAACACTTTAGGACCCCAACTGTAACCTTTATAATGATGGTTCTCAACTTTGTCAGAACCTAATACCAGTGACAGTTGTTTTATAAGTCATGCAACCTGCATAGATAATTCTCTCCAAACGCTACATGTAAAAGAGAAATGAAAGGGCAGTAATTTACAATAAAACAGTATTTAGTTTAATATGAAAGTGCTCACAACCACAGAAAACAATCAAATACTGGAAATAATTTATACATAGCATCACCATAAATGTGATAGCTACACAAGTAAATTGATATAAGAATGTTATATTGGTCAATTGAATGCCATGAAATTGTGAACAGTACTTTGTAAAGTTCTAAACAGAGTTAAGTACAATCTCCTCTCCCTACAGTAATTGCATTCCTGGAAAAACTCTGTGAATGTTAAAACCATGCCAAAAAGAAAAGACTCTTTACATATAAAAGTTTGTTTACAGATAAAACTGTATGTGGATACCTGTGTTTCACCTCTCTTTGGTGGACGTGTCAATGTCACATGAGACCCGGGGCACGTTCCTTGTGGCACCTCTGACCTTCAGCTCCTCGGATGCCAGGAGTGCACTCTCAGCACAGTATTGTTACCACAGGGCACTGAAATTTTTGAAAACATCTCCGGGTGCTATTTCCTTCCATTAGAACAGTAGTTGTATAGTTACCATTTGAACTTAGATTAAATCAGTCCTGCAACCAGTGCACCTAAGGTGAAATTGTATTTGCTTATAGTTTTGGAAAGTTAGAAGGAAAAAAGCACCTGGATGCAGGAACCATTTCTGATTAGTCTGTTTGGTGCAGCTCCTAGAGCAGTAACATAGGGTCAGGTAAGATGCCGAATCAGTAGAGATTGCCTTCCACGGTAGTAGTGTTGGGGCATACAGGGAGATCTCTGTATGATCAGCAGACCTGAGGTAAAGAGCTTAGAAAGGTCATGAATTACCTTTAAAATCTGCCGTGGGAAAAAGAATGGAGGAAGGTTTAGGAGAAAGCGATGGTAGAAACAGATGCTCTTGGATACTAAGATAGAAACCTTGAGGTAGGGTGATAATGTAGGGGCACCTACATTTTGAAATTAGACAATTTGAAAGTTTCAAATTTGACAATTTGAAAGTTAGGAAGTTAGAAAATTCTGACTAACCTAATTGGGGATTGATAAATGTATTGCTCAGTAGATAATTTTATATATATTTGGGTTTTTTACTTGGCATTTATTATTTCTGATCATCAGGTTTGAACGATTACTTTTTCTCTGACTGTGCTTATTGGATAGACTTCTGTAAGCCTCTAGTCTTAGCCAATGTTCATTTACAAGAAGGGAGAATTACAGGAGTCCTTTGCTCCTTTATCATCACCTGACAGGCATCCAGGAAATTGCACCCTAATGCAAACATATCCCTTCTCTCTCTTTTTTTTTGGAGGGAAACTTCCTCAAAATAAATAAATTAATTAATTTAATTATTTATTTATAATTTTTATTAACATATAATGTATTATTTGCCCCAGGGTACACGTCTGTGAATCATCAGGCTTACACATTTCACAGCACTTAGCAGCACATACCCTCCCCAGTGTCCTTAACCCAGCCACCCTATCCCTACCCCCCGGCCTCCTAGCCACCCTTAGTTCGTTTCGTGAGTCTAGGATATCCATTCTCTTTTCTTACAATTTTTACTCATTTGTAAGAAGTTACCAGAGTCAGATGAATAGAATGAGCCATGAGAAAATGATTAATTATGAAGGAAGAAAGAAAGAACAGGAAAATAAAACGAGATTAATGAATTATTGATGAACATAATGAAACATCCATCCCATTTCACAGAATCAAACAAATATTGAGAAAAGTTACATTCCCCTGAGTAATAAAAGTAAGTTTTGCCTTTGGGAAATGTTTACCCTTAGAAAGTCTTCTTAAATTAAACACATTTCTGGTGTTAATTTAACACATACTTGATGCATTTGAGTTCTACTTTTTTTTTAAATCATGCTTTGATTTAGAATTTTTGAGTTTCAATACACTAGACTCTTTCTTAAACTCTGACACTATAAAATAGATTAACTAGGTATCAGTGTTGTGCTATCTAATTAATATTTATTAAGCAACCCCAGTGCAATCTATAGATCTATAGAATCTATACTTGCCAAATTTCCAGTATGCATTTAGAACATATGAATTATATTCCATACCTAATAAAAATACCACAGAAACATGGCAGTCATGAGATTTTATCTAAAGTTCCTACTGCAAAAACGGAGCTCAAGCAACCTTAACTGTATTTAAATAAAAATTTGCTGTATTTTATGGTTATATATGATGTTGAAAAGTATATCATTATAGACTTTTACAAAGTGAAATGATAGTGAATGGTTAATAAATCCAATCCTATTGAAAAGATATATTTTTAATTGTACTTTTAGATCTTTTAGATAACTCATGTAGCTGTCTTTTATATGACTGTGCTGTATTATCATTTTTCTTATAGGGAACAAATGGAGAAAGAAATGTCAGAATTTCTGAGTAGGTTAGTGCAGTGGAATTTGGGGAAACAATTGTCACCTCAAAATCATGTTTTTAAATCACTGTTCATTATTTGGACCAGAACCTGTTCTATGAATAGTCTATTCTTTCCATGTAAATTTTCTGTACAAGAAATGTCACTTCACCCTTATACCACTGTAATAGAAAAAGATAAAAAAAAAGTGTTCTAAATTGGTGCTACTCAATGAGGAGACCATTGGCATTTTGCATGGGCCTGTTCCTTGTTGATAGTATTGCCATGTTTATCACTGGCCTCACCAACTAAGTCGTATTAGAGGAACCTTTCCTCTCAAACCAAATAAGTGTTTTGAAACTCCCTATGGAGGTGGTGGTGTCCCTCCCCACTCCTGCCCACACCCCCATGTCAGCGGGGAACCTTTGCCTGGTTCCTACTTGACGGGAAGTGGAGAAAGAGTGTGGTTCTGAGGGCCTCCTCCCCATAGCACATGGTTTAAAAACCACTAATGTAAAAATTGAGCCACCAGAGACTATGACCTCCCAGCAGGGTCTGGTTCTTTACAGTAGATATCAATCAGTAACATCTTAACTGTCAATTTGGAAGTTAGAGTTAATTGAAAGTCTTAAAATTAATGCACTTTTTTGAAAAATCAGAAGTCAGTTTTTCTAACTAGTATATCATTTACATGATTGTCTTTATAACAAACCTAAATAATCAGTAAATTAATCCTTTATTTTACTATTTTAATAATTCCAGAGATGAGGGAAAGCATTTGAATGTATCTCTTTCATATATTTAAGATGCTGAATATGTTTTTTAGCAGATGTATTTTGTTTGATGTAATAGGAATGAAAAGTTAGTAATATTAAATCATATTTTAAGCAATAATAATTTGAATTCAATGTTATTTTTTAAAGTATCCAAATATACCTTATGTATGTTGGCACTTCATGTATATCCTGACAATCTATAAAACTGTACATTATGTAAATTCACTCTCTTCCAAAAGAAAATAACAAAAAAAAAGACCTGTAATAATTTTCAGCTGCTCTCCTAGAAAAGACTCTGAGAGGAGCTAGGAAGAAAAGATAATTTTTTTGTTAGTTTACTGAATGGTTGTTTAGGGATGTAGAAGAGAAAAAAAGAATATTTGAATAAATGTTAAAACATAATTTATTTCTAAGGGTAATAGAGAGACCTTGCTGACACACAGCTGGCTCTTTCTGAGCAAAGCAATTGAGAAGAAAAAGCTACATGGAAAATTGCCAGTCACAGTGCTTATGAAAAGGATAGATTCTGCAATAAATCTAAAACAGATCCGAACCACAAAAATGCAGGAAGAATACAGGAAGAACTAACTAGCCACACATTATTCTTTAGCCAGGCTTATGTGTTATGACAATCATCATGTCTAACCATTGTTAAGTAATAGAGTGAAGTGTGCTGTTTTTTATTCTCCAAAATGAAAGCATAAATAGGCCTTTTAAAGAGGCACACATAGTACCTTATTTATTTCATTGCTAAGCTTAATATGGAGGAGTAATTTCCTTTATTTCAGGAAGAAGTGTACATATTTTCACACATCATCTCTCATTAAATGTCTATGTCTTGACTGCCAAGATTGCTGTTATCTTTCAGAATGTGAAATAATAAGGAAATATGACCTCATTTTCAGGTATTATACCTTGATCATCCCTCTTTAAGAGGAAATATTTTCTAAATAGTGGATGATAAAGGTAAAATTCCTTGTGTGATACCTGAGAAGCAGTATTTTAGTACTTTAAAATTTAGTTCTTTTCATATTTGTGCCATCTTTCTTTTTATGTCTTGGAATGTGATGTGTTTAAATTCTTCCTTTGTTACATTGATCTTACTTGCAGTTTATTCTAAGCATCTGCTCTGTGACAGGAGTCATCTTTTGCTGAGAAACAATGTTTATTATTACAGAAAAGAAGTTGTTTCCATTTTTTCTGAATAATTATTTCAATTATATATATAGAAACAAGTTGGAAGCCCTGAGTAGCACTGCTATGAAAAAGTTGTATTTATCCCATTTTATTGTTTATTATTTTATATTTATATATATATATTCCATTTATTTCTTCTTTCCCCATTCCAATGTTCCTACTATACTTGTGCCCTTTGAAATCTGTTATCTGTCTCATGACCCAAACCTCTTCTTTTAATTATTATTATTATTATTAATTTTTTTTTAGCTTACATGACTCTGTGTCATTAGGTCCTAGCACAGGTGAAGGGCTGGCCAAAGTGGGTGCTCATTAATGTTTGTAGAATGAATAAAGCAATTAAAGGAAGGTAGAGTCATGACTAAGACCAAGGTCTGAGAGTCAGAACAAGCTGGGTTTCAATCCCAGGTGTCACCATTTACTAAGCAGTATGGGACCTTGGGTATGAGTCACTGCTCTGGGTTGTGTCTACTCATTTTTATTTTATTTTATTTTTCTTTATCATAAGTGTACTCTTTAATTCCCATCACCTATTTCATCCATCCGTCCACCTATCTCTTCTCTGGTAACCATCAGTATTCTATAGTTAAGAGTTTCTTTGTTATCTCTTTTTTTCCTTGCTCATTTGTTTTGTTTCTTAAATTCCTCGTTTGAGTGAGATCATATGGTATTTGTCTTTCTTTGACTGACTTCACTTAGCATTAACTAACTAACTCCGTCCATGTTATTATAAATGGCAAGATTTCATTCTTTTTAATGGGTGAATCGTATTCCATTGCATATATGTACACCATATCTTCTTTATGCAGTCATCTATCGATGGATACTTGGGCTGTTTCCATAATTTACTAGTTGTCATATTACTTACTGAATATGAGAGCGTGGTTTTATTTCCTTCTAGAACTTTCCTGAGTGTTCTATTTAATAGTGAGGCAAAAAGTAATAGGGGCTTCCAGACTCTGGCTGTTCTTTTAGCCCATCTTTAATGACGAAGCCAGGGGATTGCAGTTGGGCTACTTACCTGTTGACACTGCAAACATCCAGATGCTCAGGGAGGTTCTGAGCCAGTAGCTCTGGCTGGGGCTCGGCTATCTGTAGCTTCAGTAATCGGCAGGCGATTGCACTGTAAGGCCTTATGGCTCATAAACCCTTAATGCTTCTAATGATTTTTTGAGAAATCAGGAGGACTTCCTTTTTGATTTTGAGGAATATATATAAGTGTATTTTTTTAACTTTAGAAGTTCTGATTGAAGGGGCACCTGGGTGGCTCAGTGGGTTAAAGCCTCTGCCTTCAGCTCAGGTCATGATCCCAGGGTCCTGGGATCGAGCCCCGCATCAGGCTCTCTGCTCAGCAGGGAGCCTCCTTCCCCCTCTCTCTCTGCCTGCCTCTCTGCCTCTCTGCCTATTTGTGATCTCTCTCTGTCAAATAAATAAATAAAATCTTAAAAAAAAAAAAGTTCTGATTGAAAACATAATATGGCCATTAAATGGCACACTGGAAAATTTTAATTTACCTAGGAATCCTATAGTATACCATTCTTAATCTCATCTGTCAAAGATATAAAAATTATATGTTTTTCTAGTGATTATATCCATTTTTTAACTTAGATTCACTTTCTTGCCCCTTTAGTCAACATTTCATTCATGTTTCTAGTTTAAACATGCAAAAATATATAATAATTACAGAGGTCCTGCTGTACAAGCCACCAAGGCAGCTGCTGGTACCAAGAAATATGATCTCAGTAAATGGAAATATGCAGAACTACGTGATACCATCAATACTTCTTGTGGTAAGTGTATGGAGGTCATGGAAAATGGGAAGGCTCTGTGGCTGACAGGTAATAAAGAAATACCTAGATTGGAGTGTAATTTTTTTTCTTTTTTGGCATATAAATTAAGCCATTCTCTTTGTTATTCTCATCTTGAAATGAAGCCATAGTTTACTCACAAACATAAAGGAAAGGCATACTTATTAAATTCATTTTGCCTGTCTCTTATCTAGGTGGGAGAGGAAAAGCATGGATGGCAAATTATGGTGTGGGCTATGTTAATGACTGACAAGACATTCTAATGTTGTTCATAATAAATACTGATATATCAGAATCTTGACCTATGTATGCAAAGTAAAGAATGGCAATGCAGTCCTTTCTTTTTAAAGCTATTTTTCTTCCAACAGAACAGTAAATACCATATCCAGATGATTCCATATAATTGTGTTCTTGTTTAAATCATAGTGTTTGAGTTTAGGATGTTATGCCTAGGAACTAAGTGCCGAATTGTGTAGAATTTGCTATGTTCTCTCCCTCCTCACTGAAGTTATCTGCATAATTACAAACATAGAAAATCTGATGCATGTAAGTCTAGCTTGCATATGAGGACAATGACTTCTTAGTCTATTTTTGTGGCCTCTGACCTTGGACAAGTAACTTAACCTTTCTGATTCAGGTTCACCTATAAAAGACCTATTTATCCCAGGGTTCTTGTGTAGAGCAAATGATATAGTAATAATGCATAAGAAAATGCTCTGTAAATGTAAAAGATAATATTGCCATAAAATGCTTACCTTATCAATAATGTGCTTACTCTTGATTTTGTACTATTAATTTAAAAACAAAAAATTTACTATATATATAAATATATGTGTTTATGTCACAGATTAATTATGTTGAACAATTAAATTAGGATGCTAATTCCTTTTTTGGGGGGGGACTCTTTCTATATAATCCATAGATATTGAGCTCCTGGCAGCTTGCAGAGAAGAATTTCACCGGAGACTAAAAGTGTATCATGCATGGAAATCCAAGAATAAGAAGAGAAATACTGAAACAGAGCAACGTGCTCCAAAGTCTGTTACTGATTATGGTAAAAACAAATCTGTACTTTTAAATGTTCCAGATTAGCTGTATATAATGTATGTAAATATACATAAGACATTTGGGTAAAATGCACAAATTTTCTCTTACTGGGCAGCTGTGATCTATTGAGCCTAATACAACCACAATGGCTTATCTTTCATAGCATTATTTCTATTATTATGTCTTTAAAGTCATATTTATTAAGAAGTATTTGAATACAGTTAAATTTTGGAGACAAGAATATTCTTGTCTATACTGAAGAAGTTGTGCTGTAATGTTATAAATATGTATTTTTTCCACATATATGTATATATATATAGAATGATTACATGTGGAAATGTAAAGAATACTGTGAAAAAAGAATGTTTGCTGCAAACATTATTTTACAATACTGTCAAAATATAAGAGTGAGAAATATTAACTTGGTTTAGATCTGTTTTGCCTATACTAGCATTTGATTTTTGACCGAGATTCAAAAAATAAATTTCGTTACTTTGTTATGTATGCAAAAGACAAAGTTGTATGTTTGAATTGGAAAGTAGAAGATGGCCCTAACCTAGTAAAGTATGCACCAGCTTTCACGTTAATTGAGAATACCTGTGATATACGAGTTGTAATTTCAGCCTTAAAGCAATAATTGGAATTTCATTTGTTCAATTTGCTACTTTAAAACTGGCACAATTTATTAGCTTAATTGTGGCCAATGTCAAAGTGACAACATGTTTAATGTCTTTATTTAAAAAGTGTATTCCCAGCGCCTGGTAGTGTAGTTTAATAATACATGACCCAAGGTGACATAGACAATGAGCTCTCCCTCACTACCTTCCTAGCAAATAAAATCAACATTTGATTAAAATCAATTAAATGGTAGAGTTTTAGTATTTCCAAGTTGTTGTAAAGAGTAGATTGAATAAAGGAAATACTATTAATAAGAGAGATGTTATTGTTAGTGATTACACAAGAGGTGTCCTCAGTAAGAGGACAGTGTCCTGGAAGGACAGTGAGAGTGACCAAGAACAAGGAAATGGCGAGCGGAAGGCCCTCCAAACATTGATATTCTTGTGACCACCACTCTCTTTGGCAATTTACAAATTTATCCCAGGGCATTGAAAATAACAGGATGATTCCATTAGCAGTCCACTGTACAGCAAGTTTCTAGCCAGTTACCTTTGTTTTGTAAAAATGGCAATGGGCTATTCGTTCTGGCCATAATCTTTTTAGCTGTAATGTTCTAATTATGGCCTTTAGCTGAAAGGCTTTCATCATGTTTTTTCCCCCCAAATTTATACATCTGAATGATTGCACTTCTTAAAACAAGAAAAATAATGTAAGGTATGGCACATACATTTTCAACGAACACACAAATATTTCTTGTGTTCTTAAACCACATTTTGGTACTATCCTCATCCAGCTTTGCCGTCAAAGGGGGAAATGATACATTGCACACCTGCTTTGTTCTTATACTGTTTCCATTTATAATACACCCTTTGAAAGAACAAAAGAGTAGATTAAGAAAATTTCCTGAGTCCACCATCTAGGTTTATATGAACAAATCAAGGAATTTTATGTGAACACATTCCACATGTATGTAGCCTTCAAAGAATTTGATTATGGGCAAATTTCAGGATAAAATGTAACTTCTACTCTGAAAAGTAGTTATTCTCTTTATTTTTTTTTTCCCATGTAAAATACATTCTGACACAGAAGTACAGTGTAAGGGAAAGGTGAAGTGCATCAAGATGCTTAACAGTCAGTTGGGAAAATTCTGTACCTAGTTAGTTTCTTAATGGGGCAGCTAATCAACTTTTAAAAGGAACTACCCTCTAGTTTAATGTTTAGAAGGATTAGAATTCCTTAATTTGAGAAAATAAGTTGACAATGATTAACAAAAACATAATTAGATATTATTTAAGAGTAATACATTGACAAATCATGGTAAAGTCTTGTAACTGGGCATGGAGAGCCTCAGCCCCTCCTCCTGGGTGCTGTACTGGGTGAGCACGCTCTCCTTACATCTACCGCAGAGAGAGATTTCTGTATGTTTATTTCTGTAAAATTATTTCCAAGAAATAATTCTTGGGGCAGTGGCAAATTCCTCATTAAGAATCACAATGTTTAGTTGATTAATCACAATGTTTAGTTGAAAACCACTTTGGAGAGTGGTTTTATTTCATAGTTCCTAAAATAAAAATTACATGAGTTTAAGATTTAGGTAATTTGAAGAAATTAAAACATACTGAGTATATGTAAACATGGCAGTACTTTTTCTCTCAGGCATCTATTTTTTTGATGAAATTGGAAATTTTTTATTTCTACAGAAATTCTAGTAACGCTATGAAGGTACTAGAATGTCTATTACTGAGTCATTGTGTTGGATTTATCTTTGAATATTGTGTCCCAGGATTACAAATGAAATACAATTTTTAAATTTAGGTCCTCTTTATATGTCCATCAAACAGTTTCCTAAAGCATAATCAAAATAGCTTTTTTCTTTTTCTTTTTTTAACCTTTTTTAATCAGAAAGCAGCATCTACTTGTAGGTAATTCTGAGAGTATTTGGCTGTGGACAGGATGTTTACTTTTTAGTCACCACCTCAATTGATGGGGAAGGCTTTTTATAAATTACAGGAATGCTCATTTAACAGTTCTGCCATTTTTATCTTTTCTTCAACATAAAATATTTATTCACAGATTTTGCACCATTTTTGAACAATACACGTAAGTCAATGGGTGGCAACTTATGAGCTAACTGGAAGATGGGTTAAAAATACTTTATAAAGTACTAACTTCTATTAAACATTGTTTTGCTACAATTTTTAAGTGGAGTTGTACATTAGTGTTGGTTTGTCTGTACTAAGATATTTAATTTGAGATGATGCTTTCGTTTGGATCACTCCAAAATATATTTGCAGAACAAAGTTAATCTGTTGTTTTCCTTTTAAAAAAATAACTGGCACTTTACGCTGTGAATATACACAATTCTCATTGTAGCAAAATCAATAAGCAGCTGATCTTTTAGAATAAAGACTAACTTCAGGTGCTGGTTTCACACACTGTTTCAGTATAAACATTTCTGTCCAGAGATCTGAGTTTTGTATGATAATGTACACAGGTTTAATAGGATGCCTCCTAATAGGATGTCATTCTCTGACTTGTATAGATAGCACCCTGTGATGCACATTTTTGATAATTGAAAAGCTGGAGTCATCTTAGTATGCAGTAAATTTTTTCTGCAGTCAGTTGAGGAATAATGATTTGGATATAATGCCATTACTTGTTTGCCAACTTGTTGGACGTGATTTTTTTTTAAGTGCTTCTAGTGATTTATAGGGCCATGTTTAGAACTTATTTCATATGTTAAAGATGACACAATAGGATATGAAAGAAACAGTCATATATTAGTTTGAAACTTTCAACATTTGTGTCTTTGTACTTTTCTAGATGAATATTTGTGGAAATGAAGGCTTCCTTAATATAATTTCAGTTCTCACATTAGTTAAAAAAAAAAAAGCTATCAAAAACTTCCCTTTAAGTTTCTTAATTTTACCTAATATATTAAAGTATAAGAGACTATTTTAAAAGAAAAAAGCAGGTAAATTTAACAAGTGGCCATCAGTACCATAGTAAGTACCATTGTACCATACCTATCAACTGGGTATTCTAAGTTACTGCTTAGGATGGAGGGAAGGTTTTTTTTTTCTTATCCTTTTAAAGTTCCTTAAATAGAGGTTAGTATATTTTCTGCAAAGTAGGTAATTTTTAAAACTTAAAATGGAAACACTAAACTGTAAGTAGTTTGGAGAGACTACAGGAACAAAAGAATAAAGAAGCTCCTCTCTGTTAACATGCTAAAGGTGATGCGGCTTCTTAAAGTCACTAACAAAACTGGGCCTCTGTTTCATTCCTTCACAGGCATATATGGCTTTGCTGATTGCTTTTTGCTTTCTCTGGTTTGCACAGAAATAAGCTCAGCTGCTATAAAGCTTTTACTATTGTGTAAAAAGTTTAGCATAAGAGTATTTTCATCCTTTCAGTATTTGGAAATTCTTAAAAAAAAACCCCTGTGGTTGTTCTTGACTTAAATATATTCTGTAATTTTTCATTGACACACTTGAGCATTTCAGTGAGATTCTTAATTGGGCTGCAGCAAATGGTTGGTCTGCTTTTAAAGTTGTGAGTAAAAAGCGCATTAAACAGACTTTCCAAAATTATGCTGCTGAAGCTGTAAAGTTACTGCCCCAGAGAAATGTTTATATTTGCAAATAAAATAAAAACCTGTTTCATAATGGAAATTGAGCAAAGGGGAAAAATTGATAGGAGTGCAATGTTCAATACTAGCAAAAAAGCAAGGGTTTTCTTTCCTGTAACAAAGAGAACCAACTATTACACACTTTCCACTTACTTCAGTGGATTTTTTTCCCAAGAGAAATCTGATTTTTGAGTAAGCAAATATCTCTGAGGGAAAGTTCATGCTTTTACTGGTTACAATTTTTTGTTATTGTCATGAAGTTGTCTAAATATTACTAGTAAGATATCTCCTCTGGCCATTTTAAATCCCAAAATCAGTTGGCAAAAGAGCAAACTTTTATCTTCTACTTTTCTAAGGAATAGTGATGAAATTGACAGATATCTATAATTCTTTACATTTGTGAAATTATACTCATTTATTTTATCATATATAGCCCCATAAAAGTTATTCTGTGACCTTTGATTTTGAACTCTTTGGAGATAAAATATAAGTCCTAGCAAATAATACTAGTTTGCTCTCCTGCCATGTGAGTTTTAGGTTACTGATACAGTCGTTTGTGGGAATCTGCTTGAGCTTGTTTGTTTTATACCTGGTGTTGCAGATGTGTGTGTGTGTGTGTGTGTGTGTGTGTGTGTGTGTGTGTGTTGCAATGTTAAGAAACATCTTTAGGCAAAGAAAATTCTAAAATCACACTGTAAGTGTATTCATTTATAAGTAATATTTACGTCTTGTTTTAAAGTTACTACTAGGAACCCTTCTTTTTTTAAAAATGCATAGTGCATTTTAGGATTAAAGGCTGTTTTCATTATCCCCTGGGCTGCTCGTGTAACTTTCCTTGTTCTTTGTAACAGCTCAGCAGAACCCAGCCTCTCAGCTTCCTGCCAGGCAGCAGGAGATGGAAATGAACCGACAGCAACGCTTCTTCCGCATCCCATTCATCCGCCCTGCCGACCAGTACAAAGACCCGCAGAATAAGAAAAAAGGCTGGTGGTACGCCCATTTCGATGGACCGTGGATTGCCCGGCAGATGGAACTCCATCCTGACAAGCCACCCATCCTTCTTGTGGCTGGTGTGTATGATTCACATGGAAAAAACCTTATAAAGCGAAAAAGGATTATTAACCCTCTAAATGAAACAGTCTAATATATAATGTAATAATTCATTAAATTTCAGGATTGAGGAATAGAGCCCTGCAGTTGGATCACATTTCCAGTTAATTGAGGGTTAATTTATTTATGATGTGAAATCGCTTAGATTAATCATGTCCTTGTAGAGCACATAGAAACGTGTCTGTGTCCTAAGAACCTTTTCATTGTTATTTAATTATATCAGTTGATTTATAATTATTTAAAGAAACGTAGCAGTTTTATTAAGGCTGGTAACTTGTTTGATCAACTGCGGTGTTAATACTTTCTGAAAGGGTTCTTGGTGGAGGACAAATTTAACTTGTTTCTGGTGAATTTATGAAGCAGATTTCTGTCGTAAAGAAAGAAGAGAAAGTTTTTAAAAGTTCCTGAATAGATGGGAATTGATAACTATAACCACTTCAGGAATACAGTTTATAGTAAGTGCTTCTGGAGAGATTAATGGCTGATTCTCCGATGCCTTCCCTGTGCAGGTAAGGACGACATGGAGATGTGTGAGCTGAATCTGGAAGAGACAGGCCTGACTCGAAAGCGCGGTGCCGAGATTTTGCCAAGACAGTTTGAAGAAATCTGGGAACGCTGTGGAGGCATCCAGTACCTCCAGAGTGCAATTGAGAGCAGGCAGGCTAGGCCCACCTACGCAACGGCCATGCTGCAGAACCTGTTGAAGTAGCAGCCTTCCCTGCCCCGGAGCCCGAGCCGTGGTACCAGGTTGGGTGTGTGCCCAGAGGTGGGACCATCCCACGATCATGTTAGAACTGCTTATGCAAAGTGAACAGATTTCAGTAATCATGGCTTTTTGTTAATTTCAGGTAAATGATGGTAGTGAATTGGGGACCTAAACATTATTTTCCTGTATCCAGCTGTAACTCTTAAACTTCTCCTTATTCTAATACTTGTTAACACTTGGACAGATTCTGACATTTCGCCTTCTTTGCCAATAGACTACCTTGAAGTCCATCGTAATTGTTCTCTAGGAAAAGAAATTTTTTATAAAAACTCAAAATACTTGCTTTTGCAAGGATGGCACAGGACCATATAGCTGGAATAATGAAACCTTAGCTTAAAGTTTCTTACAAAAGTTAAGGCACTTAAAATAATCAAGGCACTGATATTTTGATCTGAAAAGCTGTATACTTTTTTTTAATTTACTTTTTCAGAAATGCATGAAAATTCGCATTGAAGGTGGAAATTTTCCCCCCTCCTTTGTGGTGTGTTTTAGTTTGAGTAAAGCAATCCATCTTAACTTCTAGAATTCCAGAAAGAGCCTGAATGTATTTGATGTACTCTCTGATAAAGAAGGTACTCACACAGTATCTTGCACAGACTTATTTTTTCTTTCTATCACACTGTGTCACTATAGAAAAATATTTTCTTCTATTCCATGGACAAATAAAGGAAATTCAGACCATTTAAATGCTTAAAAGTTTTGAGATAACTTGTTTCATTTAGAAAAGGAAATATGTTTTTATTGGCTCTGCGGCTTAACTGGACTGAATGCAAATATTCTTTTTTTTTTTTTGAATGCAAATATTCTTTCAACTTCATCTCAATTGTGATTTTTGTGTCAGAATCTTGTCCAAGTTGTTTCATATGATTTAAGCTAGTGTTCTGCAAAACGGCTTTGTTTTTAAAAAATTCCTAGTGTCTTTTTTGGCCTTGAGATTTTGGTAATTGTAGAGCTGTTTTATAAGCTTTGTGATTCAAAAGTCCAATACTTAGTATGTAATTGCTTATTTCATGTAACTGATAATTTAATTTTTTTTCTTTGTGTGGTGTTAGTTTTGATCAAATGTCAGCAGTTTTAAGCCTAGTATTTATGACTTTATGTTAGGAATTTGCAGACAAAGATACGTTAAGGAGTTATGTTGACAGTAATTCTAATGAGTCCTTGTTTGTATTTTAGAATAAAATTAGAAAAATAAAATTATTCTTTGCACTTTTTCTCCCTGATTTTTAAAAACCTTAACCTTTGAAATGGATTTCCAGTGATTTTTTTTTTTTTTCTAGAAGGAGTACCTCAGTTAGGAAAATATTTCCCAGCTGATTAGATGAGTGCTTTTGAGCCACAGACTCTGTTTTCAGAATTGCTTGTCTCATTATGTGTCTTAGTACAGAAATATTTATTTATTATGATACTGTGCAAATGATTGTCTCTGGTAAAGAAATTAAATGATCCTGTCTGTGCTGTTGAGGAGTGAATATGATTATCTTTGGAAGGCTGTATTAACGCAGAGATTCGCACCCCCTCCTTGGGTCATTTGGTCCCTGTCATTGGTAACAGAAGCTCTGGTTACTGAAAATAAATGACCTATGCTCTCTCTTCTCATCACTTGCCTTTAACTGGTGTTTTTATTCGTATAGGATAGTGAATTATAAGCTTAACTAGAAGCAAGTAAAGTCCTTGAAGAAAATATAATAACCAGATTGATTTTTAATGAGTTGTCTCTTTAGTGCTGTTTTCAGGAGTTTTTTATTTCTCCTAGATACATATAGGCACTAGATGGAAAACTCATAAACAGGTTAAAATTATTGTAATGAGAGAACTTAATGTTTTAAAGAATTTGTAAGACATTTATCACAGCAAAGCATTATTGCAAGTCTTTAGTAGATAATAATATTATAGTTTTAAGCCATTTTGTTGCTAATTATGTCACACAGCTGTCCTAGAACTTATCTATTTCAAGTAGTCTCCTGAGTTAATTTTGGCTACCAGGAGAATTGCCCTAGTTCAGATAGACTTACAATAACCTACATACAATAGATACACATACACACACAGGCCCCTTTGCTGGAAAAATTTAGGACCCTATCAGCCTTTAAGGGAAATAACAGAAAAGGCATTCTAAAAGATATTGATACAGCTGCTTTACAGTATTCACAATCACACCCATAAATGTTACGTGAAAACTGTAGGAATCAAAAGTAAATTCTTATTTTAATTGAGATTGAAAATTTGAAATTTAAACTAGCATACTATATATTAAGAACTAATCTTCTCCTAATGCTTGTCTTATTCAATACATGTTCCTTCCTTAATGTACACTTTGCAAAAGTAGACATACATAAAATATTAAAAATGAGAAGGAAAAATGTTTTCACCTTCAATTTAATTATAATGTAATTCCTAATGCCACTAACACATTCGAGATCTATTATGAGCTGTGGGTATGCACAGAGAAAGAAAGTTTCTTTAATACACAACTGTCAAGAGAGCAATGAATTTTCTTAGTTGTAAAGTTGAGTAGATGGCACCTTCTCAAAGGATTATGTGAGGAAAAAATAAAGGAGTCCAAGCCCACATAAGAGACATTTTATTGTAACTCACATTCTGCTTCCCATAATGACTTTTTAATAGGTCGTTCTTTCCCGTAACACAGTGAACACTTTTGTAAGAAAGTACAATCTTATATGGAAAATAGGTGGTGTTTGTGGAAGCTTAGCTAGAGAATAGAGAAATTCACAAGCAAGAATAATAATGAGGACTGATTGTAGAGCTTTATTAATTGGATTTTTAAATTTTTTCTTTAAATTTTCATTCACAGGTTATTACTGTGGTTCTCAGGGGATCCAGATACGTAGATCCTTGGTTTCTTTATGTGAAGTACCTTAAGAGTACTTGGATAAGTAGAATAATTATTTATTGAATGAATCAGCCAGTTAGTTAATACATTGTTAGTGATAGATACCCCTCCTTTTACAGAGGAGGTAAGAGATTGAGAGGGGTCAAATGATTAGTTCTAGACCATGAAAGAGATATAAATGCTTTTGCTTCAATCAGATGGAATAAAAAGAATCAAAACAAGCCCAGTTTTTTGAGTAGCCCCCTATCGATTTAGAGAGGGTTGCTCCTTTGTCGGTCCGCATCTTCAGACGGCGCGACATATTCTCTGTGTGTATCATTACCAGAAATAACAGTTAAGAGTTTTTATTTCTCTGGGAAGAAATAAAAGCAAACTAACAGGGGAGGGGAGGACAGAAGGTCTCTAAAACTGAGAATAAGGACAAGTTGAGGGGATCAACTGTAACAAGAAAGAAAGAGAAAAGCAGTGGTGGAAGAGAGAGACTGGGTCTGCCCTCAAGACTACACCCGCAGGCTGAAAGACACCGACACTTCTCAGGTGACAAAGCACTCAGATCTTAGCCGAGTTTTAGAATGAGGTGTATGTACTACGGGAGCACATGGTCATTAAGACTTGGGCCGGGACGGACCTGGTGTATAAACTCTTAGCCTGTAGAAACGGCGCCGCCACACTGGGGAAGGCCAGCAAGAAGGAGACTTTCTGTGCATAAGCCTCACGGAGGCCCAGAGTTGGAGAGACTTGGGGAGGTAGAGTCTACCCACGTTAGGACCAGATCGTTGAATACAATTCACTTCAAGTCAGTGTGTTCTTCCTTCCCCATCAGTCACCTACTATATGAAGTGAGTTTGGTTGTCATACTTTTCAAGAAATTTTTAAAAAGATAACCAGGAAAAAATGTGCAAATTAAAAAGAGAATCTTGAATACTAATTCGCATCTGCACATCTCACCTTCAGACCTCAAATAGGCTTAATAATTGGCCATTTTCTTTTCACTTTTGAAAATCCATCTAATTGCAACTGTTACTTAATTTTTCCTCATTTCTTTAAAAAATGTATATCTGATTCTTTCCTAAAACACTGATGTACTGGAAATAGAAATAATAAATGCTCTCTGTAGAACTTCCTATTGCATTTTGTGCTTTTAATACAGTTACAGGGTGTTATAAACCAAACAGTTGTAAACGTTGCACTTGTCCCACGTCTCAGATGGACTAAGTTGGAGAAGTCTGGGGTCCCGAGCTTCCTGCAGTCACCAGAGCTGGAAATACTGCTATGCAGCTGGGGGAAAAGGCAAGGGAACTCGGGTGACCAGAACATCCTTGAGTTTTGGCCCCAAACTTTTATGGGTTTTCCATCCAGGGAACAAGCAGGACTGTGTGACCTGCGACTGCTCGCACTGACTAGATTTGAGAAAACCCAAACCGTGGCTACCTTTCCCTAGGCCCCTACCAGTCTGTTTACAAGATGACACAGAATGTAAAAACTGGGGATCCAAAGAAGAAGCCTTCTTGCTGAGACTTTGAATATAGGCCATCTCTCTAGGCTACTTCATCTGGAACCTGCCATGACCCGGGTGGGTCTAATGAGAGGGCGGGTCAGCAGCTCTTCTCCGGCTGATTGGAAAGACTGATCCAAAATGTGAGGGATCCAACAAGTGAGAGGTCCTTGCTTCAGGGGGCCACCTTTCTAACAGAGGATGGAGTGTTCACCTACTTCTCTTTCCCCATCAAAAATGACATTCCTGAGGTGCCTGGGTGGCTCAGCGGGTTAAAGTCTCTGCCTTCGGCTCAGGTCATGATCTCAGGGTCCTGGGATCGAGCCCCGCATCCGGCTCTCTGCTCAGCGGGGAGCCTGCTTTCCCCTCTCTCTGCCTGCCTCTCTGCCTACTTGTGATCTCTGTCAAATAAATAAATAAAATCTAAAAAAAAGACATTCCTTGCTCTTTTTAGAGCACAACTTTAATGTGGAGGGTGGAGGGCACTTACGAGGTGATCATTGTTAGATTTTCATTTCCTTTCTTTTTAATTTTTTTAATGAGTTATTTGAGAGAGAACAGGAGCCGAGCGTGGAGCCTGTCCCAGGCCTGGATCCCAGGACCCTGAGATCACGACCTGAGATGGAGGCAGATGCTTAACTGACTGAGTCACCCAGGTGCACCTCGTTTTCTCACTCGATGGAATTATTTTCATGTGCTTTTGGTCAGCTTATCATGCTTCTAACGAGCAGGTTTTCCTCTGGGTTCCAGGGCTCTGAAAGTGAGTAGGTACATCTCCTGCCACCGTTCCTTGCTTTGTGGCACTCCAGCAATATATCACAGTTCGGAGTCCTTATCCCACAATCACAGCACCTCACTGTCAGGGGGGACCGGGCTGGGGATAGGGATGAGTGCTATGCATTTCTGTGGCCAACAGGAGTGAATTTTCCAGGGTTTGTAATGAGGTGTGTGTGGGGGGAGATTGTGTCTATTATTGGGAAACGTTTGTTTTTATTCTTGAAGTTTTACTGCTAAAATGTTGCTGTCAATGTTGACTATTTTGCCCTCTTTTGGTAGCATGAAAATCATGCTTAACATCATTTATGATAATCCATACAGCAAATCCAGGGAATAGCTAGTAAAACACAGATCCAATTTATTATAAATCTATGAATATGGTGCTTATATTTTATCGAAATTAAGGTTTTGCAGCAAACATATTAATAGTGGAACATTTGAAATAGAT
>CM053608.1:70651975-70730474 GCA_028646535.1 Procyon lotor | reverse complement strand
GTCTTCACAGGAAAGAAGCTGCCGGGCTAGAAACCACATTTCCCAGCCTCCCTTGCAGCAAGGTGTGGCCATGCGCCGGTTCCCAGCAACAGAGTATGAGCATAAGAGGTGTGAGTAAATTTGGTATCAGTCACTTTCTTAGGGAACTGCTTGCCCTGGGCTTCCTCTCTTGCCTCTTCTCACAAGTAGCAACAGGGATTTACCAGTGACTCAGCTTTGTGTGAATGAGGAGACACCACTGGGGTTGTCCGAGTTATAAGACAGAGTCCCCGGATGACACTGTAGAGCAGAATTGCCCTACCCATCCAGCTGAAGAGAAATAAACTTGTATCTTATTTAAGTTACTACATTCCCTTTTTTTTTTTTTTTTTTTTTGAGGTATAGTTGACACACGCAATGTTATATTAGTTTCAGTTGTACAACATGGTGATTCAACAAGTCTATCTGTTAGGCTACGTTCACCACGAGTGTAGCTACCATCTGTCACCATATTTAAGTTACTATATTTTTGATCTCTTCATTATGGAAGCTTAGCACGTACCCTAATTCATACACCTGAGCTAGGTGCACTGGGACTCTGTTCTCTGAGATCGTCTCAATATGTACTCGCCTCCCCTCACTGAGGTGGGGAGACTGCACAATGTCTTCCTCTAAAGTTCACTTGAAGACCTTGGTTTTTATGTGGTTTTATCTGTGTAAGGATTTAACTTACATGAAGCTTACAAAAATACAGAAGTATTTTTTCTGTTATTTTCAGAAATTCTACGGTTTTTGTATTGTGTACTTTAATTGGCTGGAACTGTATACAGGTATCACAGAGTTGAGCATTTCTTACTGTATGTGTATTTCTGTTTGTATATGTAGAAACAAAATAAAGATGTGAGCTCTGGGGGGATTGTATAATCAAAGATATATGCCATCATGATCATCATCTCACTTTCTTTGTTAGGGATGAGGGATGAAACGCTATTTAACTATTTTTTAGTTTTACGAGAACTTAAGGGGAACAGGAGAGAAGTCCTTACACTTGAACTCTCGGCCTCATCTGTTCTAGACCTTTCTAGTTTAGAATCCTTCCATCTGATGGCTGGAAAACAGTCTCTGGCATTATAATTAGGAAAAGTTTGCTCATATTGCTTTTAGATTCCACATTCAGTACTTGAGTGGTTATGTATTATTCCTGGGAAAACTACATTAAGAAGAACTTAATAAAAAGTTCTTAAGGATAAGATCTCATGGGGCTGGGTGGCAGCGTCTGCCTGGAGTGTCCACCGCAGGACCGTCTTGCTTATTGGATCTGAATCCAACCCCACACTTTAGCCGAATGCCCTCGGCCACAGCTATGTCAGAGGCTTGTCTCTTGCAACATTCATTGCTCAAGACAGCCAGTGATGGATCATATTGTAACGTAGCAAGAAAAAAAGAAAGGACGGGCAGGGACTTGGAAGCAGTGCTTACTCACCAGCTGTGTGAATTGTTGCTCCAGAGCTTGGTACTCCAGAGAGCTCTTGTTGAACAGGTTGTTGGAGAAGGGCATGTTGGCCACCCGCAGACTGAAGAACACTACCAGTTCATGGCCCCTGGGGGCCATGGTCATAGAACTCGTGGTGATGTACTGTACAGCTGGGTTGGGGGTTGTAGTCTCCAAGAAATGACCTAGGGTAGAAACATGCCCACTGAGTCTCGGTATCTCAGAGGAGGCAGGGGTGTTCGTTAGATCCATTACGTCTAAGTCTCTCACGCTATTTTGGCTGCCTGAAGATGCAGCTGAATGTGAAATTTCCAGAGCTGACTGGCTGACGGCAGAATAGCCATCCATGGGGATGGTTGGTCCTGGGATTAGTACTGTCTGGTCAACGGGCATCATGTCTGTGGCATTTTGATCAGTCAGAGAGAAGATGCTGGACGGAGTAAAGAAAGGTAGAGTGTCTGATAGTGAAGCAGAGGCCTTGGCAGGTGGAGACCAAGAACTGTGGAAAAAACTTCTGAGTTCAATTCATTTTGTCCAGGTATTTTCCCCAAAGAAGAGAAAGCAAAAAAGGAAATGCAAAGTTAGACTTAACTTAAAAAAATGCATTTGCATTGATTATTTTAATGCCATATTTTTAAAGAAGAAGAAATTGGTATAGAAAGGACAGGCAG
Source organism: Procyon lotor (assembly GCA_028646535.1). Classification (NCBI taxonomy): domain Eukaryota; kingdom Metazoa; phylum Chordata; class Mammalia; order Carnivora; family Procyonidae; genus Procyon; species Procyon lotor. The sequence goes on along the minus strand of CM053608.1, from coordinate 70,728,332 downwards.
GCCTGTGTCCAAACCTAGGGAAGGAGAGGGTGGGTCCCTGTACTCACTTTTTTCAGGCCCAAGTAGTTCCAGATAGATGAGACTAAAAGAGCACCAGTAACCTAAAATTTCTGCTTAGCCAGAAGCAACACACCTAGGGACCAGCTGGTAAAAACTGACTAGGTCACCAGGTGGTGCCAAAACACAAATGGCATTAGGAGAGATTTGGATCCCACATTCCCATCTGGAACTCCCAGCCAATTAGCTACGCAGTTTGGGCCCAGAAATTTTATTCACCTTCCAATCATGCAAGCCTGCAGTTTATGTATTTTGATTTTTTTTTTTTTTTTTTTTTTGGATCCGAGTTACCACATTTTGGTACTTTTACCATTTAAAATTTAAATTATGCTTTTCCAAAATTGGATAATCTGACTGTATAACTTGCCCATTTGCAAAATGATTTTGAGAAAGTAAAGGTATGGGTGACACATATAACTTGAAGTAGCCATACAACTAGTTAAATGTTGAATAGCATTTAAACGTTTTTTTCACTTTGATATGAGTATACCTTGATAATTTCTACCACCACTTTGCATTTCTTCCTTGGGTAGGAACACACTGAACTACTAAAGTCTATTCTCTTTTTGGTACAAAATTAAAATCAGTAAGTATTTATGAACCAAGAAAGTGGTTATATGAGATTTTCAGATAAAGAGAACGGTGGGTTATTAAAATATTCCAATAAACCTAAATCCAGAGCCACTGACAATATTTAAGGCATTAGGCAGATCAAAACAAGGAGCTTTCTGTGATTACTTCAGTGGCATTCTGGCAAACATGTGGGAAAGCTGTGCTGAAATCCGAATGCTAAGCATGATGAATGGACCGTCTGGATGCAGATATAATCTCTGGACTCTCAGTCAGCTAATTTACTAGAGTGCAATCACCCAAACTGAAACTCCAAGTGATAAACAGCTCTGAAAGGTGGAATCATATTACTTTTATTAGTTTCTTAAAATAAAACCTGCCTGTTGGTGAACTGTACTCAGATTTCAGAGAAGTACCCTCCTTTCTCTCACCCGAGGAGAATGCCTGGGCATGTTCGCCCATACTTAATTCAACTGTCAGATGATGTTTTCTAACATCCACGATCCCTCTGGATATACACCTGTAGTTTTATTCAAGTCTTCACTACCATGGGTTGAATGTTTTCTGTCTCCCCCAAATGCATACTTTGAAGCCCGAATCTCCAATGGGACAGTATTTGGAGGCAGGTCTTTGGGAGGTAATTATAATGGCCATGAGGGTGGATCCAGCATGAATGGGATTAGTGCTCTTACAAGAGGAGACACAGAGAGATGATCTCTCCCTCTGCTATGTGAAGAGACAGCAAGAAGGCATCCTTCTGCAAACCAGGAAGAAGCGCCCCATCAGGGCCAAATCAGCTGGCGGCTTGATCTAGGGCTTCCCAGCCTCCAGAACTGTGAAAAATAAATTCCTGTTGTTCAAGCTCCCCAGTCAATGGTATTTTGTTGCAGCAGCCTGAGCTGACTAAGACATCCATAGAAGGATCTGGGGTGAATAAATGAAAAGGCTGCAAGCACTACAGTGGTTTGATTTGACTTCTTTGTGTCACGGGGAAATGGATATGAACCTGTGTTCCTATGATGTGGTCTTTCTGCTCCTCCAGATGATAAGGGTCTGGGGAGAAGCACAATGATAGATATCTTCATTCTGCCCCTGGGCCAGCGTGTTATTACTCACACTTCTGTTACTAGATAGCCTTTAGCCAGATTAAAATAATCTGCCGCCTTAATGTCATTAACCAATGAAAGTGGGTAGGGATAGGGTGGCTGGGTTATGAACGTTGAGGGGGGTATGTGCTATGGTAAGTGCTGTGAAATGTGTAAGCCTGATGATTCACAGGATTTGCAGCAAATGCAAATGCAGGTACATACCCTGGGGCAAATAATACATTATATGTTAATTAAAAGTAATAATAATAAAAAAGAAAGTGAATTTCAAACTCCTTCCCTTTGTGGCATTTTAACATTAACCTTTTACATTCAAAATAAACCTAATCAAGTTCTTTCACTGATAGAACAGTTGGCTATTTAAACATAGGGTTGCTAGGGATGCCTGGGTGGCTCAGTCAGTTAAGCATCTGCCTTCGGCTCAGGTCAGGATCCCAGGGTCCTGGGATTGAGTTCCGAGTTCCGCATTGGGCCCCTTGCTCAGCAGGGAGCCTCCTTCCCCTTCTGCCTACTGTTCCCCTCGCTTGTTCTCTTGCTTTCCCTCTGGCAAATATATAAACAAAATCTTAAGAAAAAGTAAATGTATGGTTGCAAGATATAATGCAGGATTCTCATTGGAAAATACACTAAAAATTGTTAGATATTTATCTGAAATTCAAATTTAGCTGGGCATCTTATATTTTTCTTTGCTGAATCTAGCAGTCTTATTTAAGTGTGGTTTTATAAGACTCTATATTCTTTCTTGACTGGAGATTGAAACTATTAAGGCTATGGCTAATTCTTTTGAAATAGAAATATTGTCAGACCTCATCACTACTTATAAATGCATTTTAAAAAAACAATTCTGTTTTCATTTGAATTTTATGTAAAAATTAGACACGTCAATGACAGGCTGTTTCAACATTAAGTTTTTTACACTGTAACAGAGAAGTCAAGCACTAAAAGCCAAGGCCATTTATTTTATCATGAGGTATGCAAAATAACTTGACTTTTAGCTCTTTTGGCTACAGTGAGTGTGGGGTTCCTGTGAGGGTGTGGGTTGTGCTTCTATGTCAGTGTGCATGGTGGGGGTGCTGGTTAGAATCCCAGCTGCTAGGTATAGAAGAAATGGCTAGTTTGGTCACTTTCTGGGCAGGAGACCTGTCCAAAAGCAAAGGCCACAGATAAAATTGTATGAACCAAAGTATATGAAATCAGGTTTAGCTGAAACCCACAGTGAGAGATGCTGGTAATGGGTGAAGATGGCACAGTGGGGGCAGCCGGAAGCCCGACTAGTAGCCAAAGGAAGGCAAAGCAGAAAATGAGCAAGGTGTGAGGGACAAGTGCAGATGAAAGAATATTTTAAATGCTTCTAGAAAAAGATACACTTGTCATAAACAACAAGTGGTCATCTATTTTATGTTTAAATATCTAATATCTTTTAAATATTCAAGTGGCATGACCAACAATCACTTAATTCTGTATCAAACAAATCTATTCTTATTTATCATGACAAGAAAATTATTATTTTCTTTTTGGGATAGTATAGAGATAGGAAATAAGTGTTTACTATACATTCATTCAACAAATAAATATTGATAGCCTACTATGTGCCAGGCCCTGGAATATATCAATGAACAAAACAGATGAAAGTTTTGGCCCCAAGGAGCTTACTGTCTAGTGGAGGAAGACAGTGAGTAAACAAATAAACAATGGGAAATACACAGTATACCAAGTTGCGATAAGTGCCATGGAAATAAAGTAAAGCGGGAAATGGGGTGAGAGTGTTGGGTTGGTAATTTATATAGAGTGGTCACTGAGAATATAATATTTGAGCAAGACCTGAAGGAGGCAGGAGAGTTTAGCATGCAGCAAATACAAATAAGGAAAGCCAAAGGAAGAAGGGTGTCTTTCATGTTTCAGTAACAGATGGCTGGGAGGGGGGCATGGCTAGAATGGAGTTCTGTACTATCATCAAGTGTGAGGGTGACAAAAGATATTTTCAAACACTCAAAGTCTCAAAGACTTCCTCCTAGGCACCCTTTTCTAGGATGTTTTCATCTAAAATGATGGTAAACCAAGAAATAGGAAGAAATGGGATACTGAAAAAAACGTAGGGAAATCCCCTGACAGGTGATGGCGGGGTCTTTCAGGGAGAGAGGTAGCAGGTATCTTCAAGAGACAAGTATATAATGTACTTGTATCATCAAACCCTCTGCCATTGTGGTAAATTACTTAACTTGATAAAACTGCTGGAGGATGTGTTCTACCAGACAAGAGAGTAAATCCAGAGAGACAAAGCCTGAGATCTAGGGATCAGGAAATACAACTCAGTAGAAAGGCCAAGGAAATTCTAAGGATGATAGCAGAGGAGAATCCCAGGTCACAGCTGTCCAAAAGGTTTAGAGAGTAGCAATCTAGAGAAAAAGACAAGAAGGTCTCTGAAAATTGGAAGTGATGAGTTGCCTGATGTGGGAAAGTATTTTGGAAAATTCAATGGAAAGTTCGGCAATAGTTGACATTAAATACAAAGAAAACGAAGCAAATTTCAAAAAAAATCAAAGAAAACATTAACTCTAGGAAAACAGAAAGGAAACATAAAGCAAATAGACCAGCTGTGAATATATAACATAAATGCTGAATTGATTTAGTAACAGTTATCACCATTTTGGAAGATGAGGTGGAAGCAGAAGGATGGTATTGTAGAAACATAAACCTTTATTTACAATAATAGAAAGACAATAAGTGATATATAAAACTGATGACTCAAAAAATATATATCATTTAAAATTATAGGAAGAGTAAATGCCAGAAGAAATAGCTAACTGAGTTAAGAGATATTTTTGGTAACTGAGATTGCACAGTGGGGAGGTGTGAGATAGCAAAATGCTGTATTTGTAAGAACACTTTAATGTGACTTGACTTAAAGAAATTTAAGTGTTTTATTTTGGGATAATTGTATCTTCAAGTGCAGTTCTAAGAAATCATAGAAAGTGACATCAGTTGGTATAGTAAGAAACTCCAAAAGTCAAGTTGTCCTTTACATTAAAAAGTTACAGCTAGTAAGTAGTTGTGATATAATAGGAAATACATATTTGGTCTCCGCCTCCAGTTCCTAACACAGAGCTCCTAAATTCCTTATAATCTCCTGGGTGATAGGAGCATCTTTTGTTCTAGTAAGGTGGCTTTTGGTGGGTTCCTGGATTGCATCAAGATGGAGGCTGGCCACTAGAATGATCAAGACAGGATTAGAAGCTTGGAAATTTTGCCCCATTCCCTATCCTCTGAGGAGATGAGAGGGGCCAGAGATTGAGTTAATAATTGATCATGTCTATGTGATGAAGCCTCCATAAAAATTCCTAAACTATGGATTTGTAGAATTTTTGGGTTGGTGAACACATCCACGTGCCAGGAGACTAGTGCACTCCAGTTCCACAGGGACAGATGCTTCTGCACCTGAAACCTTTTCAGAACTCCATCCATCCATCCATCCATCCATCCATCCATCCATCCATCCATCCATCCATCATCTATCTAACTCTTCATTTGGCTGTTCATTTGTATTTGTTATAATGTCCTTTATAATAAGCTGATAAACTTAAGTATTTCCCTGAGTTCTGTGAGCCATTATCGCAAATTATGAAATTGAGAAGGGGCTTGTGGGAACCCCAATTAATTTATTTTTCTAAATTTTATTTCTTTTAATAAAAATTGTATATATTTAAGTTATAGAACACAATTTGACATATACATAGTGAAATGATGATAAGTCAAATTAATTAGCCTATCTCCTCAGATAGTTAACCACCTTTTTCTTTGTGAAAAGAACATTTGAAATCTCCTGCAGTTTCAACATAGTATTATTAACTGCAGTCATCATGCTATACATAGATCTCTAGACTTACTCAGCCTACGTAACTGCAACTTTATACTCTTTGATAAACACCTTCCCGTTTTCCCCACCTCTCTTCCCCTGGTGACCACCAATATGTTCTCTGCCTCTAGGTATTTGAATTTTTAAGATTCCACATATAAAAAAGATCATGCAGTTTTTTCTTTCTGTGTCTGGCTTATTTCACTTAGCGTAATGTCCTCAAGGTTCATCCTTGTTGTTGTAAATGCCAGAATCTCCTTTTTAAAATATATATCTCACAATTTCTTTAACCATTCCTCCACTGACAGACACTTACAGCTGGTTGATCAGAAGTACAAGTGATGAGTGATAGCCTGGGACTTGCAACTGGCACCTAAAGTGGGGGTGGGGCAGTCTTGTGGAGCTGAGCGCTTAAACTGTGAGGTCTGCACCACCTCTGGGTAGTCGGTGTCATACTGAATTGTTCGATATCCAGATGCTGTCTGGAGAGCTGGAGAATTGGTTGACCTTGAAAATCCCTCCGTACAGTTGATGTTAGAAGTATTGTGGATAGAGAAATAGTTTTTCTTTTAGGAGCTAAGCCCTCAGGAAGTTTGGCACCCATGAGCCCTTCTTAAAACAATCATCTCATGATACATTTCAGCCAACTCCAAGATAAAATAGAGAACTCGGGAATGCAGAAGCTGTGGTAGGAGGTTTGAGAGTGAGACTTACATCCGCTTAAATATGGAAATCTGCCCAAGAAGCCCTAAGAGTTGTGACTGCAGAACCAATTCTTAACTTATGAAATGTGACAATTTTAACATCTTCTCTTACTACCAAAACTGGGATGTGGGGGAGTGAAGATGGCCGAATCATGAGTGTTTTGGTAAATTTATCTTTCATAGCAATACATCAAAAATGCTGCCTCGTGTTGATACATGTAGTGTAAATGATAATAACTTCAAATTAATGTTTTAGGTAATCTTTCTTTAGGGATGTTTTAAGAATGAATATGTCATGAGGTAAGGAAATATTTATCTGAAATTCAGCAATTTCTTGCATGTCATTACAGTTTCTTTTTCTTCTATTAAAGTCAAGTAAAATTAAGTGCAGTCCATTTGATTAGGATGACATGGCAGAAAAATTCAATTTTTGTAAAAGTGCTTCTATCTATCCTTTTATCTTTTTAATTATATTGAGAGATATTTGATATCTCTTTGATAGGTATCATTTAGTTATTTCTGAGTTGCAGAACTTTAGCATTGTTATTTCTCTTTCTTTTTTTCTTTGGTAATTTTCTTCATCTTTTAACATTTTATTTTATTTTTTGAGAGAGAGTGAGCATACGTGTATGAGTGAGGGGTGAGGGTGGGGGCAGAGGGAGAATTTTTTTTAAAGACTTTTTTATTTTTTATTCTTAAAAAAGTTTTAATTTAAATTCAATTTAGTTAACATATAGTGTATTATTAGTTTGAGGGGGAGAATTTAGTGATTTATCCATTGCATATAATACCCAGTGCTCATTATATCAAGTGCTCTCCTTAATGCCCACCAGGCAGTGAACCCATCTCCCCACCCACCAGAGAGAGAGAGATTCTTTTTTTTTTTCCCTTTTAAGATTTTATTTATTTATTTGTCAGAGAAAGTGAGCACAAGCAGGCAGAGGCAGAAAGAGAAGCAGGTTCCCCACTAAGCAAGGAGCCCGATACAGTACTAGATCCCAGGACTCTGGGATCATGACCCCAGCCAAAGGCGATCCCCAGTTGAAGGCAGCCACTTAACTGACTGGGCCAACCAGGTGTCCTAGGGAGAGAGATTATTAAGCAGGCTCCATCCCCAGCATGGAGCTCACCTCAGGGATGGATCTCAGGACCATGAGATCTTGACCTGAGCCAAAATCAAGCTTAACGACTGAGCCACTCAGGTGATCCTGATAATTACTATTTTTAAAAAGCCTATTGTTTAGCCATTCAATATAAATATTCACTTATGGTTTTTCTCATGGACATAGATATTTTGTAAACCTTACTGGAAAAAAATAGCTTCATGATTATCTGGAGTAAATGTGAAATTTCTAATTTATCTGCATTTTTTTTAATCTGCATTTTAAGTAAAAGGCTTAAGCGGAGTCACCAAAGAAGCAAAATATTTTACTATGAATTATTTATTGTTATTAATAATGTTAAATAACATCTGGATTAAAACTGAAGCTGGTAAGAATCTTAATTTGTAAGCCCTGAGGAACTTCACTGTGTTTTCTTACAATTTTATTAGATGTTTCTACGAGGTTATGCCTCAAAGTCTAGTCTTAGAATCTTGGGAGGCAGGACTGAGGATGGGATAGGAGGAAACTAGTATTATTTGGCACCTGTTAATGTTCTAGGTACTATACAGGGATAGTTTTAAAAAATTCTCCATTTACTTTAAGCGTTTTATATTTCCCCAACTGATTATACACTCTGCATTTGCTACTTGATATGAATTATTGGAGTCTTGAAGTATCTGATTATGGTTTTGCAAATGATTTAACTGGGTAATTAAGACAGGTAGCCCAAAGTTACAAAGATGAGTGTCCCCTCAACCAGTGGTCATCATTAGAATGAAATATGCATATATATGTATTCTAGCCCGATGCATTCCTCTTCCCAAATTATCAAAAAAGGTACTTTTTTTTGTAGTTTAGTTTATTACACTTTCCCCTCATTTAAAAAAATGCTGAACCTGAGAGATCTTATTAGACTTAAACTCTGCCTTATATAATATAAAAACTACAGCCCTCAGAGCTGCAACACACCTGATTACTTTCTCTCTTCACCGTGGGTAACATATCTCTAATAACTTTCAATTTAAAATCAGCTCTCTACAAGGAAATTGTGAGGATGCATTTGGAAAAAGAGCCCATCTATGTCTTTCTCTCATTTGTTGGTGGCCTTAATAAAATTTTTGACAGTCTGCTCTGAAGGAATAAACATTCTGGGACAAAAGAAGTAATTGTTACATGGATATGACATGCAGTGATGCTGTGGCTTTTAATAGCATGTTCATAATTCAATTCTGAATGGCTTCTGAAGTATTTATTCCAAGATTACTGAAGAGGTTGTTTTTCTAGCTCTTGCTTGCAAAGTGAAATAATCAATCTTCTTCTCTCTATTAGTAACTTCATATGTATCTAAGGAAATAATAAAGATTAAGATAAAATGTGAATATGGGAATGTGGAAAGCACACAAAATATGTGTAGAAAATATTAAAAAATTACATGGTAGACACCCTCTAAGATGCCTATTGATGACCCTCATTTTCTGTTATTCATATCCCTGTTTAGTCCCTCCTACATGCATGGAAGTTACCTCCACAGAATGCTATGGAGGTAATGATTAAAAGTTTCTGGTACCCAATTTCAATGAGAAGGGAGTTTCCCCACAAACCAACCAATTCTCTTGACACCAGCTGGGTATAACACAATGCAACTCAATTCTGACACCATCTACCTGGAGATAGCACCAGATTGCACATGTTAAGGGCTCAGCCCTATAAGACTGTCCTCCATTTCAGATGCCATTTGTAAGCCCAGATTGTTACCTGTGCTTCTGACCCACTTGCTACATATTGGAGGTTCCCATAAACCCCTCCCTGGGTTTAGTTTCCTACAGTGGCTCACAGAACTCAGGAAACACATTTACTCACTAAATTACCAATTTATTACAAAGGACATTAAAGGATACAGATCAAGAGCCACATGAAGAGATAGTCGGGTCCGGTCCCAAACAAAGGAGCTTCTGTCCTTGTGAAATTTGGAGCCCAGCATGGTGGCATGTGGAAGCCTTCTGGCTCCTCAACCTGGAAGCTCTCCAAACTGGCTCCTTTGGGTTTTTTATGGAGGGTTCATTACATAGGCATGATTGATTAAATCATTGGCCACTGTGATTGATTCAATGCCTAGTCCCTCTCCGCTCCCTAGAAATCAGGGGTGGACTGAAATTTTCACCCCTCTGTTCATTATTCGTTCCTCTGGCAACCAGCCCTCATCCTTAAGTGCTTTCCAAAAATCAACTCATCAACATAAATGTAGATGTGGTGAAAAGGGCTTGATATGAACAACAAGATGCCCATTTCACCTTTATGTCTCTGAAGTGATTTCAAAACAATTGCTAGAGATGCCTTTATGGTATTTTAAAGGTATACTGGCTTTAAGTCAAGGACTGGAGCAGCAAACCCAGAAAAGAAATTTTCAGTTAATCTGGTGATCATTTTTATAGAGAATCAGTGGATTCATTGTTTGATAATTTACTGGAATCTTGTTTTCTAAAATTGAACTTTCTTTATATTCAAGAAAACATGGGTGAAGCGTAAAAAGGCATTAGACTTGGGATATTTGAACATTTGATTCAATTCTGCCTTTAATTCACTCAATCACTCATTCATTCAACAAATATTTACTGCATGTTGGTATGTGCCAGGCATTTTGCTAGTTCATAATAACAGCTCTTATTTTTTTGTTACTTGGTATATATCAGGCACAGTTCTAAGCACTGTACACACTAACTAAATCTTCACAAGAACTCCCCAAATTAGTACTATTATGACTATTGCACAGATGAAAACTGAGGCACAGGTGGAAGTTAAGTAACTTGCCCAAGGCTGCAAGTGGTTGACCTGGGCGTTGGAGGCACACAGGCAGACTCCAGGACCCATCTTCCTGTTCTGCTGATGCTGGGGTGATGAACACAGCAGACCCAGGCCCTGTCTTCAGGGAACATTCAGTCTTCAAGTATTAATTATCTAATCACAAGTGTGCCAACTGCTGTGAGAGAGGACACTCGGAGTGCTCTGGGAGGCATAAAAGGGAGACCTGATTTTCATAAGCTGGTAGATCTGCGTTTGTGAAATGAAACTGGTGAGAAGATCTGCTCTCTTGGATTTAGGGATGTGGTGAGGAGCAAAGCCAAATACGATACAAAAAAGCAAAAGGTAGCAAGTGCAATTCTGCAAACCACAAGCTGTGCTTATTTGCAGAAAACAAACACACTAGTGTACACTGGGGATGTCAGTCTGGCTTCAGGAGAGTCTCTTCAGAGAACGACCTAAAATAATTTTGATTGTGAACTGCTAAGCTCAAAGCAAGTGTTATTTTTTTAAAAAAGGCACACATTTCAGTGCAAATTTGGAAAACTGTTTACTTCACAAAAAATTTCCCTAAGAATATCATAAAAATACTGAAGGTATGTTTAATAAGGATTTTCTTAATTGAAATAAATATTCAACAGTTTAAATGAAAATAAGGTTGATTTAAAAGTCAAGGATGCACTTTAAAGGATGATCACGGACTTGGTTTTTATGCAGAGTTGTTTTTCTACTAGTCAATGAAAGAAATGCAGCATGGATAGGAACTTTAGAGGGACGCTGCATTTTCTTTTGGGAAGGTAGGAAGCTATAAATCACAAGTGAGTCAGACCTAAAATAGAGTATCTCTATTGGCCTGGAAATCCCCATGCCAGGAATGTTATGTTCCCCGAGGGCAGAACCTGGGCCTTCCATTTGGGAGCATCTTGAATAGAGCACTTCGCACATGTCCAGTAATGACTCATGTTTGGTCGGTGACTGAGAAGCTGGTGATCAGTGGTGGTGAGTTCCTGGTGTGTGCCAAGTTCCTGAGGCAGAGACCCATGAAACAGGGTCTGGCCATGCTCTAAGCGCATTGAGATAAAATGAATTCTGTTCAGAGTCTATCTCTGATGTCCTAAAAAAGTTAATGTGGTTCAGTTTGTGCTGGGGAAACATTGGGAAAGATTGTGAAATGAGTTTAAAAGATTAGGTGTCTTTTCAAGAAAGCACTGAGCATCATCTAGCAGACCGTTGGAGGTTATGTGATTTTAGAGGGTTCTGTGCTTTTCATGGTCTTTGAGCTATTTTATAACTCTATAAGCTATAGAAAACTCATGGTAATGTAAAGAATTCTAGTCCTTAGAAATACAGGCAAATTTTGTTTGGATGGAGATGCCACTGATTTCCTTGCTATGGAACAGACGATTCTAAACATTCTATTTTTATTGCTGGGTGGATTTTGACAAGTTTTGTATCAATTTCTGAATTTGTGTCAGCATTCCTGATTGCCTGTATCATGGGTTGGCAAATTTTTTCTGAAAAGAGCCAAATAGTCAATATTTTAGGCTGTATAGGTCCTGTGGTCTCCACTGCAACTATTGAACTATGCTGTTCTAGATCTAAAGTAGCCATAGTAAACAATGGGCATGGCTGGATGTGTGTGGTGAAACTGAATTTCATATAATTTTCACATGTCATAAAATGTGGTAATTATTTGGATATTTTCTAACCACTTAGAAATACAGAAACCACGCTTATCTTGCAGGCTATACAGAAACAGGAAGTAAGCTGGATTTGGCTCACGAGACTGTAGTTTGCTGATCCCTGGCTTAGAGTTCATCTGTTCTTTGGATTCTCCTTTGAATCAGTTGCAACATCTTATTGGCTCCCTCATTAACTAATGAGTTAAATAAAATCTTCAACAATGTGTTCACTTTATATTTGAATGAGAGTCTTGATTTTACTCCTTTAAAAAATTATTCTTTTTTTTTTTAAAGATTTATTTATTCACTTGAGAAATAGAGAGAGAGAGAGAGAGAGAGAGAGAGCACAAGCAGGGGAAGAGCAGAGGGAGAGGGAGACAAACGGACTTCCTGATGAGCCCAAAATGGGGCTCCACCCCAGGACCCAGAGATCATGACCTGAGCTGAAATCAAGAGTTGGACGCCCAACCGACTAAGCCACCCAGATGCCCCTAAAAATTTTTTTCTTTAACATTTGCCAAACACAGTTAATGGAATTCAATTGAGTTATGTGGAGAACATGAATCAAAAGACTGAAATTCTCTGCCCTGAGTAAATATTAGAATCCTGGGAAGTTTTCAGAACTATATCAGCATCTGGGCCCATTTTGTAAAGGAATTAAGTTAGACTTTTGAGAGAGGGCCCCTACATTGGTATGTTTGAAAAACTTTTGAGGGCACTCTCATGGGCTACAAAATACCAAGTAATTTTATTGTTATCTGTATACTGTGTACCTTGTATACAGTATACCTGTACACCATATACCTTGGAAGGTTTTTTTTTTTACATATTTTATCCAAAATGATCCTCAAAAGTTTTAGTAAATATTATAAAAGGTAATTACATTGCATGCAAATTTGTAATTTACTTCCTATGCCAAACCAAAACCTTTCCCGTTATTTGATTTAATATCAGTTACTTAAATAATAAATACAAACTTTCCTTTGCTTTTTGTCTGGGTTTTCCCTTTTCCCCTCTGTGTTGTCTGCGTCTGGCCCTCTCTCTCCTGACTCTGACATTCCCACGCAGTGCAGTTAGTCGGCTGTATAGGGAGTCTTTGTATCCAAGACAATGAATTTTTGTTCTTTCTTCATCTTTCCTTTTAATGAGTTCCAATATACTCTTTCCATTTCTGGCATATTTTGTTATTGCCTTCTTTTTTTTTTTTTTTTAAGATCCCATTTATTTATCTGACAGAGAGAGAGAGATCACAAGTAGGCAGAGAGGCAGGCAGAGAGAGGGGGAAGCAGCCTCTCCGCTGAGCAGAGAGACCGATGGGGGGCCCGATCCCAGGACGCTGAGATCATGACCTGAGCCAAAGGCAGAGGCTTAACCCACTGTGCCACCCAGGCATCCCTTGTTATTGCCTTCTTTTCTCTGGGCTCATCCTTTATATCATTTATGTCTGTTAACACCACTTTGATAAAAGGGGCTGTACTCCATTTACAGACAAAGAATCTGAGGCTGAGAAAATTCAAATGTCCTACTCAAAATTAAAATGACGTAGTACCAAAGTTCAATTTTCCTAACATGTGCATTTGATTTCCATACAAAATTCTAAAAGTTGTTGATATTTTCCCCTTTGCCAGGACTTACTCATTCATGTATGTGTACTTGTATTCATTCAACAAAAATCACTAAATACCTACCATCTGCCAGGTACTTGTAAGACACGGAGCAATTGCAGTGAACGAGAGAAATACATTCCCTGTCTCAGTGCTTAGAGTAGCTAAAAATATGGCAATAGCTCCAATTTATTGCTCACCTTCTATGTATGTATTTTATTGCACCGAAAGATCACATCCAAGTTTTAAGACGCTATCATTCGCACTAAACAGATAAAGAAACTGAAAGCGTAGAAGGATGAATACATGCTTAACATAGTATCAGTGATGAGTACTTAATAAGGCTGGTAATGGGGCAATATGCCCTTGGTCTCCAGGAAAAATGGGAGTTTAGCCAGGTGTTAGATGTAATATATGTTGTGAGGAGTTGGACGGAAAAGGGGTGGGGGATGGGGACATCCAATGAAGCGGTGCTGCTGGACCTTCGTGAATTATATGCTACCGACAGCACAGAACAATGACCCTGCCAATCGGGGGCATATGGATTTAATAACACGTGAAATAAAACAAGCTTTTCACTTTTCAATAATGAATCTCTAAACCACTTACGCCACTATTTTCCAGGTGGTATAACTGTCTCAAAGTGCTGGGACAGGTCGTCTACTGACAGTGTCATCACCCGTTTTTGTTAGGGACAGCCTGGAAGTGAGATTTGTGTAATCACTAAGCAAGGAGTCCACAGAGACCTTTTTTCGATGAAAACAGACTGGAGAAACTCCAAGTTAAGGAAAAATTATGTCAGGTACACTTTAACAATTGTGAGTCTGACAATGTAGCAAAATCCTTGTTTATATTCTTATAAGATTTCATAATAAAAGAGTAGTCGAATTTATTAGCAATAAACTTTTACTCAGAAGGGCAGCTTACCCTGTTAAACCCCAGGCCCTGGTAAGGCTAGTGCTGAAATTAATGAGCCAAATGGAAAAAGTCAAAGACAGAAGAGTCAAAGTACTTATGGTAGGAAAAAAACACATTGAAGTGAGGTTGAGAAATGGAAATCTGCGTCCACACAGTATTGGCAGATTGGTTCCTCGGGTTTCTACTGAAGCATATGTCTCACCAGCCGCACCTCATGGGTTTCGAGCAAGACAGTTTCTAACACAGTCACACTCTCATGGAATGGTGAATTTTTAAGAAGACATACCACAAAATGAGCAAATTCGAAAGAGAAATTGGGTTCATGAATACTAAAAAGAGGGTAAGATAGGTATTTATAAAAGACTAACTAAGCCTGATTTAATATTATGTATCAAATCTTGTGAAATCTTTTTTCCAGAAAAATTTAAACATGAGTATTGGGGTATACCAGGAAAAGAAAACAATATACCCAAAGACACAGAAGTGGAAGAGAGCAGGGGTACCCCTAAGGTAGGGACTGAAATCAGCGTGGCTTGAGCAAGGGGCTCGGTATGGGTGGAGAGAGAGGAGAATCTTGGATGCTTCTAGGTTTCCAGCTTGGGCACTTTTCCTTGGTGGTTGTTGTATTCAATGAGTTAGAGAATAGAGGAGGAGAAGCCTCAGCGTTTTTCATTTATAATCTGTAAAATGGAGAGAATTAGCTATCCTGTGCATCTTATGGGATGGTTTAGAAATGAATTAAATAAAAATGCAGGAAGAGGCCCTTGGGTGCCTCAGTGGGTTAAGTGTCTGACTCTTGATTTTTGGCTCAGGTCATGATCTCACAGACTGTGTGATGGAGCCCTGCACCAGGTTCTGTGCTGGGTGTGGAGCCTCTTAAGATTCTCTCTTTCCTTCTTTCTCTGCTTCTGCCCCGCTCTCTTTTGTGCACTATCAAAAAAAAAAAAAAAAAAAAAAAAGACCCGCAAGAGCTTCGAAAGTATTTTTTTTTAAAGATTTTATTTATTTGACAGAGAGAAACACAGCGAGAGAGGGAACACAAGCAGAGGGACTAGTAGCGGGAGAAGCAGGCTTCCCGCAGAGCAGGGAGCCCGATGTGGGGCTCGATCCCAGGCCCCTGGGATCTGCCCTGGGCCGAAGGCAGACACTTAACAACTGAGCCACCCAGGCGCCCCAAGAGCTTCGAAAGTATTAAAGCCCAAATGTCAGTCATAACTGTAGCTGTCACCACGGAGCAGAAGATCCCTAAGCGTGCCCACCACACCCAGCAGCATCAGAGTCCCCGGAGAGTTTGCTAGAAATGAAAATTTGTCCCATCCCAGTCCTAGAGAATTAGAAACTCTGGGGGAAGGGTCCAGCAGTCTGTGTTTGAACAAGGCCTCACGGGGGATTCTTATTCATGGAAAAGTTCGAGAACCTTGGTAAAGGGAAGGTTCTATAGGGTATTATGGGAACATTTACAGTGATGGAAGCCCAGCCCGGATCTGCCCCTGAGGAGGATGTCAAACACCACTGTTCTTCTGCCCTCAAGCCTTAGAGTGGCTCTGGCTCCATCCACAGGTGCCTCTTTAGTATATTTTGCTGGTCAAGACTTGGGTCAAGAAGAGCTACATGAACACTTATATTTAATACCAATATCTGCAAAAGGGGAACTCTTCTTTAGAATTAATTTAATTATAGGCAAGGAAATTCAACCATAGGCAGTAGCTTTGTACTCTGAAGAATAAGAAATTCATAATGTGATCACACTGAAGTTCCTTTAGAAATGTTCTTCCATTTGACATTTAAAATGCTTTTTATATCAATGAATGCCATTTTGGAAAAAAAATGACATTATGTGCAGTATATTTATAGAACTTGTTAAAAAGCAAATACGTGTTAAAATGAATGTTTGAATTTCCGGGATGTTGTCAATTTAAGCTGGTTAACACCTGTCTTTGCTTACTTCTTAATGGAATATAAACCTCCCATAGAAAGAGAACTAGTTATGATCATAATTCATGTTTTTGGCTATGTTATGGTTGGAGAAGATTTGCATTTCAGCCACTTAAAGCAATCACTTCCTGCCTCAAAGCATTTTGTGAGTTGGTTCTGTAAATACATATTTTGAGGATATTCCTAGAGTATATCACATTCTACCAGCTAGAAGGAATCATTATGTGCAAAGAAAGAAAGAATGAGAGAGACTGGTTCTAAATTTCTGTTTTTAAAAGACAGTTTTGAAGCACGAACATTTTTCTTATACTTTAATAGTTCCAGTTGGAGTTATTTAAAACTCAAATTCCTAACCATTATTCATCCCCAAGTGATCTACCAAAAGCACTTGAACTGCCTTTAGTGCATTTTGTTAATTTCATGTTCTTGGTATTGACAATCATACCTAAAATATGATATTTCATATGCTTTCATTTTACAACAGATTTTGAAGAATTTGTAAGATCTATTAAGAGTAATGAACTATACTTGAAGAAATCATAGCCTAATCACATGTTAACATTAACTCATTAAAAAATTCAACTCCATAGGACATTGCAGGTGGTGGTGGTAGGATTTATAGCATCCTGCAAAGGCAAAATGCTTAGGGAATGTGAGCAGTAAGAGAAAATCTGAATAATTCTGGCAATAGCTTATTATTTATTATCTGAATAAAGAAAATGTATCCATACTCTCCTTACTTGCACCGAAGAGTGCCTGAATCATTAATATCTTTCTGAGCAAATCATCTCCTCTACTTTCAACATTTTAACTATGGTTTGGAGATATAGTATCACGTTAATGAGGCTTACATTTTGCACCTATGACCTTGAAATCAACCAACGACAGCACTCTTTGAGTCTTACTGCCACCAAAATAACCCACAAAAAAATAAAAAGCTGGGAACATTTCCTTATCTAAACTCCAAGGACATCATCATTATCATTAATATCCACCCGTCTTCTATCAACCATCCACCCCCACCCTCATCCATTTATCCATTCATTTATCTAGAGAGTGTCTTGGGGCGGAGGAAGACAATATAACGGTTAAAACTTACTGTAGAAAGATTGAGATTGCTTCAGTTCGTGGGCAGCTAAAATGGACAGCCACATCTAGATGTCAGCACTAAATGGGAACTATCCCAGGTGATTATGCTGTTTTATCACTTTATTGAAACTGACAGATTTGGGTACACAAGAAGACATTTCCATGGGAAAATAAGAAATTCTGTAGCAACTTTAAAATTAATACAGAAGGAGAGAGCCTCCTTCTTTTTATTAATTCAAAAAATAGGGAGATAATTCTGAAATACAATGACCTCTGTGTCTGTGGTTCCCATGATATTGGCAATGGAATGAGTGGACAGCAAGAGCCCTTGGTTAAAGCTGGCTGAGCAATGTTTCATGATGTTACTCCAAATGCCACACTGCTCTTTGATGATGGGACCGCTTATGAATTGGGCCCTGAGCCCATCCTGGGCTGGGTTCCCCCCAGTCACTCTTGCTCTTTCCTGGGCTCGGGCACTGACCCCTGTAGGTTACATTTCAAAGTCTTCTGTGCCATCTGGTTTCTGGATAGGTTTGGCCAACAAGAGCACTGGCAGGCAGGGAAGGAAAAAGTGAGGCCCATTACTTCTTCTCTCTGTGTGCCTCAAGTCACTGTTCTGGTAACAACTATCTCTCCTCTGTGTCTCCAGCTCCCACTGGATTTGACACTGCAGGCTTCCAGCTTTCCTCAGATAAGCTGGCTCCCTGACTCTGGTATTACCACTTCCTGGTTTCATCTCTTTAGGCTCTGGGCAGTAGCAGTGCCTGCTCTTCCTAATCTTTGGTTTTTTTCCCCTAACCTCTCTTGTTTGGTTTCTCGGTTCCTTCTCTATCTGAGTAACAAATTCCCAGCATTAAAGTCCCTTTCGGTGCTCGCTTCGGCAGCACATATACTAAAAGTCCCTTTCGTGGGGTGGCTCAACTGGTTGGGTGACTGCCCTCTCAGCTCAGGTCATGATCCTGGAGGATCGAGTCTGGCCTTGGGTTCCCTGCTCAGCAGGGAGCCTGCTTCTCCCTCTGACCCCCGCCCCCCCCGCTTCTCATGCTCTCCCTCTTTCTTTCTCTCTCTCTCTCAAATAAATAAAAATCTTAAAAAAAAATAAAGTATATTTCTTGTAAATAACAGTTTGAACCATTCTATATTGCTGATATTTGACTGTTTTGACCCCTTTAAAATTGGCCACCTCATGCTGAAGCAGTTTGTGTTTTTTTTTTTTAGATTCTGACTGCTATGGCTCAACTAAGGAAAGGACACTTCTCACCAAAAAGGGACTTTAAAATGCTGGCCTTGGCAGAGCAGGGATGCAGTGGGCAGAGCACAGGGACCCAGGACACAGTGCTGGGTGAGGAGGCAAGGTGCAACAGAATCACCTGGCCAATCTGGGGAATGTGCATAGGTAGCCAGTGTTTTCCAGATGAGACCAGATCAGAGATTTTAACCTCAAATAGACTGGTTGAGTCATTAGGGAAGAGAAAATAGAAAGCTGATTCCAGAACCCGATGGAAAAATTTCTCATCCAAAACAGTGCTTAAGTGATTTACAACAAATTCTTCATCATCATTATAATTGCCCCTGTTTTTACTGTTTATGTCATTATCTGGATTGTTTTAACCCTACCACTCCATTATCTGGCACCGGGGTGCCGGACAAAGCTTGGAGAGCAGTTCTGCTTGCAGAGCATGGTTTTAGCAAGATTTAGTTCTCTGTGTGTGAAGCCTATTGAATCTTGAGGCAAAAGGGAAAACAATCACCCCTGTATACACTTATCAAACAATCCTCCCATATTTTAACCAAATAGACCAAGTTAATAAAAGCACTACAGTGCAAAAAGCATGACTCTATGCGAAGCCCCATGTTGTTCCAATCTGTTTATACCCATGTCAACCACTGAAAGCCTGCCTGAAGGGGTACACAATGGCAATGCAGGCAGGAACAGTGGGCTAGCTAGAGATGGCTGTTCAGGTCATACAATAATGCAAGGTTGTAAAATAAATGATGGTTTATCTTTACTTTCTTAAATTTTGGTATTTTGTTCATGACATTTTTTTTGCAATTATTCTGAGTTTCTGAAATCTTGCATTTAAGTATAATCTTGACTACTGAGTTTGTTTGCTTCCCTTGAAATTTTATGTCAGGAGACTGGTGTCTTACTCACTGTCCCATAGACCAGCCCTGTCTGGGTTCTACACATTATACATGCACAGGGTGGGTGTTGAGATTAGGCTGAGAGAAAGAAGAAAGAGAAAAGGTCAGGTAAGTCTTGCAGGAATTCATGGAAGAAGATTCTAAAGAGTCCTGATATTTCAGTATAGACTGGAGGTCTTAATAATTATTACAGTAAAGTCTGAGGAAAAAACTAGGTCCATCAAATCCTGGGAAAATGGGCTTTGAATTGGTGGTGAGGCCACTGAAGACACAGATCTATATGGGAATCCGCATGAGGATTCATTTTTGTTGGGGCACCTGGGTAGCTCAGTTGGTTAAGCATCTCGCTCTTGATCTCAGCTCAGGTCTTGATCTCAGGGCTGGGAGTTTAAGCCCCACACTGGGTTCCACGCTGAGCGTGGAGCCTACTTCAAAAAAAAAAAAAAGACACTTTATTGTAGGTCATGAGTTTGCCAAGAAAATCTGAAACTGGAAAAATGGTCTCAGTTTGCCAAGAAAATTTGAAACTGGAAAAATGGCCTCAGAGTACCGAGAATGACACTTGTAATATAACTTGGTATTACCAAGCAAATTTGATGTTAATAATAAGAGTTGAAAGATATCATCACAGAGATATTGCTATACACTGCATACCATGTCACACTGGATCTCTCCTCCAGCCTGTGCTTTGTAAGAGGAAGAAACAATGTTAGCAATGAGGAGAGAAAATGAGACTTCCCCGAGGAGAAATGAATTGAGAAATTCATTAGTTTGTGTGTGGAGGCTGCAAACTTAAAGAAAAAACAAAACAAGCCTACAAGCCTACAAAACCACAGATGATACTCATGAAAACAAGAGAGTTTCATATCTTCTGTAGATGATGAAGCAATGGATTAAATTGCTCCAGAAATGAGACTTTTAATGTATAATAAATCTCAGAAGGGTTTTTCAAAATCATTTTTTCTTTTCCTTTTTTTAGCTAGGAATTCAGGGCAGGCACTCCTGCATGAGTCATGCAAAGCAGAGGTTCCATTTTCCATAATGAATATTAAGGCAGTGAGGGCCCAGGTACTGCAGTACTCCTGTTTCTCCGTGGTTATGTTGAACTTCCCTTTTGCCAAAGCAGAAAAACCCTCATTGGGAGAGGTGTAGAGTGAAAAGGTTCACCTGAGCAAGTTGCAGCCGGGCCCTCAGCAAGAGCCTCCTACCTGTCTAAACCCTCTGTCATCCCCCAGGGACATGGGCATAGTCTCTCCTTTCTGGACTTCAGTTGGCTTCTAAGTCTCAGTCTCACTTCCGTGGACAGTCATTCCAAATACTCAGCAGGTTAGGGCAATGCAAGAATCGTGAGTGAAGTTTAGAAGAAAGCTAGCAAATGACAGGTGCACAGCACAGGATCACTGTCTCTGTCCAACTTACAAGACGAATCTGCTTCCTTGAATTCGTTCTGCTTTTCTCCTTTCCCTGAACTAGGAGATGCTCTTCCCCACCCCTGCTACTTGATCATGCATTGCTCTCCTGAATTCGTTCTCCCAGGGAGATGCTCGAGCTGCGGCCCAGCTTCCATACCAAGAGGCCCTTGCATTCCCAGGACTGGTCCTTCATCCTTCTTTGCCCAGCACCTACCACTACTGGTTTTATTCCCAAGGTCTCTCTCCTTATTCAGCTTCTCCCTTGCTGCCCTCCAGGTCCCATGGTTAAAACAAATATTCCCAACAATTAAAAGGCCCTTTTGGCTATTTAAGTTGTATTCTTCCTATCTCATTGTCCTTCTCCTGGCCCTCCTCTTCCTCTCCACTGTCCAGGTCTCACAGCTGTAATATTTCTTGCTCTGTGTCTTGACTATTGTAAAGCATCATGTCCTCCTACTGCTTTTTAAACTTAACATTCAAAAGATGCTCAAAACAGGGCGCCTGGGTGGCTCAGTGGGTTAAAGCCTCTGCCTTCGGCTCAGGTCATGATCTCAGGGTCCTGGGATCGAGCCCCGCATCGGGCTCTCTGCTCAGCGGGGAGCCTGCTTCCCCCTCTCTCTCTGCCTGCCTCTCTGCCTACTTGTGATCACTCTCTCTGTCAAATAAATAAATAAAAATCTTTAAAAAGACAAAGATGCTCAAAACACAAAGTGGCACACATCATTTGCTTAGTACCCTTGGGTCACTCTGACTTTCAAAGTTGAAGAAATTTACTGAAAGATCATTTGAGCACGTCACAAATATGCAACTGTAAGATCTGATGAACATTATGGCAGACTCTCATGTAGAGACTCTAATCAACAGGAAATTTGTCATCCTCCAGGATGAAGGTTTGGATGGAGAATCTAAAGAGATAGATTTTCCTAAATTCTAAACATATTCTCATTCAAAACAAACAAATAAATACAAATAGATGTATTTATTTATCTTTCTATAAATGCTTTAATTTGTTCCATCTCTATAAATAAAGTTTGGTAAGTTTTGTAAATGCTGACTTTGGATGATATTTAGTAAGCATTTTATTAAAATTCTGTGGATTAGCACTTGTTTCAACATTCCAAATAGCATAAATCTAATATGCACGCTCTGGCAAGCATTCTACTTAACCTGCCATACAAAGAACTTGCCAACTAGCAAAGGATAGTTGTTGTTTTTCTACCTTGATCATTGCCAAGCTAGAAAAATAGAGGTAGAAGAAACTGAAAATCCTCTTATCTTTTGGTTTTCTCAGTGGTCAAAGATGTTAATTTTTTTTCTAAGATAAATAGGTCTATTTAAAGATCAGGGTCCCATTTTCCTGAGATTTACATTTTTAAGGTCAGATGGAGGATGGGACCTGTCACAGAGCAGAACAGTATGACAATTACAAAAGTTTGCTCAGTTGCATGTGTAGACTCCCCTTCTAGAAACTGACCATGGCATGTAACTTGTGATCTACTGACACTTTTAGAAATGCAGTTTCATCTTCTTAAAACTTAAAAACTATATCAGGGCCCCTGGGTGACTCAGTCGGGTAAGCATCTGCTCTTTCTCGCTCTCTCAAATAAATAAATAAAATCTTAAAAAAAAATGCTTTAAAAACTAAAAGAAACCTCGTGAGAGTTTCCATCCATGTCCTCCAATCCCCTACAAATGCTGTTCCTGTTTCTACTTTAGGATTGCTAAGATGTCACTTTTCTTCAGTGCAACAGTTGCTTCTTTAATTAAAGTGCTGATCATATTATAAACCTGTACTTCTTCACAACAGGACCCAAAATGACATTCCTTCCCCATA
This sequence comes from Procyon lotor, assembly GCA_028646535.1. Taxonomy (NCBI): domain Eukaryota; kingdom Metazoa; phylum Chordata; class Mammalia; order Carnivora; family Procyonidae; genus Procyon; species Procyon lotor. The sequence goes on along the minus strand of CM053608.1, from coordinate 70,705,521 downwards.
GTCTCAAAAGTGACTGTTTACTCCTGGTTACTCTCTGGCCTCAAATCATTTTGGCCATCACTATGAGGCTATGAATAGTGCCTTACAGTCTCTGTAAAAGTAAAAAAAGGAGCAGAATTACTCACCTTCCCTCCCTAATTGTATAGTCTCGTGTGCATCAAGAGAAGAGTATATAAGACAGAGATCCTTGGAGCTATAAATGTATCATATCCCAGTAAGTTGGAAAGTGCTAAGTGGTGGTAATGGATGACTATGGAATCAGTCAGATGCCCTCATGTCCATCTAGCCTTGTCACCCTGTACCTCTCGTCATGGCTTTCTTGTGGACAGCTTTCTTTCTAGCTGTTGGGTGTGTATCTCTTGCTCCTTCTTCTACCATAGGTTCCTTCCAATTCCACAAACACTGACTACCTCTTATTACTAATGACATACATCTTTTTCATTATGATTAAGGGCATATGCCATCAGGCCACCCTGTTTTCTCTTTGTACAGTTGAATTGTCCGATTATGACCTGATTCTGCCTGTTCTAGTTCTGGCTTTGCATTTTTTTCCTGCAGATCTAATGTATAAAGCACCCTCTGTTTTTTGTTTGTTTGTCTGTTTGTTTTTTACCTACTATGTAGAGCTCATTCAAGACATACTGTGATAGTTAATTTTATGTGTCAAGTTGGCTAGGCATGGTATCCAGATATTTGGTCAAACATTATTCTAAATGTTTATCTTTTAGGTGAAATGAACATTTCAATTTGTAGACTCTGTGTTAAAGCAGATTTTCCTATATATTGTGTGTGGGCTTCATTAAACCAGTTGAAGTCCTTAATTTAAAAAACAAACAAAACAAAAAACAACAACAAAAAAACACTCTCCCCAGAGGAAATGGAAATTCTGTAAGCAGACTTCTTCCCTGGGTCTCTAGCTTGCCCACCTATCCTATAGATTTAGACTTGCCAGCATCCTCAATTACATAAATTAATTCCTTAAAATAAATCTCAGTCTATCTCTGTTTCTATGTCTCTCTCTCTCTCTCTCTCTCCCTCTCCCTACACACACACACACACACACACACACACACACACACACACACACACACACACAGATCCTGTTGGTTCTGTTTCTCTGGAGAACCCTGACTAATACACATACTGAGTATTTAACTTACCACTATGTAAAATTCTAATCACTTAAGTGGGGGCTTCCTAATTACATATTAGAACGCTCCTATTGTCTAACTTCTGCTGATTTTTCAAAGAGAGAAAGAGAAGGAGGGAAGGAGACGAGGGAAAGAGAGATACTGAGAAGCATGCAGAGAGAATACGTTTTTCTTGTGTTCTATTAGGCTTTAACTTCTGGTGTGGGAAGAAATTTGGTATCTTGTGTAGAACATGGATGACCATAGGGGTGTTCACCCAATGGTGGTCCAAACCCTTCAACCCACCCTTCTCCTCCATCCCTCATTATCTAAAGTGGTCCCTGGTTTATTGTATTTTATGTTATTTTCTTTTATATTTAAACTTTATTTCATTTTTTAAAATAAAATCTCCTGGACCTCTTCTTTCCTCCTCTCTTCCTCTGCTTCTACCTTCATCCATGGCTCCAAAACTTTATATCAGATATGGGACAAAATCCCTCACTGTCCTACTTTCAGCCACCAAAAGCTGTGGCCAGACTAACTTTCCTAAGCCTTATTTTCATCATTCATTTCCCGAAAACTCGGAAGAAACTTTTTTCTAACTTTTAAAGCCCTGCTTATATAAATCCTTTATCTACTTATTTCTCCGTATTCTTCTCTGAATCATACTCCAGCCTCTGCTTTTCCTTCTCATGAAACTTATTCTACCTGAGCGTCATCTCCCTTTTGTGTGGCAAAGTCCTATGCTCCCTTCGGGCCCACTTACAGCTCCACGTGGGCCTTGTTTGATGCCTCTGCTTCTCACTGGTTTTCTTCCCCTGTGACCTAAGACAGTTATACACCCATGCTTAGTCTAGAAAAAACTTTAAGGAGTATTTCTGTCTTATACATAAAATCTTACACTGTTCCTATTTCATCTGTGTAGGTCTTGAATAAAGTAGATGGAAAGTGCACTGTAGTCTAGTGTGAACTGAATGTTCTTTTTCAGAGCTGTTCTCTCTGCTTGTTGAACAACCATGCTGAAGTTCTGGTATTGTGGTAAATAAGAGCTCCCCAACATGAAGCTTTAATTTACCCCAAAATCTAGGCCTTGAAAACACTGCAGACATTAGTGACAGTGCATTCTTAGCCTAAAGATAAGATTGCATTATCGATGGTGATGCATTTCTTCCAATATTTGCCCCATGCAGTATCGACTTAATCTCTCTCTTCCTTTTGTCTTACTTTCTTTCTGAAAACTTTTATCTATTGTCTACATATAATAATGGAGTGATAGGTTTTTAAGTTAAGATTTCTTTTTTTTTAAAGATTTATTTACTTATTTTAGAGAGAGAGAGTGAGCGAGTGAGCGAGCATGGGGGCAAGGAAGGGCAGCGGGAGAGGAAGACAGAGTCCCAAGCAGACTCCTCACTGAGTGCAGAGCTCACATGGGGCTTGACTTCATGACCTCGAGATCACGACCTGAGCTGAAACCAAGAGTCAGACGTTCAACCCACTGAGCCATGCGGGCGCCTTTAAGTTAAGATTTCTATTAAAGTTGTCATAATGGCTTAATTCTGAAATTCATTTAAGGGCTTATCCATGCAGACATTCTCCTTGTCATTAGAGCTGTCTTCCACTGAGTGATGATCCAGGAACCAGAGCCCAACAAGTTTGTTCTCATTATTTGAGTGCCACCACGTGCTAAAGGAAACAGAACAGAGCTGGTGTCCAGATAATCTGAAGAGGCTGTCATGCTCTGTGGTGTGGGGCACACTTTTTGCTGAGCCAAGAGCTGCTGCATGCTGGCTTTCTGGCACTGGTGAGGTGCTGACATTTCAGCTACATTGAGTAAAACACAAATACAACTGCAGTTTGCTAGTGGCCACTCAAAAGAAATGAGAAGGGATAGAATGCAGATGCTAAACCAAAAGTGAAAAATAGAACAGATGCCAAACACTGAAATTAAAAAACAAACAAACAAAAATCACTGGGTTGTTAGAATGGAACCTCTAAATTGGGATGTATGGGGGGATGAAGTCCTCAAAGGTGCTACTATCTCTGTAGATTTAAAGTAATCGTGGAAATAGTTTCCTAGAGCAGGACATAAAAAGAATTCCTGAGTCCTCATGAATCATTATATTTATTTACTTATGCAAGACAGTTTCTTATATTTGTTGGCCTCTTCTCTGTAAAATACTGGACAATCAAATGATTGTCCAATCAATTGATTGATCCATAATAATGGATACTTACCCATCTTCCTCATTATGTAAATTTAAGCCAACAAAAATGAATGAAAGTGATAAAAGTGACCATTTCAAGGATCTGAGAACCAACAAAGGCTGACATCTCCAAGGAGGTGCTCACCAGTCAGATGACCATTGAGTGCTAACAGGAAGGAAATATTTGGACATCTGAGAGGCATGGCCAAAACCAGTTCACTAGCCTATTGCAGACACTGCAGACACATGTATTACTACTTCCCACTGATGAGCCTGTAACAGACATTGCTCATTAATCAGGTCAGGTTTTCTTGCTGAACCTGTTCATGGCTTCAGAATTCTTCAAATGATTTTATCTCTTAAATACCACTCAATCAATTCACTTTTGTTCATCTCCCCTTCTATCACTTAAGCCCAAGCTATCAACGTTTGTAGTCCAGATTGTTGTTAAGACTCTCCTAATTGATTGCTTGCATTTTCCCACCTCTAGTCAATTTTCCACAATGCAGTGAGGTCTATTTAAGCTCAAATTTGATGTCACTCCTTTGCTTAAAACCCTTTAACTATTATTAACAGGGCTTATAAAACTCTATGTTTCTAGAGTTTCACTGTTTTCTCTCTTTGACTCCTTGTGCTCTAGCTACGTTGGCTTTTTTCACTTTCCTTCAATGTGCTATGCCTCTTCCAGCCCTCTCTACTCCCCTCTGCCCAAAACACTCTTCACCATTCCTCCCCAATTCTTGTTTTTGTCTTCCTGTCATTCAAATCTCAGTTTAAATATTATTTCCTTAGGAAAATCAATTGGTTTTATAGAACTGAAAATAAAGAATATATATGTTACTTATGAATTGTGCACTACATATCCTTTGTATCAGCCAAATTTTATACTAAACTTTTGTATGCATCTGTATCACATTTGTTTTTTATTTTGGATTGGTTGTTAAATATTCACCAGCACACCACCGAGGAACTCCAGTGGTCACAAAACTAATGGGCTGTATTGGTTTCCCTCCCTTTCCTGTTTTGGTTCCCTGTTCCTTTACTGGGTTTCCTGGGATCATCTCCAAAACACTCTCTTATAATCAAATACTCACCTCAATCTCTATTTTGTGGGAGACTCAAACCATGACAACGGAACATATGCTTAATCCATTATTTTATCTCCATACCTAATAAGCACAACTTAAAAATTTGTCAAATGAATAAAATAAGCACAGCATCCCAGAGAGCCACTACTAGCTAGGTGAACTTGTTGAAATCCTTTTACTCAGTGGTTTACTGGCCCATGAAGGGTTTACTTGGATCTGTGGCGTGCAGTGCCGCTGCAATTCACCTGTGATGGACCAGTCTCTCATCTAATGATGTGCAGGGAATCTAGATGGAACCCTTGGAAAAAGTCAAAGTGTACTAGTGCCAATTGAGGTAAAACCAGACAGACAGTGGATTTATGTCTAGTGGAGGAAAAAGAGAGCTCCCACGGGGAAGGAAGAAAGAAGAAACGGTGGCAATCAGGTGAGATGAAGTTGCCAAGAGTTACTGCAAGCTGCTTGGTACCTACCATCCTCTAAATATCTATGTGAGTGAGTTTAAGGGAAGGACTGTGAGGGCAGGGGGAAGGGAAAGATGCAATTTCTAATGGCAACTGCTTCTACCTGCTTTTTGCCCTTGCAGGATTGGCAGAATTTATCTTAGACATTTCAGTAAAATGAAATTTTACTGAACTGTCTCAGTTCAGTAAAATGTTAGAAAGAGATTAAACAGAAAACTGTTCTGCATAAGAAATAGGGTCATAATAGAATTGGGAAGCGTCTAGAAAAACAATGATCACTGAGGGGGTTTTGAAAGAACAGGGGCTGACCATGATGTAGCAGGGAAGTTCTACAGGGGAGCAGAAAAAGTCATAGCACAGATTTTCTTGGGAATTGCCGAAATTTGGGGCAGGGCACTGAATTTCCCAAACTTAAATTCTGAAGGACAGTACTATCTCACCTAACATCTAGGTAAAGTCTAGAATGACCAAATTAGAGCGTTGGAAGGACTTCAATTCACTTGTCCTCTTTCTCTGGGCATTGTGAAGACTGAATCTGCAGCCCAAGTGTAATTGCAAGTCTTAGCTGAATGGCTATTCCTTCCTTCCTTCAGATGCTATTTTCCTCATAGGTCTCTGAACAGTTTTTATCAGCAGCCTATTCCTATTAGGGAAACTTACTGTTTGAGCCTCAATTTAAAGTACAAAGAAGAAAAGGCAAAAATATTGACCACAGTGATTTAAAGTTCAGCTGAATTTCTCTTAGAAATCTTTCCAAATCTTACTATTGTCCTTTCATCCTAAAGTGGAACAATTTAAATAACATCTTTGCCAGGACTTCACGGTTAAGAGTCAGGATACGAAAAGTTTTTGGTTAGCAGGATGGCTGATGGCATATTTCTTTCACTTCATGACTATACATTAATCAGTTTGGAAGTTAATGTATCACATGTGGTGGAGCTGATTAAAGTTCTTCAGCACTCTTATTTTGCTGAAGGTATTTACCAGTGAGGAACGGCACCTTTATATCACCTTCCATGTGAGCCTGTGGGTCTCTAGCTGCCTGAGGACTGACACAGGGTGGGGCGCGTCTTCCAGGAGTTTGCGGTCTGAGAGTTAAAACAGTGATAGGTTCATTAAGGTCGACAACAGTAACAAATAATCACAAAACCCTAATCATGGGCCACACACTGTGTTTAGTGCAGGAGTTTTTGTTTTTTCTTTTAAACATGTTCTTTCATTTTAGGAATCCAGTATTAAAGGAATACCAGACATGCATATTAATAATTTCAGTACCGAGTGGTAAATGTTTCATGGTGGTATATATACTTTTTTGTTATGGAGTCAGGAAACAGATGGTAATTATGAGTCTTTTAAGGGAGTGGTTGGGGGAAGCTTCACTGAGGAGGTGGCACGTTAGCTGGAATTTAAAGCATGAGTAGGAGGTCAGGCTAAAGGAAAGGAAGGGTATTATAAGCATGAGAGAAAATAATTTGTGCAAAGTCACAAAAGCATGAATATGGATGACATATTTTGGCAGTAATGGGTGGTGTGACCAGAAGAGATAGCAGACTTCTGTTTCTGGATCACCAAATTGGCTCTCTCTGAGCTTCTTAGTAGGTAGGGCAAAAAGGGAAATAATCAAATTATTCCTATTAACTCTGACTTTCATGGAGGTATTATGATACAAATTCATTCCTTTACTCCTTCAATTACTCAACATATTTTTTTTTTTCAATTACTCAGCATATGTTAATTGCTTGCCTAGTATGTGCCAAGCATCTGGCTGGACACTGATGATATTACAAAAAATAAAGATGGAATGAATCCTTAACCTCAGGAAACATGAGCAGCTGTGTTCTCTATTGAGTTCATTCAGTTTAGCTCATCTCACTGCTTCCTTCCAATGGACTCAAATGCTGAGGTGAGATTAAGGAAATTTGGAATAATGTGTGGTGATTTTAATGTATTACCTAGATGGATGTGACAGCTAATTTTATGTGTCAGCTTGACTGACTCATGCAGTGCCCAAATATTTGGTTAAACCTCGTGGTTGTAAGGATGTTTCTGGATGCAATTAACATTTGAATAGGTAGATGGAGTAAATTGCAGATTGCCCTCCCTAATATGGGCCTCATCTAACCAGCTGGAGACCTGAATAGAACAAAAGGCTAAGTAAGGGAGAATTCTCTCTGCTTGACTGTGTTTGAGCCAGGACATTGGTTTTCCTGCCTTTGGACTCAGACTGGAAATTATACCATTGGCTCTCGTGGGTCTCCAGCTTGCTGACTGTACATCTTGGGACTTCTCAGCCTCCATAACCACACGAGCCAATTCCTAATATTAAGTCAGATATAAGGATGCCCAGGTGGCTCAGTCAGTTCAGTGTCCAACTCTTGAGTTTTGCTCAGGTGGTGATCTCAGGGCTGTGGGATCGGGTCCTGTAGTCAGGCTCTGTGCTGCGGTGTGGAGCTTGCTTGGGATTCTCTCTCCTCCTGCTCTCCTCCTCCTCCTACTTCCCCCCTCTCTCCCCGTCCCTCTCTAAAAAAAATCAGAAATAGATATAAATCTCTTATTAGTTCTGTTTCTCTGGAGAACCCAGACTAAATACAGGGGAATAAATGACAAAAAAATGTCCGATGGCAGAATAGCTCTGCTTGAAATTGGCTTTTGCACCACTTAAAATATTGCAATTTATTAGGATACCTGGCTTGCAACTTAAATGGAATGTCCAGCAAGTGAAAAGAGCCTGTAATTTGGAAGGGAGAACACTAATGAGCTTCTCTTTTGATAGATCAGATGATCATTCTAATGAGGGAAAAGAAAAATGTATTGCTGCCTATACACACCTAAAACAAATCCAACCAAATCAAACCATAAACAAATTGATAAAATTTTTGAACAAAGTTGGATGCATGTTATGAGGAAGACAGGATGTTGAGTTTCTCCAATATTTTATGACCCTAATTTTATGAAATAGGAGTGATCTTAACAGTTAATTGGCTCTGAAAGAAAGAACGGCTTAGGATCAACTACCTCTCAAAAATGTTAATAATAGAAGATCTCGGAATTTTATACAAGATACCAACTCATTCAGCATTCTAGAGGCAAATTCTGCAACTACTTTATCTCAAGAGATTAACTACTAAGTCAAACTGCTTAAACTTGAGAGATTTCTATGAGTGCTTTATTGAGATTTTAATGGCTTGGTGGGTGTTTGGTGACACTAACCTTAAAAATTTTCCAGGCTAAATTTACCTCAGTAATACCATGGTGTAGGAACTTTGGAGTCCTGGTTGTCATTTTACCTGTGCATGGGAGAGACCCAGTACTGTCTTAGGAGAGAGGGAAGCTTTGGTCTTGTCTACAATGCTTGTGTTCCCCTCCCCCCATTTCCAAGTATATAAGTAGAAGTCCTTTTTATTAGGATAGTTATTAGTTAAGATCTTCATTTTGCACTAAGATATGGTATTTCTCTCCCCAGCTGGGCTGATTATGAAAGCATGTGCGTCTGCCTTTAATTGGTAACAGAATATTTGCACTCTAGGCCCATGTCAGCAAATGTAGTGCTTCTTGGTCAATACTAATCAAAAGCTGAGTTATGAGATATAATTTTTATTTATGGAGCATTGACTAAAAGTTATGCAGCACATTCATTCCTCTGGATACTCTAAAATCAATCCTTGAATTAAGGCAGACTGTCAGAACCTAGCCCCTCATAGAACTGCTGTAATGAATTAGGCTTTAGCATTCCTTATGCCTCTCCAGTGAAGCGAAGTGCTAAGAAACTCAGAGGCAAATTCACGAGTCATCCAAAGCAAACTTAAAGAACTGTATAATATTTATTTTGTATACAATTTTCCCTACAGAGTCATCTGATTTAAAAAAGCAAATCATCAAGGTGAAACAAAATTTTTAAGTGAATAAATAAGTAATCGTGAATTAGTAAATTCACAATGTTGTGCAAATACCACCTCTATCTAGTTCCAAAATTGTTTTTTTTTTTTTTTTTTTAAAGATCCTATTTATTTGACAGAGAGAAACACAGCGAGAGAGGGAACACAAGCAGAGGGAATGGTAGCTGGAGAAGCAAGCTTCCCGCCGAGCAGGGAGCCAGATGTGGGGCTCGATCCCAGGACCCTGGGATCATGACCTGAGCCGAAGGCAGACGCTCAACGACTGAGCCACCCAGGCACCCCCCAAAATTGTTTTATTATTTCAAGAGTCATCTGACATTTTTTGCTTTATCTTTTCTTCTATTTTTTTCCAGAAACACCAAGTAAAATAAAGATGGAAATGAGGCTGCTAAATTGATTAATTAGGAAGCCATCTGTGATTTTTCTGAAAATTGTGTCCCTGTAATGTATGGTTAGAGGTGAAACCTTGGTGAAACTTAAAAAAGAAAAAATCTACAGTGTAGTAAAATAGAAAAGAAGCTGTGGTTCGAAGGCAAAGCAAGTTTGAGGGAATATTTTTTTTAATGATAGTGTAGTTAAGCCAAACATTACTTAGTGGGTGGAGGAAAACTGAAGATGGTCTTGGCTTTGCAACCAGCTACGGTGTGACCTTGAGCAAAACACTTCACATTTCTAGCCTTGATTTTCTTATCCATGAAGCACAGTAGCTTAACTAGATTATGTCTAAGATTCCTTCCAGCTTTAGTGTTCTAAAGTACAATCTTGAGTGGAAGGAATGTATAAATATATGAGAACAGTAAAGCAATTTTGAAAATACAATAACGTCCTCATCATAGACATAGTGTCATTTTTATTAATCTACCTGAAATACTGATCTTTAATAAGGGTTTATGATATGATAATAAAAGAAAGGAATCCAATGAGCTTTTACTATCAACAACTTTACCATAAAAGTTTGTTTTATGCAGCAAACTCATTTTTTTTAATTTTTAAAAAAATTTGAAAAGGTTTATTTTATTGAGCGTGAGCAAGAGAGAGAGGGAGAGGGAGAGGTGAGTGTGTGGAGAGGGGCAGAGAAAGAGGGAGAGAAATCCTCAAGCAGACTCCCCACTGAGTGTGGAGCTCAATGTGGGACTTTATCCCAGGACCCTGAAATCATGACTTGAGCCAAAATCGAGTCAGATCCTTAACCAACTGAGCCACCCAGAAACCCCCACAATAAACTTTTAATTATCTAAAAGTCAAAATAGTGGTTGATGTGGATTTTAGGGGATTATAAATGGCCATAAAGTTTTTGATACTACTCTTATTGAGAGATAAGGTCTATGTTCCCTCTTCCTGAATTGAGATGAACTCTATGGCTGCCTAGCCATTAGAATGTGAGGAAGTGACTCTGTTTATGATCTATTAAGAGGCTGACAGCTTCCACCTTCCAACTCTTGCAATATTGGCTCTTTAAACCTATGCTGCCATGCTTTAAGGATGTTCAAGTAGTCCTGTTAAAGAGACCTATATAGAAAAGAAATGAGCCCCTGCCCCCCACCTCCACCAGCCAACAGCTGTGGTTGAGTACTGAATTGCCAGCCATGTGAGTAAAAAAAGAAGTTCAACACCTGTTAGCTTGAGATACTCTAGGTGACACAACATGGGGCAGAGAAAGGCTGTCCTCACTGATCCCTGCCCAAATTTCAGACTTATGGGCAAAATACATGATTGCTGTTTTAAGCCACAAATTTTGGGGGTGGTAGTGCAGAAATAAGTAACTGTTTCATGCAGTTAAAATTTATTCACTGGTAATCATGTAAGCCAAACATAATCTTTATAGGTGGTTTGCTTTTGTGCCAATATGTATTTGAGAAAAAACTTGTATTCCATAAAATTGCATACTAATTACACACAGGGTTTATGAGGAAAGTAGGACTGAGGTAGACCACTCAAAACCTGTAGAATTTTGTAAAAAGAGCCCTACCAGAAGAGTAACAATCTTATTAAAAACATCAACACCTGGTGCCTGGGTGGCACAGTGGATTAAGCCTCTGCCTTCGGGTCAGGTCACGATCTCAGGGTCCTGGGATTGAGCCCCACATCAGGCTCTGCTCAGCAGAGAGCCTGCTTCTCTCTCTCTCCCTCTGTCTGCCTCGCTGCCTACTTGTGATCTCTTCCTCTCTGTCAAATAAAGAAATAAAACCTTTAAAAAAATAAATAAAAATAAAAAATTAAAATATCAACCATAAGCCAGTAATTTCTTTGACAATAGTTGTAGAAATATTTTTTCTAGATATGTTTCCTTTGGTGAGGGAAACAAAAGCAAAATTAAACTATTGGGAGTATACCAAAATAAAAAGCTTTTGCACAACAAAGGAAAGCATCAACAAAACAAAAAGGCAACTTACTGAAAGGGAGAAGATATTTGCAAATGATATATCCAATAGGGGGTTAATATCCAATATACATAAAGAACTCAACACCAAAAAAACCAAATAATCCAACTAAAAAATAGAGAGAGGACCTGACTAGATATTTTTCCAAAGAAGACATACAGATAGCAAACAGATACATTAGAAGTTGCTCAATATCACTAATGATGAGGGAAATGCAAATTAAAACCACCATGAGATATCACCTGACTACCTGTCAGAATGGCTAAAATAAAAAACACAAGAAATAACAAATGTTGGAGAAGATGTGGAAAAAAAAGGAAAAGTTGTGCACTGTTGGTGGGTATGCAAACTGGTGCAGCCACTGTGGAAAATATTAGTTTCCTCAAAAAATTAAAAATAGAATTACCATATAATTCAATAATTCCACTACTGGGTATTTATCCAAAGAAAATAGAAACACTAATTTGAAAAGATACTTGTACCCCCATGTTTACTGCAGCATTACTTACAATAGTTAAGATACGGAAACAACTCAAGTGTCCATCGATAGATAAATGGATACAGAAGATATGGTATATTTATACAATGGAATATTACTCAGTCATAAAAAGAATGAAATATTGCCATTTGCAATAAAATAGATGGACCTAGAGTGTATAATGCTAAGTGAAATAAATCAGAGAAAGATAAATACCATATGATTTAGCTCTTATATGGAATTTAAGAAACAGCAAATGAACAAAGAAAAACAGAGACAAAAAAATAGGCTCTTAAACACAGAGGAAAAACTGTTGGTTACCAGATGGGAGGTGCTTGGGGGTTGGGTGAAACAGATAATGGGCATTAAGAGTACATTTATTTTGATGAACACTGAGAAATGTATAGAATTGTTGAATCATTATATTATACACTTGGAACTAATATAATACTGTATGTTAATTATACTTGAATTAAAAAGAATAAATTAAAAAAAATTAAAAATTAAAAGAAATAAGCTATAACAAATCTCCTGTGTCCTTTGCACTTAGAATCACAGTTCATCCTTATCAGCCTTATATCCTGGGGTTCATGTTTCCTTAAAGAAATTTTTATGTGTAGTTTCACCAGAAAGCTATACAAAGTGGAAAGTGTAGAGGTCCATGAAGCCACTAAATCAGTTCCTTCTTGCACTAAAAAAAGACTGCTGCAGAATTTTAATTTTTTCTTAAAGTCTTCATAAATTGCTAAAAATTCCTTTTTAACTATGATAAAGTTGAACTCTATTGCCTCAGAAATGAACACTTTTAGAAATTCAGAAGTGAACCTAGAGGATTTCAATGTTGACTGACATCCTTACTTTTCAATTATACATGAGCTAATTGGCACTAAAGAGACATATGTAGCAGAACAGATGGTATGAATGGTCAGCCTGCTTATGGCAAACAGAATGCATATATTGACTATAAAGGCCCAATACTGTGTTGCCATAGTCCCTTATCCCTTATGACTTACCTTGTCCTGATGGACTCTCAGTTTTGCTGCCTGGTAGAGATGGCTGTTCTGTGTGGGCAGCAGTTCGTACTGCTTTGGTTTCAGCTTCTTTCACTAGATCCATCAGGAAAGGGGTGCTCTCTGTGGGCCCAAGGCCCAGAGCAGAGGGAAGGACACTGAGGGTATGCTCCTCTTCAGAAGAGGGTGGTTCAGTGGATTGCTCTTCAGTCAGAAATGCTGATGTGAGGAAACCTTCTGAGTTGAGAACGACTTTACCACTAGTCTTTGAGGTAGTGTCATAGGTGGGTTCCTCAGAGAGGATATAATTAGTTAACAAAGACTTTATGGTAAAAAACTCACCAGGTATACTGTATCCTGTTCTGTCCACTACCTCAAGCCTGGATTGACCAAGAGGAAGTTCTGGACTCAAAGTAGCATCCTGAAGAATGAATTGAGAAAGATTATGTTGAGAAGTGACATCTCCCTTTATGTGAGAAGGGCTACACTCTGCACATTTTTCTTTTATTTAAATTTAAGCAAATCATTTTGTAGTTGACTCGAATCTACTATAGATTCTTTTTTTTTTCTACTATGGATTCTGATATAGGTTCTGATATAGAAGTTTATCATGAAAGGAAGATGTGCATTGATACAGTGGCAAAATATGATTAATTGGCTTCTTGGCTGAGTCTGCCTGGGTAGGGTTAACTAATAACTGAAATACTTGAATTATCTACCATGTTTGAATTTATGAATTCCTTCATTTAAAGAAGGAATAGAGCTTAGTCATCACTTCCATTTATGAATACCCCAGTGACAACTTTTGGCACAAATTAAGTGGACATAGCTTTAAATGAAATACAAAAATTATCACAGAATTTATTATTTTATTTTGAATACATGAAACCCTCATAAATAAATATAAGTAAAACCTTAAGACTTAAGAACAAGCTTGTAAAGTATGCTTATGTTTATAGTTATTTCCAAAAGTCAATATTAAATTACATATTCTGCTTTAAGTATTCTTTTCAGTTCATGAACATGTGTTTGTTTTATCAAAAAAGCAAATCTTGACACTAATTGAAACAAAAATCTAACAACACCGAAGAAAACTTTGAGTTTTAGGGTATTTGAAATACAAGTGGTATCATATTTTATTAATACAGAAATTGGAAGTGGGCAACAAAGTACTGCCTATAAGACAGAAAAAATTATAATTAGCATTGCAAAGAAGATTTTGCTCTGTTCAGTCTTTAAACTGATTTTTTGATGCAATCTTTTGAGGCTTTGTTCCTACTAAAGAACAAAAGAACAACAAACTCACTTACCTTTGTGATATCAGCAGGAAATGTAGGCAGTACTGAGTGGAAGTCAGGATCGGAGCCTGGCAATGACCCAAAAAATTCTGCAGGTGAAAAATCACAAGGTTTGAGTATTTCTTTCTTTTTCTTTTTTTCTTTTGTGGTTGAGCACTAAAACAGTCAGGGTTGAAAAATGTGACAATAATCAGTTTTTAAGGACTGGTCTAGCAGATCATTAAGAAATCAGCATCACAGAAACTAACGGTCATTGATGTGAATGATATGTTGGAGAACAGATGCAAGGGGTACATCTTGTATGTTTGTGTGATAAGAACAGTGGATTAAAGTGCATTTTTAGGGTGTTTAGTTTTATTGTATAGATTTGGATCAGGCAGGCAAATCGATTGGCTAGGCCAGTGGAGATGAAAATATAATGAAGCTAACAAAAAGAAACAGCTAAAATAACCACTGGAACCAAGGACCATTTGCAGAGTCCTACTTCCACCCTGAAGCCTGATTCTCAGACTACCCCAGATGATCGAACAGAGACAAACCAGAGAACCTCGGTCTCTGAGATGAATCTCAAGCTTGCCTTTTCTTGTCTAGGAGATTCTCTTGTCCATCATGTTGTCCCAAGAGACTTTTTGATGTTTTCCAGTGTTGAGTTTGACTATCTAGACCAGAGAAATAGAACTGGCAGAGAATGCCACAGCATTTCTAGTGTCCATCTACTCTGTTAAGAGTGCTGGGCCTAACAAGGAGTTCTAGGCTCATGGGTCCCTCCAGGTACCCTCTGAGAATCCTGAGTGTGCCTGATGATCCTGTTGAGTTCTTTAGATCCACACTCTTCTCATCTCCCTGTTATTCTCTGCCCTAAGAGGTTGACTTACATAGACTATATCAATGGCTTTTTGCCCTCTAGTCTTGGGAAGGCTTAGATCATTAGGCTGCTTCTGGTACTAGAGAACTGTCCTGTTCTTTTGTGTGTTACAAAAAATTTTATAAACAGTCCCTATATCAGATTCTCTTCATGCTATCCCAATTTGAATTGCCATCTGTTTCCTTCTGGGACTCAACCAATTTACTAGGTGAGGGAATCTGTTTGGGTTGTGCCAATGGAACAGAACTGTCCATGGGTGCTTCTTCCCACCTGGACTCCACTGGGTAACTGTGGCTAACTACTGAACTGAAACTCTGGGCTTCTCTTAGACCTATTCTTTTCTTCCCTTCCCCTTCCTTCCTTCCTTCCTTCCTTCCTTCCTTCCTTCCTTCCTTCCTTCCTTCCTTCCCTTCCCTTCCCTTCCCTTCCCTTCCCTTCCCTTCCCTTCCTTCCCTTCCTTCCTTCCCTTGATTTTATTTCTTTATTAGAGAGAGACAGCACAAGTAGGCAGAGCAGCAGGCAGAGGGAGAGGGAGAAGCAGGCTCTCTGCTAAGCAGGGAGCCTGAGTGGGGCTCGATCCCAGGACCCTGGGATCATGACCTGAGCCGAAGGCAGCCACTTAACAGACTGAGCCACCCAGGTGCCCCTCCTAGACCTATTCTTGATATGGAGTAGCACCAATGGCTCACCAAATGAGACATAGGTTGGAGTGAGGAAAGAGAAGTGATACCATTCACGATGCGTCTGTCACAGAAATGTTTGACACTATAAGGCCCAAGTTGAAATGATACTTCCTAATGTCACTGCCGGAATGAGGATAAAACTAGAACTATGAAATCACCAACTGACCATCAATGAACTGAATTGTTTCCACATCCAAGGATTTGTCTTCCTCTAGTGCTCTGCTGATTAGCTTTCTGAAGTCTAAATCTGTGAGATAGATTTCTGGTTGCTTGTCTTCCAGCATCATTCCATGAGGGGCTCCTTCACTTTCAATTTTGTTGGAATCAAAAGACAGGAGGTCACTTGCAGGGCTTTTTGCTTCTGCACTGTCTCTCTTAAAGATGGCCATAAGTCGTGTCTCTATGGCGCCTGAACTGTAGAGAGCAGAGGACACATTCCACCCAAACCCGTTGTTATATGTTTTACAAAGAGAGTCATTATGTTGCTGCTATGAAGATTCCAGACAGCTTCATCCTCTTTCTGATGGGCTCTTAAGGAATATCTCACTTCAAAACTAGTATAAATATTTATCAGAAATTTTAGATGTGAAAGAAGAACTGACATATATTTTAGCTGTTAGATAAGATGACAGGATGGGGGATAAGTCCAGCTTGAAGACTGGCTACTAACTGAATCAAGTGATCATAGAGTTTTACTTTATTCTTTATGAAAAGGTATTATTTGTCAAGAGTTGCTATTATTCACCGGTGTTTTCGGTGGCCTTATAAGTTAAGTCATGAAGTGCCAATCAGCAAGGAGGATGAATCGTCCTTTATTCTATAAATAGCCTTCTTTAGGAGAGTCTATGAAATAGCAGCATAGAATACAGCAGTGGGACAGTAGTATGTACATATTGTAACCAAGTCAAAGGTTCAATTCTTAAGTTTATTTTTCTTCTACTTCTTTCAAGGAGTATTTTTTAATTAAAAAACAAAATTCTAAATCAAACATAATTATTTCCCTCAAGTGGCTTTTAAGATAACATTCTAGAAGGTGTGAGAAAAGAGAAAGGGAAGTAGTATATAATTAACCATGTTTATTATCATATTTATTGACCTGATGCCTTTTTGCATATAAAAATGAAATAGGATTCTCTTTAACTCTTTCCTCTAGGATCAGATTTATCTTTTAGTTTATGCCATAAATCCACACAGAGGGATGCAAAAGTGTTTTAAAGCCCATAGAAACTGATTATGTGTACTCTTGGCATTTCTTTAGGCCACACAATCAGTCAGAGTCTACAGTTCATTATTTCACTAGTCAATTAGAGAAGCCAAAGCTAGATTATTACTGAGCTCTCCAAGGTATAGTGGGCTCTGTCCCAATTCAAACTGACCTTGGAACCAACGAGCAAATTAGTTTCTCTGCTTTATTCCAGACTTAGGTTGGCTGCTTGTACAAGTGTGCATTCAGACAATTTCCCTTCACGAGTGATATTTAAGAAATTGTTAAAACATGCACATAAATGTGTTTTTATGTTTTCTAATTGGATTCTGAGACTTACAGAATATACTTTTACTGGTCAAATCATTGTTTATATACTTATCTCATGTAGTGATTTTGAATTGAGCTTTTTTCTACTACTGAGTAACTGATCAATTACTCTCACTTAAATAACACACCAATAAAAAAGCCATTGGTTTATCCCAGGCTTTGTATGTAAAAATTATTTGTAAAAGATCACCATATAAATTTGTAGGGGAAAAGGTACTATATTTCAAAACATTAGAAAAGTCCAAATTACCCATCTCTTCCTTTCTTTGGTCTTCATTTCACCATATGCAATGGGAACATGCAAGGGAGAAAGAATTTTTATGAAATTTATTAAGACATTTACTGAATCATTGCATATACCAGAGAGAGAGAAAAAGAGAGAGAGAGAGAGAGAGAGATTTCTTTCCATTGTCTCCCATGTTCTCCCAGAGCTTTGAAGGAATACATAAACTGCCATCAGAATTTAGATAAAAATTTTGAGAGCCACATGAAGCTCAGGAAGTAAACAGAATTATATCATGTTTCTGAGTAGGATTGAATCTTAGTTCAAAGACTGAATATACTTTTTAATTTTTTAATTTAAATTTAATTAGCCAACATCATTTGTCTCAGATGTAGTGTTCAACGTGTACTTTCGGTTCTTTTCATAAACTCTTTGATTTCTTCATATTCTTCCCAAAGAGGCGGCAAATACATACATCTTACATTTTGGGTGGTGCTGGTGCCAGGAAGTTTTTAAAGAAAGTATTTAATAAGTGAATTTCTCACCCTCTGAGTAGCATTAAATGATTAATTTAGACCTGAAGGTAGTTTATCTGAGATTGGACACTGGAACTGGTGTTTTGTTGACTGATTATTTTTCAAATTACTTTAATCAGGAAGCCTTGAGGGAATGGTACAATTCATCATAGAACAGGTTGCAAGAAAAACAAACACCTGTTTACTGAGTGGGTGGTCCACGCCAGGCAGTTTATATGCATCCTCATTTAATCTTTTCAACAACACAATCCCCATTTTACAGAGAAAAGAACACACACACAGGAGGAAGTTGTTAGCTGGAAGGTGGCAGAGTCAGGATTCAAAACCTGTCCTGTCTGACTTTAAGCCTTGCCCATGTCCCAAGCCACTACCTGCTCAAGCCTCAAAAGAGGCCATTTGGTCATCAAACTGACAAATATTTTGGACTCCTCTGGGCATATACATGAATTTAGTTTAGAAGCTATACTCAGCTTTCTCTTTTCACATTTCAGATGATATTTGTTGACAAAGACATTCTACACATGTGATGGAATTTGTGTTGCTGCTCTTTCTGCCTGGAGTATGAATTCATTTAACTTTTATCCCTTGATAAAATATGACTGAAAAAGACTTTGCTACTACTTTCCTTCTGTGGAAGCAGGGGAGACTCTATGACTTTCTCATTGGGGCCGCTCTGTGGGAGGACTGCTCTGTACCAACTAGACATTCATTTAGGGCTTGCCTCCTGCTTCTTTCAGCAGTGGCTTGTACTTTGGAAAGAAGCAGGGCTCCTTGAACCAAGACCCTAGTCCTGCTCATTAAAAAAAAAATATGTATACTGCATTGAAATATAATTGTCATGAAACAAACTGCACATGTTGAAGGTGTACAATTTGATCTAAGTTTGACACTATATGCCGGTGCAACCATTACCACAATCAAATTAATTCCTCCCTAAGGTTTACTCATCCCCCCTTGAAACCCTTCCCTCCTCTCCTTTCTGCCTCACCCTCCCCAAGCAACTACTGATCTGTTTTCTGTCATTATAGATTAGTTTGTATGTTCTAGTTACATATAAATGGAATCACAATACACTCCCTTTCCTCTGGCTTCCTTCACTCAACATAGTTATTCTGAGATGGACCCATATTGATGTATATTCTATTAGTTCCTTCCTCTGCTGTGATAAAGTAGTCCACGATTTGTGTTATCTATTGCTCTGTTGATGGACATTTAGGTTGTTTCCAGTCCTCAGCTACTCCAAATAAAGCTGCTATGGACATTTATGAACTAGTCTTTGAAAGAGTACACCCTCCAACCAGATTAAATGATTGTTAATAGTTTTCCATATTTACTGTAAGAGATAAGCAGTATTTAAAGGATCTTTTTCTGTTCGTCCTTATAATTATGTTAATAACAGACGTCTTCCCAACTTCCCAGTTGTGTTGGGAGAATCAAACGAGGTCACTAATAAAAAATGTACTGATTAAATTGTAGATCAGGTTTTATACAAATGAGCTGACATGAAGACAGTATCAGGAGATTCATAGGGTTTTAGGGGATCTGGCTCCATGAGAAAGCAATTTCCTTCACACTAAGTTTACTTTACAATATTCTGAGCATTGTTAGTTACGATTAAAAGCTTGCCACACTCATAAGCCTATTGTTTATAGTATTCAGGGTCAAAATGTTTTCTGGGAGATTAAGTATTCATTCCATAATGGAAATCATTGGAAATATATAGTCAAATTTATAAGCATCTTGGGCAGAAATAAGAATAAAGTCTTACAGAGACAAATAATGGGAAAGATGCAGCTTCAGGGACCACTTTTTTTAACTTGGGAAATTTCATCACCCTAACATTTTTGTTTTCTTTCGAAATAGATTTTTTTTATTATTACTTTTTCCTTATTTGAAGGGAGGGCATAATGAGCAATTTGAACATTCGCCAAGAGGACTGTTTGTATCGTTTCCTTCGGCTTTAAATGAAACATCTACTCTTTAGCGCAGTGGCTTGTCCAGAAGACCTTGCCACGTATGCAGAATATTCGACTATCACCTTTTATTTCTCTCTAATCCATCTGATTTCACATGGAATATTGTGGAGCAGCATCTTGAAATAAAGAAAAATGAGTCTGCTGTGGTACATATTAAGGGCTTCATCTTTTATAACTTTCACTTTTCGATACTTCCTTCCTCTGGAGTCATACAAATCAGAGCAGCCTGAGAGCTCTGAAAGGAAAAAACCAGAGGAGCTCGCCCCGAAGCTAGTCCTTGTGAGTGTGGAAACTCGCTCTGGGCACCTTCTAGCTTTAAGACAACAGACGGTGGAGGGGCCGGGAAGTATTTTGGGGGAGGCCTTCTCCATCCACTTTCCGAATCCCCCTTGGGGGAGGGAATCTCATTCTGACATATACCCTGTGGCACATTTAAAAAAGTATCATATTAGGACCCTGCCTGTAGACGTTTTGAATGAGCACTTAGAAAGAGGATGTAAAACTGCTTGTCAAAATCATGATACCCACCCAGATGAGAGTGTTGGGATGCTAATGGATATAGGCCTGCTTGTGGGGAAGCCATGGGAACATAACTCAACCCTGCTTTAGCACAGCACTATTCTTTAATTTCATTTCCCTTATTTAAAATTGTAATTTAATAATTTTTGCACGGTAACGCATTACTACAGTTCAGGCGTCAAAATGATAATAAAAGGATATATTTTGGGAAGAACTGCTTCCACTGCTGTCTCTTTCTGCCCCATTCCTTCAACTCCCTTATCCCCACAGGTACTACTTTTTTTAGTTTCACCTGATTCCCTAGGGTCAGCCTGATTTGTTGCAGTGATGATATTTAGCATTCAACAGGGAACCAGGCAATCAGACACTAAGGTAACTAACTGCTACTTCTTTTGACCTGTCTCTACTGAGGTGTTCTCCTAAGAGCTTCGTTAATAACTTTGCCAAGGACAGCAGGTGAGCTGTCTGCAGAGAGCAGCGTTTCTGACTCCAGAGGGAAGAAGGAATACAGCTTCTGTGTTACCCCTCAAAACACCACCTAGAGTCATGTTCTAATTAGACAATTCCTTTATCTGAAATGTATTCAGTTTTCAGGATCTGGCAGGGCTAAACAACTGGGGGGAAAGGAACCTTATAATTCTTATGACACTGCTTTTAAAAAAGGACAGGGAGAAAGTAATTTAAAAATTGAGAAGAGTCCGATTCTCTTACTTACCTAAATCCTAGCACGTGGATTTCTTTGAATCCTGGAAGTTTCTTAAATACTTTTTGTATCTGCAGAAAAAAAGAAATTCATGAAACATTCTTCGGCTCTACTGGTCAGATCTTATCTTACTAAAAAAGCCTAAACACTTTTGATGAGTTTGGGGAAAAAACATGAAAATGGAAAATTGAAGCAACTATTGAGGCCAAACTCTTTGTTCTTAGTTATTTCTGAAACTCAGAGGAAAGTGTTTTGGTATTTATTTAAGAGCTGCAATTGGGGGGGGGGGTGCCTCGATGGCTCAGTTGTTTAAACATCTGACTTTTGATTTTGGCTCAGGTCATGATCTCGGTGGAGCCTGCCTAAGATTCTCTTTCTCTCTCTCCCTCTGCCCCTCCCCACCCTGTACTCTCTCTCTCTTAAAAAAAAAAAAAAGCTGCAATTGGGTAGTTCTGACCTGCTTTAATGGTTACTTTAAATAGAATATGAAGTAACTTTAAGGTGGTACTTGGAAGAAACATTTTTGGCTACAGTATTTTTATTCATACACGCAGAATAACTATTGTATTTCCTGAGTTGAATAAGATGATTTGGAAAACATAATGTTGAAGAGATTACTAAAATCAAAATGGCTGCGGTAACTAAATAAAATGGTACAAGCAGACTCTAATAGGTTAGAATCACATGTGGACTTTACAGTACATTTTCTTAATTAGTTTGACCTTGCTAACGAGGGATATTTTTTTCTAAGATTTTATTTATTCATTTTCCAGAGAGAGAGATCACAAGCAGTCAGAGAGGCAGGCAGAGAGAGAGGGAAGCAGGCTCCCTGCTGAGCAGAGAGCTCGATGCGGGGCTCGATCCCAGGACCCTGAGATTATGACCTGAGCTGAAGGCAGAGGCTTTAATCCACTGAGCCACCCAGGCGCCCTGCTAATGAAGGATATTATCAGAATATTTTACAATCGCTATACTCAGTGACTCCTGACCCACTACAGTCTGGCTTCTGCCTCTGGATTTGCCTAGGAGGGAGGGTTTTCTCCAGGCTGTTGCCTCTTGGCTCTCTCCAAATCCAGTAGCATTTTCCATTCCTCTTCCATTGTGTGCCTGCTTTAGTTCCTGGTTCTTCTATCTCAAGAACCACTTTCTCTGTTTTCTTTACTCCATCTTATTCTTGTTGGCACTCTACTTTAAATATAAAGACTCTGGAAGTTTCTCAGCCTCCTTATCTCACTCTCCCACTTATTCAGTAAGTGGGGAAACATTTTGTTTCCACCTTGTTCTTATTCCCATGGCAGGCGTACCCTTCCCATCTCCCTTCCTATATTGCTGGAATGGTTTTCTAGGCGTGCATGAGGAAAGGAAGGAGAAATTTTGGGGAGAGATATATTGGGCCAGGAGAAAAAGGGAGGAGATGTCTCCTTGACTGCATTTTTATTTCCAAGGTAATCATTCCATATTTATTGTTTTTCACTAAGAATCCCTTGATGGGGGTACGTGGGTGGCTCAGTGGGTTAAGCCTCTGCCTTTGGCTCAGATCATGATCTCAGGGTCCTGGGATCGAGCCCCACATCAGGCTCTCTGCTCAGCAGGGAGCCTGCTTCCCCTTCTCCCTCTGCTTGCCTCTCTGCCTACTTGTGATTTCTCTCTCTGTCAAATGAATAAATAAAAAATCGTTAAAAAAAAAATCCCTTGATGGGCTGCACTGCCCATTGAAGAAGGTCCAGGTCTTTAGAATGGCATTTAAGACCCTCCACAATCTACCCCCTCCATTCCCCAAGCACTTTATCATTTGTTCTTCCTACCATCATTACCTCCTTGGCCAATATTGTATCCTCTAGTCTCATTAAACCAAGGTCTATCTCTCTTCAAATACAACATGTACTTCCTTCAGACTTCTGTGACTTTTTCCCTTTAGCCTAAGATGCAACTTCTACCTTCTGTTTATTGACTGTCCACGTCCCCATCTTTCAAAGCTACCTCAAATGCATTCTCTACTTTTTTAAAGATTGTATTTATTTATTTGAGAGAGAGAGAGAGAAAAAAAGGGGCGGGGGGAAGGGAGGGAGAGAGAGAGAGAGAAGACAGCATGAGCAGGAGGAGAAGCAGGCTCCCAGCTGAGCAGGGAGACTGATGCAGTGCTCAATCCTAGGACCCTGAGATCAGGACCTGAGCCAAAGGCAGATGCTTAACTGACTGAGCCACCCAGGCACTCCAAACACATTCTCTATTGAAAAGCATGTCCCCTAAAACAGTTTGTGAGCTGCACGATGTCTCCCTCACTGAGATTATGCTCTTTGGGCTCAGGGACCATGTCTTATTTACTCATCTTCATCTCCCTCCCTCTCAGTACCTAGTAGATCATCATCCACATAGTAGGGACTCAGCAAATTTTGTGTAATTTACTTGAGTGCCTCTCTTCCTTCTCTAAACTCATAGACATGCCACTGCATTGTCACTGTATCTAAAATTACTGCTGACTCGACATTATCTATGCCAAGGACTAAGGCAGTGATGCACACCTAATCCCCAAATCACTTTCACTGGGCTTTGAAATGCATCACCGATTTCTTTTTCCAGCAGACTGCTTTACCTGTTAAGTCATATTTTCTTGCATCAATGTTAAAAATAGTTTTCATCCCCTGAGTATATAGTAACTGCAGTGATGGAGGTCGGCCAGCTTTTGGGTCATGAGGTAGCTGTGTAGGCTTGGGTTTAAATATTGGTTTTGCTACTTTCTAGCTCTAAGGTCTGAGTTTATTGCTTAGCCTCTCAGAATCCGATCTCCCTAGCCAAAAAGGGATAACAATATCTATATTGTGAGTCTCCTGTAAGGAATAACTAATAAGTGCCTGACACACAATGGGCAAAGAGTCGATGATACTGTACTACTGATTTACTTAGTCTCTATCTCTCCAACTGGATTACTAGGCTCCGTGATAGCCCAGTTTTCCTTTATTTCCTCAGTGGCCACATACCATGGAGCCCGACGAGAGCAGACAGAGCAGACCTTTTAGTCAATTGATTTTGAAAGACTCAGTGAGGGGAAGCATAGGGTGAGGGTCTCCATAGGGGTCAGGGGCAGGGAGCCCGAGTAATAAGTTTCTGTGCCTCCACTACCACCCCCACCACAGGCTTACCAGAGGAGAGCTAGGAGTTTAGGCGATGGGGATCTGGTCTTTAGTATGGGGGCAGGTAGGAAGGAGCTGTGTACGCGCTCCTGGTCTGTTGTGGCTTCCTGTGACAAATAGCTCTGGGGCCACAAGGCATTTGTCATGCCATTCCAGGAACGACACCTGGGACTGAATGTTTAAGCGTGAGCAGCAATTTCTGGAGCAGAAGATTCAGACCCTGATTTGTTCTTCTTTCTTGTCCAGGATATCAGAGATGCTGTTATATGGATGAAAACAATCAATCAAGCACAGAACCGCTTCCAGAGAAGCCCACAGCTGCAGCATGGGCAGCAGGGAACATCTCCAGGGAGCGCCGTCCTCCCCTCCAGGAGTGCTCCATGGCGCTGCCTCCGGTGGAGGGGAATTTTGCTTGTTGTCCATGTCCTCTTTGTGAACCTGCCTGTGATTGATTAAGAGTCAGCTCTGCTTAGGGGGGTGCGGAAGGCATCTAGGGAGGAGATGACAAAGGCCTTCAGTTAATTCTGCTAAATAATCTCCTGGGGACCTTGTAATCATGGAGTGCTAACCACTAAATTGCTAATTAAGTGCCCAGTTAACCTTATTAATAATACTAACTGCACAGGGGCCTCCCTGATTCTGCTGGAATGTATGCTAACGGGGCGATAAAAAGGCAGCCGTGTTGAGTTCTCATGAATGTTTGCACAGGAGAAAGCATTCAGACAACAACTAAGCATTCCTTTTGACATTTGTATTAAATTGCTCATTAGGTTTATTGTGGAAATTAAATTACTGCAAAGCACTGTCCATTAATTCCTGATTAGGCCTGAATGGCTGTGCCGATGCAAGTATGGGCTGTGGTGGAGCTGCTTAGTTATGTGTGGGCAGGCTGCTAGGTGGTCTGGATTGCTCAGGAGCCTGGAAAGGGAACAGATGCTCTAAGCAGAGGGGCTCCATTTCAAAGAAGCCAGAGACCATGCAGAGGAACCAGCAGGACTGATGTGATGCGTCTCTGGAACAAGACCAAGCAAGACATAGTCTCTTGGCTAATAAGGTTTTTAGAGTCTAGAATGGACATGTTTATCTGATGATGGTACAAAAATCCCTGCCTCATAGATATTTATTTGGGAAAAATGGGAAGTATAGCATAATGGTTAAGAATAGGGGTTCTGGTGCCAGGCTGCTTGGGTTTGAATCTTGGCTAACTATCCAATTTTGAGGATACTCTGACTATACTAAGAACTTTCTGAAAAGAATATTTCAAAGAACAAACAGGAAGTTAACAGGCTATTCTTTAATTCATTCTAATTATCCGTGTCTAAGTACTTCTCTGGTTCATAAACATCCCATGCTGATGCTTTCTTTTTAAAGTCTGTAGAAATGATTCTTTACATTTTATTGACTGAACAGTGATGCAGGGAGTGGTTGGAGGTTTAAAATTTTTGCTTATTCATCTTCTCTTCAGTTGAGAGGAGGTAAGCCTTGAATTCTCCACATATGAGAAGTAGGGGCCTGTGAGTTTCCTGGCCATGCTGTGTGAGATGCTACATACATAAATGTAGTTCATGGTTATGTTATCTTACGAATGCATTGATTTTCAGTTGCATTTCTATAATTACGGAATAGTTAACTGCATCCCAACTATGTATTAGCAAGTAAGTTCTCAGAGATAAAGAAATTGTTCCTGCCCTCAAGGGGATGCCCAGAGCCTGAAGGCAGTGAGGGTGTTGGGTGAAGAGGGAGAAACAGAGACAAGAAAGGCCATAGACATGTAAACAAACAATCTCAAGACAGAGTGATAACTCTTGGAACAGCAGTGGACACTGTGTTAGCTCAGAGTAAAGGTACTGAATCCAGGATGGGTGGAGAGAACTTTCCTTGATGAAGTTTGTGAAATGAAATCCAGGGAAAGGACACTGCAGACAGAGGAGGCAGCATATGGAAAGGCCAAAGGTGAGAAGAGATTTGCAAGCAGTTTGTATTTCCTGTAAAGTAGTGTGCAAAGAAGGGGGATGGGAAGGAGCTAGTGTTAAGATGAGGCTGGAAAGGAAGGCAGGACTCTTATCGTGGTAAATAGAAGCCACAGTCAGCACAGTGCTTTGGATTCATCCTCCGGCAAATGAAGAGGTGGGCAGAGACATCCTGGGGCAGCTCCTAAGATTACTGGATGGCATGGACAACATAATTGCCCTTCACTTTCACCCATGAAAAATGCCATGGCTTTAAATTGCATCAAACTGCAAAAGTGGAAACATTCTGTAAGACAAATATGGGTTAAAAATTCATATTTCAGGGGTGCCTGGGTGGCTCGGTCGTTAAGCGTCTGCCTTCAGCTCAGGTCATGATCCCAGGGTCCTGGGATAGGGCCCGCATCTGGCTCCCTGCACAGCGGGAAGCCTGCTTCTCCCGCTACCATTCCCTCTGCTTGTGTTCCCTCTCTCGCTGTGTTTCTCTCTGTCAAATAAATAAAATCTTAGGAAAAAAAAAGATAAAAAAATTTCATATTTAAAAAAAATAAATAAAAAATAAAAATTCATAATTCAATCCAGCATATTCCCTAGCTGGTGCTTACATGAACATTTTAGACCTACAGAATATGTGCTTAGAGACTTTCAGTTAAAGGAGATTTAAAAACCTAGTAATATTTAAAGAAAACTTTTAAGATAAAAAAGCTGGAATAGAAAAACTTTTCTAGAGATCCATTTGCCCTAACATTTTGGGACCTATTGCAGTTTTGATTTCTTTCTAATGGTTAAAAATGAATGCCTAGTTTTAAGAAGTTGGAACTATTAGCTCAAAGGGTTTAGGTCCTGTTGGCTCTCAGATTCTGATTCATGACTTGGGCTGTGGTTGTGTGGGGTGGGTTCACTTACCTGGAGTTGAGACTTTGCTGCCAGCTCCTGATAATATGGGGACTGGGAGTCAGTGAGCTCTGCCTTGAACCTCTGGTTTGCCTGAGTGATGCTCAGCTCCACCTTCCGCTCCAGTGGGCCCTCAGGTACCTTAGTGGAGTCTACTTTTCTTTCCTAAATTAAAAAATAAAAGTCTTCTCTTAAAATAAAGCATAAGCATATGTAATATTAAATAGTACATATTGATAATGTCCCAAGAAGTGTATTATGAAGGCTCAGTGCTTTTAGAACTAAAATCCCTTAACTAGAAGTGTCCTCTGAGTTTCATTGACAAAGTACCAAAGCTCCAATGAGTTAACTGTTTATAATCCTTGAGAACACTGTAATTTTATGGCTATGTGCTCTTAATGAAAGCATTTACACATATATACACACACATAATTCATAAATACTATATGCATATATACATACATAATCCCATCATTGGGGTGTGCCACATTCTTGTGTAACTTTATGAATACTCTTTGATGAGGACTGGATTACCCAAAATAACCTAAGGATGCTGAGCTATTACTTAATATTATCTTTTTTTAGGGAAGAGTCTAGACTGGTTTAATGAGACCATTTGTGCTTAAACTTCACACTGAAGCTAGTTAGTAAGCACTGTCAGGTCAAGAGAGGGTTTGAAATATCTCTCAGAAGAAATGGGATATTTGGGCCACCTTTGGTAGCATGTGACTTAGAAGAGAAGCACTCTTCTGAGGACCTGGATTTGGCCTCTGATCACAAGGGCCAGAGGTCATCCTTCTTGCCCTCTGGACTGGGAACAAGCAGGAGTCTCTCACTGTTTTGAATTCACCCAGGCCCCCAGGGTACAAATCCAGCCTAGAAATGGGTTTCAAACTTAGGGTTTGACAGATTTTCAATATTGGGCACTCAGATGATCATGAAATCTGAATAGCTTTCTTTCTTTCTTCCTTCCTTTCTTTCCTTCCTTCTTTCTTTCTTTTCTTTCTTTCTTTCAAAATTTTATTTATTTGACGGAGAGAGAGAGAGAGAGAGAGATCACAAGTAGGCAGAGAGGCAGGCAGAGAGAGGGGGAAGCAGACTTCCCGTTGAGCAGAGAGCCTGATGCAGGGCTCGATCCCAGGACACTGAGATCATGACCTGAGCCGAAGGCAGAGGCTTAACCCACTGAGCCACCCAGGCTCCCCTGAACAGCTTTCTTAATCATGTCTGTAGAAAATGGAAAGTCTTTGGTAATGTACATATTCTCTTATTAGTGAAATTAGAGCTGTGGAAGCTGAAAGAGACCAACCAATGGAAAATGACATGAGGGACAAATCTCATGTGGGTGGTAGTCAATGTAGTTTGTCTTCATTTCTTAGCACAAAGTCCTCTCTTCCATGGGACAGCAGCATAGCCTCTAACTTTAATAGAGCACACAGAGGATGCAGACTCACACCTGCCAGACTACTGATGTTTGTTTAACAAAAAGATTTCTTTCATTCATTCATTCATTCATTCATTCATTCATTCACTCACTCATTCATTCATTGAAATAACACACATTAAGCATCTGTATGGGTACAGAACAGTGCTAGGACATATGGGAAGTTAAAAGAAAAATATGGCATATGGTATTATCCTCTAGAAGCTTACCATTTCACTATGCATATTTAAAGTTCACATGAGACTTTTAAATTATTTTGATGTAATAGTGAGAATTCTCCTAATTTATTCTCTGCTACTGGATTAATTTTTCATGCTTCTCACCCAGCATCTTAGGTGATATTCTATTACTTATGGGATAAAATTCCAAACTTTTTTCTTGACCTCCAAGGTTCTCGACAATCTGATCTCAATCTGCTTGAATAATTTTATTTATTTTTTTATATATTTTTTCATGAAAATTTTTTTTAAATTAAACTACTAAGTAGGCCCCAGTTAGTAAATTCTATTTTTAAAAAGTTTTTATTTTAATTCCAGTTAGTTAGACATATGTTATTTTAGTTTCAGGTGTACAATATAGTGATTCAACACTTCCATACATCACCCTCTGCTCATGCCAACTCCAGTCCTTAATCCCCATCACCTATTTCACCCATCCCCCAACCCGTCTCCCCTCTGGTAACCATCAGTTTGTTCTCTATAGTTAAGAGTCTGTTTCCGGGTTTCTCTCTCTTTTTTCCTTTGCTCATTTTTTTTGTTTCCTAAGTTCCACATCTGAGTGAAATCATATGGTATTTTTCTTTCTCTGACTGACTTATTTCACTTAGCACCATACTGTCTAGTTTCATCCACCTCATTGCAAATGGCAAGATTTCATTCCTTTTTATGGCTGAGGAATATTCCATTGCATATATATGCACCACATTTTTTTTATCCATTCATCAGCTGATAGATATTTGGGCTGTTTCCGTAATTTGGCTATTGTAAATAATGCTGCTATAAACTGGGGTGCATGTATGTGTTTGGATTAGTGTTTTTGTATTACTTGGATAAATACCCAATAGTGTAATTACTGGATTGTAAGGTGGTTCTATTTTTAACTTTTTGAGGAACTTCCACATAGTTCTCCAGAGTGGCTCCACCAGTTTGCATTCCTACCAATAGCTCAAGAGGGTTCCTTTTTCTCCACATCCTTGCCAACATCTATTATTTCTTATGTTGTTATTTTAGCCATTCTGACAGATGTGAGGTGCTATCTCATTGTATTTTTTGCATTTCCCTGATGATGAGTGATGATGAGCATCTTTTCATGTGTCTCATGGTCATCTGTATGCCTTTTTTTGAAAAATGTCTCTTCATGTTTTCTTCCCTTTTTAAATTTGGATTATTTGTGTTTTGGGTATTAAGTTTTATAAGTTCTTTATATATTCTGGATAACAACCTTTTATCAGATATGCCATATACAAATATCTTCTCCCATTCTGTAGATTGTCTTTTAGTTTTATTTTCTTCACTGTGCAGAAGCTTTTTATTTTGATGTAGTCCCAAGAGTTTATTTTTGCTTTTATTTCCCTTGTCTCAGGAAACATATCTAGAAATAAGTTGCTATGGCTGATGTCAAAGAGGTTACTGTCTATATTCCCTTCTAAGATATTTATTGTTTCCTGTCTCACACTTAGGTTTTTAATGTATTTTGAATTAATTTTTGTGTATGGTATAATAAAGTGGTCCAATTTCTTTCTTTTGCATGTTGCTGTCCAGTTTTCCCAACACTATTTTGTTGAAGAGACTGTCTTTTTCCCATTGGATATTCTTTCCTGCTTTGTCAAAGATTTTTTGACCATACGGTTGTGGGTTTATTTCTGGGTTTTCAATTCTGTTCCATTGATCTATGTGTCTATTTTTGTGCCAGTACCATACTGTTTTGGTTACTACAGCTTTGTAATTTAACTTGAAGTCCAGAATTGTGATGCCTCCAGCTTTGCTCTTCCTTTTCAAGGTTGCTTTGGCTATTTGGGGTCTTTTGTGGTTCCATACAAATTTCAAGGTTCTTTGTTCTAGTTCTGTGAAAAATGCTATTGGTATTTTGATAGGGATTGAATTAAATGTGTAAATTCCTTTGGGTAGTATAGACATTTTAACAATATTTATTCTTCCAATCCATGAGCAAGGAATGTCTTTCCATATCTTCATGTCATCTTCAGTTTCTTTCATCAGTGTTTTTACAGTTTTCAGAATACAGGTTTTTCACCTCTTTGGTTAGATTTATTCCTAGATATCTTTTTTTGGGGGGGGGTACAATTGTAAGTGGAATTGTTCCTGCTTGAACGATTGTATCATTTCTCCCTGCACTGACTACCAGATACCAATTGATAAGATACCACATCGCTTGTGCTAATCTCCTGACTAGAAACCCTCTTCACTGCTCCCCATGCTCACCTCCAACACTAAAACATGAGGACACACACATACACACACACACTTTTTTACTTCTTACTAAAATTTTATGGTTCATTTAAAATAATATTTCCTCTGATTGTTTAGGGCGGAAATCTTTGCCTCCTCTAATCTCCTGAAGCAGTGAATAATGTTTGAATTTTTCATTTAATACCTATGCCATGCTCACCTAGGGTCTTTTTATATGCTATGCTAATCTTATCACCCCACATATAATCTCCTGAATCCAGTATAATTCTAGCACTCCATTAAATCTCCTGAAGCTAAAAAAAAAAAAAGGCTATTTATTTATTTAAGATTTATTTACTTATTTAACAGAGAGAGATCATAAGTAGGCAGAGAGCCAGATGCGGGGCTTGAACCCAGGACCCTGAGATCATGACCTGAGCCGAAGGCAGGGGCTTTAACCCACTGAGCCACTCAGGTGCCCCAAAAGTGGCCATTTATATACAAAACTCTCTGTGAATATACATGACTGGGGGTCACATCCTTTGCAACCTGTTCTGGTCTATCATTTTGTTTCATTCTATACATCTGCCATCTTCAAGTACAGCAATTAGGTTATTTTGTTGTACTTATTTGCATTATAAATTTTTTGAAGGCAGGAACCGTGTCTTATTCATCTTAGGCATCTTTGGCACATACCCCAATGTCTGGCACATCAGAGAATTTTAGTAAAATGTTTGCTGAATGAAAGAATAAGTGATAGATGCAGGTAATAAAAAGGATAAGAGGAGGATGTGATGAATATGAAAGGAAATGTTCAGGGGATATTTACTGCAGAAGGGGGGACCTATACTAGATTTTGAAGAATATGGGACACAAGTAATGTGAGAAAAGAGAAGGCAAACCAGAGTTGTCTTTGAAATTTTATAGTGAATACATTTAATCTCAATAATTTAAAAAAAAAAAATTTTTTTCCCAACAGCACTTTTCACTGTTCCTGGACTAGTATTTTTGAGAAAAAACAGGACATTTTAATTCTTTGTTCACAGTGATAGTTCCAGCGAATCGGCAGCCTACAGGCCAGATAGAATGGCCAGCAAGGCTCTCATCCCCCAATTTTCCTGTAGAGCTGGTAAGACTGAACTTCTTGTCCTTCTCGTCCTCACCACCTGGGTTTTAACCCGTGCCTTGTGGGGAGGTTTCCAGGAGAGGAAAGGCTAGTGAAGTCTCACAGACCACAGGGAAGTGCAGGGAAGTACACTGCAGTGGCAGTGTAAGGATGAGAAGGTCCGGGCTTAGATGGGTCGCCCCTATACTGCTGCCCCCTTCTGAACTTGCTGCCCACTGCCTGCTGTCACAGCCTATCACCTCTGAGTAAAGAGGACAGAGTTTTTCGGCTTCAGCGCCAAGTGTCTGGCTCAAAGATTCTGGAGCAGTTAAAATGTCCCCCTTTTTTGATAACCGACATTAAATTCTGTAACATATTCTCTCCTCCTTCAAGTCTTTTCACACAAAGAGAGCAGTGTGGCCAGGACTCCTCTTTGCCTGAGAACATTGTATTTTTCCCCATTTGACATGCAGGATTTCAGTTATTTCGGTATTTCTCTGATCTACTCATGCTGGCCATGACTGAAAGCAAAACTTCTCCTTATTGTCAGCCCAAGATTACACTTTAGTGGAGAAGAAGCCTGACTGACTGACTGATAGATTTATTCATTCTTTATTTTAATGCTTGGTTAGTACCTGCTGTATATAGGTTCTGTTAGGTACTGGGGGGGAACGGGCCCCTGCCATCCTGGAGTTTATAATTAAGTTGCTTCTTGCAATTCCTCCCACCTTATTCTAGATTTCAATCTATTTTCTCCTCAGTCCCTAGAGGAAGGAAGAATCCCGACTAGAACAAAGTCACTGACTCTTAACTGTAGTGATAAAAATGCAACACTAGTAATACTGAATGGCTAGTTCACCTATTCTCTTTTTTTGTGTTACTAATAAAACAAAAACAGGCATGTGAAGAGATAGACTGACTCTCAGAACTTCTTACTATTGTAGGTATCTTGGTGTCATTGAAGAGTGTGTCATCCAGAGTGAGTGGGAAGGGTCCAAGGGAGACTTTGGCAATATCTGTGGAAATTAAAAACATTAAAGGCACAAAAATGAGATTGGAGAAGTTTACATTAGAACAAAGTTAAAATTTCATACAGTTTTTCTGTCATTCTGAAATTTACAGATGTGGGATGCCTTCTTACCTCATTTTTTTTTAAGATCACATAAATATGTAAAAAAAAATCACATAAATATGTTCTTGAGAAAAATATAACTCAAACTTTTGATCCTAGTTGATCCTAGTTGAAGTCTCCATTCTTTTCTAGGTGCTATACTAGTTTGGTGCTATCCTAGGTATGTTACAGTTAAATGGTTTTGCCTATGGGATTTATTAATTTTTCCACTTATGACTATATAAAGGATGCAAGACAGATATTTATTTTAAATTTATTTATTTGAAAATATTGGTAATGATTGTCTCCAAGTTGTAGGATAATACATGATTTGGCTTTGCCTTTATTCTTTTCCAGGTTTTTCAAGTTTTATACAATGCATTTAAATTATTTTCTTTTAGATTTTTTTTTTTTTTTTTTTTTTGATTTGACAGAGGGAAACACAGCGAGAGAGGGAACACAAGCAGAGGGAATGGTAGCAGGAGAAGCAGGGTTCCCGCCGAGCAGGGAGCCTGATGTGGGGCTCGATCCCAGGACCCTGGGATCATGACCTGGGCCAAAGGCAGACACTTAACGACTGAGCCACCCAGGTGCCGCTTAAATTATTTTCTAAAGTTAGAAATATCACTTAGCTTTGAGAAAGTATATTATGAATTCTGTCAACTTCAATTAAGGATTGCTTTTTAAATAATATACTTTCATGATCATTAGAATTAAGGTTCAGGAGCAGGTGTGAGGAGATCTAAGCTTACCTGTAGAAAACACAGGAGTCTCACCAGGCTCTCCGAATGTCTCCTCTGTAGATGTTTCATCTTTTCTATCACCACAGCAGAAAAGAAAGAAGAGGTGGTGAAAAGGAGCTTGATAACAATAGGGGAAATGCATTTACTTTTCCTATACCAATACACCTAAAAAGTAGAGAAAAACTCTTTAAAACTGGGTTTGCCTATTTCTTTCATTATAGAAGTAATCTTGAAGTGTATTGTCTTTGAAGAAAAATTCAAACAACTCCTGAAAATGGTTATGTTTGACTCCAGGGTTTTCCACAAGCATCTTTCATGTGGTCCTGGGGATCATTTTCATCATAAGCAAAACTGGTCTTTGGGGCTTGATATTTTATAGTCCCATTGTACTTGCACTGTGTCCTTGACATCAAAGATAATTGCATGACATGATCTATGATTGAATGTTCTTGTTAAATCTCAGATCCTCAAACCTGCAAATCCAGAGAGTCCTTAAGTTAATTTACTAAAGTAACTCTTGTGGTTATAGTAATAGGAGAGAGGGAGATTTTTGGATAATGCAGGTATATTAAATCCTTATTCTGGACACAACCATTGTCTGTAGGAATTATGGGTAGGTTGGCAGTGCCATGCAGTGGCAGTCTGGATGATATCTAAGGGCAAATCCAAGGGCATGGTTGTATAGCTGTCTGTTATAACACTGGTCCATTCCAGCAAGCAAGTTTTATATAGAAAGGAGTAGCAGTAGTGATATCTTTTGAAGTTCATCGAAAGATTTGTTACTATAAACTATTAGGTCTAATTATCTTGTATCTGTGTTAGTATAATTTAGTCATAGTTGACTAATATATTTGATCCAGTTTTCTGTGATTCATGATGATGGGAAGACCAAAGGAAATGCCTCTCTGTTGTAGAGTCATCTAGATTGGCTATAGACAATGGGACCATCTACATACATATTACTAACACACCCAATTTTGCCAAAAATAGAGGTAATATACAAAATATTATCCATTGGCCTGGCATGGGCTCTGACCAATTAGAATAGATGTAAACATGGAGGACTATACTGGTACACACAGGCTAAATATAAATTCAGACCATTTTGGAATTAGGTATTCTTGTTTGTTTCTACTGGTATTGTGCTATATAAAGAAATAGTTTTTATGGATATCATATTTATAAAGATTTCATATCAAACATTAGAGCATTTGTGATTTTGACAATTTTCCTTTTTTTATTTTTCACTTTATAGAACTTTGTTTATAGTAAGATCTCTTTCCTCCCATTATAACTTTGGTACCCCTGTCTTACCTTGCTGTAAAAAAGAAAACAACCAAGAGGAATAGTTATTAAAGTGCTGGCTATGGCATTAGTTACAACTCAATAGCCCATGTCATGCAGGATCCTGTGTCAGATGCTATTTCCTCATTCTTTGCCACTGGGTATGATTCTGCCACTACAACAGCAATCTAGACCATCACTCAGAAGCTATAGTTTGGGAAGCTGGGACATTGGGTTCTTTCACTGGCTTTTATTTTAAAGTCATTTGAAAATGGCAGATTTATGGGCTATTCAGGTGAGAAAGTTTTCTGTTTTGTCTTCCTAGAAAGGTTTGAAATAACAGGCTTGCCTGCCTGCCTGCCTTCCTTCCTTCCTTCCTTCCTTCCTTCCTTCCTTCCTTCCTTCCTTCCTTCCTCCCTCCCTCTCTCCCTCCCTCCCTTCCTCCCTCCCTTCCTTTTTCCCTCCCTCCCCCCCTTCCTTTCTTTCCAACTTGGTAATCAGAGTTAATGTAAACTGTTTGTCTCTTGCTACTTAGCAATTCTTTCTAGCAATGTTGGTAGTAGACACGGGAGTGGATGGGATGATTCTATTTCTTTCTTGGATAGCTATTTCCTGTAATTTTTTTTTTTTTTAAAGATTTTACTTACTTGATAGAGAGAAACACAGCAAGAGAGGTAACACAAGCAGAGGGAATGGTAGCAGGAGAAGCAGGCTTCCTGCTGAGCAGGGAGCCTGATGTGGGGCTTGATCGAAGGACCCTGGGATCATGACCTGAGCCGAAGGCAGACGCTTAACGACTGAGCCACTCAGGCGCCCCTATTTCCTATAATTTTTAATATATTTTTTTAATCAAGTCTTGGTATATTTTGTTGGGTTTTTTTTTATGGACTGATGGCCTCTGCTTTTCTTTCTTTTCCTTTTTTTGAAAATGGAGGAATAAGTATCTTCCTATAGTTAATCAAAAGAGTGAATATCTGTATCTTGTGAACAAAGTTAATACTCTAGTACTAAGATTTTCCTCAATCACATTATTACTTCTCATAACAACTTTTTAAAATTTCTAGAGTGGCTCTGTAGACTTATCAATTAACAAAATATATGAGGATTTTGCTCAGGTCTGTGGTGGTGGGTGGAGAGATATGAAAAGGTTCCTGCCCTTGAGGAGTTTAAACTCTTGTAGGAAAATCTGGTAAAGCGAGGAAGTGTTAAATAAAAATGTAAGTGCCAGAAGGAGTACAAAGTTCAAAGCAGGGAGATACTGCTGCCGGCTCAAACAGGCTGTTAAGACATCATGGGGTCCATGTAGGACTCCACTACAAGCTTGAAAGAGAGTAGGATTTGGATAGGTAACGTAGAAAAGGCAGATTCTTCTAGGCAAGTGGGAAAGGCCAGGGGTCAGAATCCAGGATGAGGAAGGTGTGGTCTATGTGCAGTGGCAGTGAGTGGTATGGTGGCAACAGTGGGATCATGGGTAATGGGTGCAAAGTTGGAAAGGTCAGAGGGTGAAAGGTCTCAACTGATTAGTTTGGCCTCTGCCCCAGTGAAGGTCCTGGCAGGACACAGATGGCTCACTCATTGTGGGGTGCTGTGAGTAAAGTTTAAAAAAGGAATTACTTATTAAGTTGTGGGAAGAGTATAAGAGCAACCACAAGGCCGAGTGCAGTCCCCCAGGGCTGGTAACAGTGGGGTGCTCAAAGTACCCTTAGCCCAGTTACCACGAACCAGAGACAGAGAAGGATCTGTAGAAAGCTGCTTGACAGGAGCTAAGATGAAGTTGAAGGAGGACAACAGCCCTTGGAGACGTCGCAAATTGGAGGTGAGGGGAGGTGAGAAATTCACTCACTTCATTCTCTCCTCTCTCCCTGATCTCCTGCTTCCCACTGGCTGGTCCTACTTAGGAGTCAGGGCAAAGGCTGTGCGTGACTCTGTCCTTACCAATCAGCCTTCTGTACACAGAGCATGAGGGGAACAGTGGGCAGAGGATATTCAGAAGGGTAAGAGGAAGATCTGGGAATCTTTTGAATCTTTTGAATTGAACAGGGCTCAGTGAAACAAAAGGAATTTTTTTCAGGCTTATTAATCCAGGGGCAGTTATGCAAGTTAAGGAGGGGAAGAGGTTAGAGGCAGGGAAATCCATTAGGGAGATCAGCTTTGACATTTTTCACAGCGTAAATTAGAAGAGGTTGTTGGCAAAGGGAATAGAAATGAAGGAACAAATGTGAAAAGCATTATAAAGAATTGTCAGTAATTCATTCAGCCAAATTTGTGTCTCTTTTAGTATTATCTTCAGGATTAGATTTCTAAATATTATAAAATGTATGTAATTTGTGTTTAGAGTTTGTTTCTCTTCTTTAATCATTTTATCTAATGTACTTTTCCCTGTTTTTTTCTCATTTTGATTTTCTTATTTGATATTCAGTTCTTGCTGAGAGTATAGCTCAGTGCTTTGGTAATTTAGTTTGAGAAATACTAATGCTTTATAGAATACCAAATGAGAGTTCGAAATGCAGGCTGCTCTCTGATTGTATTAGTATTTTCCTGATGTAACTAATAGTTTATCATAAAGTCTAAAAAATCAAGCTATTTTAATTGTTCTATATCTTAGAAATGAAAATACATATTAGATACTTAACACATAGTAATGAATCCATTTTATCTGCAGACATAGTGCCAGCATCCATCTCAGTCTTTAGGGTCTATCCATTTCCCCTTTATATACTCATTTATCTTTAGCACAGTATATGCATAATTTGTCTGTCAGAATAACCTACACAGATCTCAGTGCTGACATAATATCATAAAGGTACAATAGCTCAGTCTCACTCCATTATATGATCTTTCAAAAGTCAAGAGCATGCTGCACTCTATTTTGGGTACTTACCTCTCAGGGAAGTGTCTCTGTTTTATTCTCTGCAGAAAGATAAAAAGTAATTTTACCAGGAGAAAATGTCAACTGAAGAGCTAACGTCTATTTTCATCCCCTTTTCCCTTTAACTTCACTTCAACCAGCCTGTACAATGCTATTTTGCAAAAATAAAATTCTTGTTGGCCTTATGAGATATCTCTAACCACTTCTTCAACTAACCCTTATGCAGTGGAAACCAGTCGAAAAGGGGCAGGGACTGGGGAGGCCTGGGAGCTATTTAGACAGTGTGCAAAACGTACAGCGTTTAGGCTCACCTGCTGAAGAAGATCCAGGTGCTCCTGGGAATTGCTGAAATTTTTTCCAATGTCAAAGAGGCAGAAAGTCTCCTGCTGACAGAGGCTGACCCAGTGCTGGTATTCCCCTGGGTCAGGGATGCGATCCAGAAAGATCCGATATGCTTCCCACACTGCTTCCTGACACACTGCAATGCAGCACCATTAAGGAGCAGAAAATGGCCACATCCAAAGATGATCGATCCCTGTTTCCCAGCCCAAGCATAACCTTAGAACATGGAGCGCTCTTTGATGGCTTATGTGGACACACTAATTTATAGCCCACAGAAATTAATTCATTTAACAAATATATATTGAACCCCTCTATGTGCTATAGAGAAAAATAAAAGAAGAAAGATAGGGAATATTAGAGAGAGAGAGAAAGAGAGAGAAAGGCTGTAGTTTAAAGTAAGGCAGTTGAGGAAGGCCTCACTATAAAGGTGACTTTTGAGCAGTATGGAGAAGGCCTAAGGCTGGAGAACGCTCTGAACATTGAAGGAACAGCAAAAGGTCAGTGTGACCAGGGCAAGGATGACAGTAAAAGAGGATGAAGACAGAAAGATGAGGTGAGGGGAACAGGGATGATGTAGGGCCTTGTGGACCAATAATCTTCAAACTGGGGCATAGGAACCTGGCTGTATTTAAAGACTTTTCAAGGGATAAAGAGGCACACAGACAATTTAAAAAGAATAAATATTTAGGTTTCATTTTTCCTATCATGCTTCCCTAATGTCTGTCTGTCTGAGTACACACCTTTCCTTTTTCACTTTCCCTTTGGCCCTCATCCTACCCCATTTATCCCTCCCTAATCTTACTGCAGCTCAGTGCCTCTAAGTTGCCACACAAAGGGACCATATCAAATAACAGTGTTGAGGTTAAGAAACCAACTGAACTCAGTTGAGGGGTAATGCTTGTTTTTGTAGCAGGGTGGTTTCTGATTCTTTGCTTTTAATACATTAGAAGAAGCCTAATGGAATTGACAGCTGACAAATCATTAAAAATAATGACAGATCATGGTGTGATTATAAGCATATAATGTCAAAGCAACTTAAAGAATAAAGATATTACTAGAACAAAACTCCCATCTGTTTACATCTATTTATTTACATTTAAGTTTTCTCAATATTAAGGGAAACCAAGTAGAAAAAATCAGGATAAAATTGATGCTAAATCCTATCTCATTTTGGCAACACATAATATGAATAATAAGTAATGGTACATAAACTAATATGAGGAACAACACCAAAGCACCCCATGTGTCTGGAGGTCGAAGCTAATGAAATTTAAGCTACAGGCCCTTCATTTAAACTGGCCTCTTCCAAAGTCTTGTTCCTAAATTTGTATTTGTAAATGTTAGTCCTACAAAACCTGTACGTGATCTTATACCTGTCAAGAGAAATTTACTTAAATTTTTTGTTAAATTTGTATCTATTTGTTTTAATCAACTATATATTAAAAGCAATTATAAATGCAACTGAATCCAGGAATTTCTTTGTAGACATAAAGCCTATAGTAACAGGAAATAAATAAAATCTATAATATAAATTTATACATGTATTTCTGTTATTGAGAATTATGTAAGAATAACCACTAACAGACTTTCAAGCATAAAATACATTACATTAAGATAAGGTTGTGAAGTGGGAAGTGGAGTGGAAATGTGGTTATATGAAGGAAAAGGATCCTTGGGCATTTCCTACTATTGAGA
This sequence comes from Procyon lotor, assembly GCA_028646535.1. NCBI lineage: Eukaryota > Metazoa > Chordata > Mammalia > Carnivora > Procyonidae > Procyon > Procyon lotor. The sequence goes on along the minus strand of CM053608.1, from coordinate 70,665,546 downwards.
AGAGTACATGAAGGCAGGCACTATGGAGTATTTGATGGGAACTATTGCATAGCTATGGTAGATTCTACTAGATGCATATGAATGCTCTAATTTTTGTTTTATTTTCAATTTCAATATTCACAACTCACCAGAAGTTGCATCTTATCCAATTATTTAAACTTATGATGAAAAACTTCAGATGTTAACTGAAAAGTATGCGAAGGGGTACATAGTTTAAAAATTATTTTAGAGTATAAAGTGAGGGTCAAAAGTTAGATGACATCTGTCATAAGCAATTATAATATGTTGATTTTTACCTCAGGAGAAATGGGGAGCAATTGAAGGATTTGGGGCAGAAGCTGACATCACCTGACTTTCTAAAGAAACTCTGCCTACCTATTGAGAGAAGAGGTTGGGGGAAGAAGCAAGGTGAGAGAAGACCAGTTTGGAGACTCTTATTCCTTTGCTTTATCCCCCCTCACTCCACATTTTTATATGTTGGGATTTTCTTAACTTTTTGTTTTAAGAGGCAAAGAGAATTCCAGACCAATAGAAGCTCAGGTTAATTTACCAGCAGCCACCTCACTAGAACCCACAAAGCCAGGAGTGGGTGCAGTCCCCTCCACCTCAAATGTGCCATCGAGTTTTCCACAACTGGGAAAGTAACAGGGGTGAGCACATCTGGGGAGCAAGTGAATAGCTTCACCAGGAGAACCCACTTTTGTGAATGCTATCTTCCTCTGGCCAGGCGAGGATCAGAGGGTTGTAATGCCTTTTCCAATAACAACAATCATACAGTCTTTGATCTTCATATCTACTCAAGGGTCTACATACAAAGAAGAAGGAAACAATACTTGAATATCTTGAGACTTGCCCGAATCTTAAAGAGTTGCGTGTCCAGACTAAGCAAACCAGTTGCCCTTGCTATGTTTCTCATCTACTTACTCCATACTCTTTTTTGGGATGTTATTTTGACCTCCCATCTCTCCCCAATGCACCTGTTAATTTAGTTCAAATCACATTTAAGTGCTAGAGATACAGCATTTATGTGTATATAAAATTGAGTAGTGCTGCCTTTGAGGTCTTAATGTTGGTGACTTTCACTGATAATATCTGTGTGTGAAACATCTGGGAGAATATAATATGATAATCCTTCTATTTACCAGTTCAACATACCCTCAGGCATTTTACTTTTGATCTCAGGTTAAGTCTTCCTTTTATTTCAGTCCAATTTAAGGCTTGTTTTTGTGCCTACATCTTCCTAGCTCTGCTCCTTTCTCTGCTGCCCTTTCTCTTATTTCAGAGACACAGAACACCCTCACTCCCATTAAAATCTCCATTTCATAAAGGCTCTGAGAGAACTTTCTCCCTGAAGCCCAAATGTCTAAAGCTGCTTAAAGAAGTATTTCCCAGAGAGGAGAAATCACAGCCAACATCACATAAATACAAACAATTTTAATAAGAGAACATTATGAAAAATTATTTTCCAACAAGTTGGGCAATCTGGAAGAAATGGATAAATTCCTAGAAACATAAATTACCCAAAACAGGAAGAAATAGAAAACTTGAACAGAATAACCAGCAAAGAACCTGAATCGGTAATAAAAAACCTGTCAACGAAAGTCCAAGCCAGAGGCTTCCCAGGAGAATTCTACCAAACATTTAAGGAAGAATTAACAACTATTCTTCTTAAACGATTCCAAAACATAGAAATGAAAGTAAACTTCTAAACTCACTCTTCAAGACCAGCATTATCTTGATTCTAAACCCAGACAAAGACCACACTAAAAAAGAGAACTACAGGCCAATATCTTTGATGAACATGGATTAAAATATTCTCAACAAAATCTAGCAAATTACATCCAACAGTACATTAAAAGAATCATTCAACACGATCAGTGGGATTTATTCCTGGGCTGCAAAGGTGGTTCAATACTCACAAATCAATGAGATATACCACATTAATAAAAGAAAGGATAAGAACCATATGATCCTCTGAACAGATGCAGGAAAAGCATTTGATGAAGTATAACACCCATTCTTAATAAAAACCCTCAACAAAGTAGGGATAGAGGGAACTTACCTCAACATCATAAAGGCCATATATGAAAGACCCCCCCACAGATAATATCATCCTTAACCAGGAAAAACTGAGAGCTTTTCCTCTATAGTCAGAAACAAGAAAGGGATGTCCACTCTCGTTGTTACCATTACTGAAGTCCTAGCCTTTGCAATCAGACAATAAAAAGAAATAAAAGGCATCCAAATAGAGAAGGAAAAAGCCAAACTTTCACTATTTGCAGATGACGTGATACTCTATGTAGAAAACTCAAAAAAGATTCTACCAAAAAATTGCTACAACTGATACATGAATTCAGTAAACTCATAGGATACAAGATCAACATACAGAAATCTGTTGTATTTCTATATACCAATAATGCAGCACTAGAAAGAGAAAGCAAGGAATTGATTCCATATAATTGCACCAAAACCCATAAGATATCTAAGAATAAACCTAAACAAAGAGGTAAAAGATCTGTATTCTGAAAACTATAAAATGCTAATGAAAGAAATTGAAGATAACACAAAGAAATGGAAAAACATTCCAGGCTTGTGTATTAGAATAACAAAGATTGTTAAAATGTCTATACTACCCAAGCAATCTACACATTTAGTGCAATCCCTATCAAAATACAGCATTTTTCATAGAGCTAGAACAAACAATCCTAAAATTTCTATGGAACCATAAAAGACCCTGAATAGCCAAAGCAATCTGACAAAGAAAAACAAAGCTGGAGGCATCACAATTCTGGATTTCAAGTTATATTACAAAGCTGTAGTGATCAAGACAATATGGTATTGGTACAAAAACAGACACATATATCAGTGGAAAAGAATAAAAAAAACCCAGAAATAAATCCACAACTATATGATCAACTAATCTTCAATGAAGCAGGAAAGACTATCTATCCAATAGAAAAAGGATAATCTCTTCAACAAATGCTGCAGGGAATATTGGACAGCAACATGTAAAAGGATAAAACTGGATCTCTTTCTTACATCATACACAAAAAATAAATTAAAATGGATGAAAGATCTAAATTTGAGACAGGAAACCATCAAAATCCTAGACGAGGACAAAGGCAGCAACCTCTTTGATAATGGCCAGAGGAACTCCTTAGTAGACATGTCTCCTGAGACAAGGGAAACAAAAGCATAAAAGGAACTATTGTGACTTCATCAAGATAAAAAGCTTCTGCACAGCAAAGGAAATAATAGATAAAACTAAAAGGCAACCTACAGAATGGGAGAAGACAAGTGACATATCTGGTAAAGGGTTAGTATACAAAATATATAAAGAACTTATAAAACTCAACACCCAAAAAACAAATAATCCAATTTAAAATGGGCAGAAGGCATGAAGAGACATTTTTCCAAAGAAGACATATGGATGACTAATAGGCACATGAAAAGATGCTCAACATCACTCATCATCAGGGAAATGCAAATCAAAATTACAGTGAGATATTACCTCACACATGTCAGACTGGCTAAAATGAACAACACAGGAAACAGCAGATGCTGGTGAGGATGTGGAATAAGTGGAACCCTCTTGCACTGTTTGTGGGAATACAAACTGGTATAGCCACTCTGGAAAACAGTACGGGGATTCCTCAAAAAGTAAAGAATAGAACTACCCTATGATGCATAATTGCACTACTAGATATTTACCTAAATGATACAAAAACACAGATTTGAAGAGGTACATGCATCCTGATGTTTATAGCAGCATTATCAACAGTAGCCAAACTATGGAGAGAGCCCAAATGTCCATTGACTGACAAAAGGATAAAGAAGATACGGTGTATACACACACACATACACACACACACACACACACACACACACACACACACACACACACACACAATGGAATATTACTCAGCCATCAAAAAGAATGAAATCTTGCCATTTGCAATGATATGGATGGAGCTAGAGTGTAATATGCTAAGTAAAATAAGTCAGAGAAAGACAAAACCATACCATTTCACTCATATGTGGAATTTAAGAAATGAAACAGATGAACACTGGGGGGAGAAGAGAGGCAAACTATAAGACAGACTCTTAACTATAAAGAACAAACTGAAGGTTGCTGGAGGGAGGTTTAAGGGGGATGGGTTAAATGGGTGATAAGTATTAAGGAGGACACTTGTGTTGAGCACTGGGTGTTATATGTAAGTGATGAAACACTCAATTCTACTACTGAAACTAATACTACACTACATGTTAACCAACTGGAATTAAAAGAAAAAAAGAAAAGAATTATTTCCCTGGGGCATTGTTATTTACAGGGATTAAAATGTGAAAGATGAAACAGGGACCAGTAGTTTTTCTTTAGACTTTCTTTTTTTTTTTTTAAAGATTTTATTTATTTGACAGAGAGAAACACAGCGAAAGAGGGAACACAAGCAGAGGGAATGGTAGCGGGAGAAGCAGGCTTCCTGCCGCGCAGAGAGCCCGATGCAGGGCTCGATCCCAGGCCCCTAGGATCTGACCTGGGCCGAAGGCAGACGCTTAACGACTGAGCCACCCAGGCGCCCCTCTTTAGACTTTCTAAGGGGCAGGTTGTTTTGGTAACTGCTCTGATATCATTTTTCTAACCTCCTCGCTTAGTATAAAGCAGGAGGTGTAGAATCTTTCTGTGATTGGGAGAACAGAAGCACCAGCCCATGTCCCACCAGGAGAGTTCCCCCACCCTGACCAAGGGGTCATCAAAAGAACCCTTGAAAGTTGAAGCATCAAAGGCTAGGAGGAGTCTGAAAACTTCTGAAAGCTGGGTTTTCTAACCCTTTAACTTACCTGTTATCTAACTTACACCACCATCCTTCCCTAAATCTACCAGGAGAGATTTCTGCAGGGATTCTAGGGAAATCCGAAACCTTGCCTCTTCAGTCTTCCCACAGTTGCTGGCCAATGTCTGAAATCTGACCACAGAGTCTTAATCTTTCTGCTGAAAGCTATACGGTAGGCTCTTTGGCAATGTGGGAAGACCCCAGGGAACATGCATCCTAGAGGTAAGGCATGGCTTGGGATAGTAATTCGCATTTGTAAGGATTCGGTTAGACCAATGGTATGTAAAAATGTCTGCCACTGGGTTGGGCACGCATTAGACGGAGAGATAACACACTGGAGTAGGAGTCAGAACGCTGGGTTCTAACCTTGCTCTGCCACCAATGATGGCTCTGACTTAGCATGCCACCTCATTTTCAAAATTTCTGTTGTGGGGGTGTTGGCTAGATGTCTCTAGACCAGTGCTTTTAGATCTTTAGAGTGAAATGGATTACCAGGGGATCTTATTAAAATACAGATTCTGGAAGTGGATATGATGGGGTGAAAGTAAGTTGCATTTCTATCAAGCAGCCAGATGCCTGTGATGCTGCTGATCTATGGACAACACATGGAGAAGCAAGAACTAGGATGCCCTCTATCTTAAAATTTCTCTAAGGCATACATTAATGTGAAAGAAAGAGCTAGCTTCTGATATTGAGGTTGGAACAGAGGTGGAGGGAAAGAGAAGAAGGAGGAGGAAGAAGAGGGAGAGGAGGAGAACAAGGGAAAGACAGGGAGGGAGATACAGAGAGGGGAAGGGATTTGAAAGGGGTTCGCCTGGGTAGGAGCACAGGGTTCCCCTGGGAGACTACCCGAAACAAACTTGCCTGTCTTGCATTTGTGCTTTGGGATGAGTATGTTTATGGGTCTACCATGAAGCTCAGATCACTTTCATTTGTGTTGCTTTAAGCAATAGAAAAATAAATATCTCAATATTCCATTTGATTTGATGAATGTGGAGGCTTTCTTAAGTTTGAAAGATGTCAAAAGATGATTTTGTAAAAGCAGCAACAAAAACAATAAGTGTGTTACTCTGTCAAAGGAGCACCATTTTGTAGCTAGGTATTATTTCTTGTTTCTTTGTGAACCAATTTGTTAGACTTAAGAAACCCATGCTGATGAATAGTAAAATTTCATATCACCCAGGGGTAGCTATAAAGATAATGGACAGTCCATTACTGTGGGGAGAAAAACAGTGGTTTGTTTCATCCAGAAAAGCAAGAATGAAAAAGGCAAACCTAGTCAAGAATAAAGAATAAAATTCAGAGTTAAAGATCTGGTTGCAGCAATAAATAGTCTATTTTATAAATACCTGTGATGAATCCTATTTGTGAATGTCATAAAGAATTAGAAGTTATATGAAAATAGCAGTTGTGCTCATACTCAATGTGATGCATATGCTATATATTTCATTTCCATTCATGAACAAATAACATGAAATTTACCAGTGTCATCTGATCAATGTGCAGGCACATTCAAAATGAATAATTTACACATTTATTGTCTTTTCTTTGCATTCCCAATGGCCTCTTTGCCTCCTATACCCATCAATAAGCATTTACTCAGAAACTGCTGTGCAGAGGTGCCATGTTAGGACCTCAGAATAATAATATAGTGTGTTTGATTTACTATAATTAGAGTTCTCCTTTTGACTGTGATCTGACAGCACTTGTCATTTCTCTGTGGGTGTGGCTTCTGTGGGAAAGCAAATGTCTCTTCCACATAAAATGAGACATATGAGGAACATAAGGCTTGATATTTTTGAGACTGTTAGTTATGCCTCCAAAATCCAGCAAAAACTCCCCAGACTAACTCAACCTTTGTACATTTTACAGATAAGGATACTCAAGAACTTTGTAGGATGTTGGTATCATGAAAGAGGTTCTCTGCTGTCGTAATTTGCAATACATCATAGGTTAGAATTGAACCAGAATTGAACCACATTGTAGGTAGTGGGCTTAAAGTAGAGCAGGTTGACTGTGCTTTTTGGAATGGAAACAAATATCTCATGTGATGAAGGTGGACCTCAGCAAACCCCCTCAACTTTCAGGTATAAGATGAATTGAATTTAGGCTTCAGCTAGCTAAGATATGTTGCATTATTTGGAGCAACCTGGGGGATTTAATAGTATCTACTAAAGATTCTGTTTTGTTTCCATTTAAAGAAGTCATGGCAGCTTTCTTATCTGTAGTGAGTGAATGACAACCATCTGCTGATGGCTGTGGTGTGATTGAACTCCATAATGATTTCTGAGAAAGCCACAAGAATCCTGTTATGCTGACTTGGGGTGAAAACTGCACTGTAACTCTGCTAGAAATCACAGTAACTGTGTTGTAAATTCTGTTAACATCCCTGCATTATATCTTGGTAACCACTGTTAATTTGTGACTCCTCTGCATTTGGGTGTGCCTCCAGGTTTCCAAACTTGAGACCTTTTTGCTGGATCAGCAATAAACAACTTAAACTTAACAAGAAGGGAGAGAGGATCTGGATTATAATGTTGCTTTTGAAAAATGAAATCTTAAGTCATAAATCAACTTGCTCAGTTTCCTGACGTTGCAATCATTCTGTGCTTTTCACTTCATAACATTGAAATTCAATATTGGGCTTTGGCAAAATAAAACAGATAATACCCAGATGCCAAGGGGTTCTGATGACGTGTTAAATGCCTTAATGGTTCTAGAACATGTTACACAGGACATTATTTTAAATGTAAAAGCAGATATCTACCATAGTTTTGAATGTTTACTATTCATTACTCTCAGATTAGTTGACTGATTTTTTTCCCCCAATATGTTTATTTTTTCAGTATTACAAGATTAATTGTTCATGCACCATGAACAACTGACTGATTTTTATAACCCTTGTGACTAAGTGAGAGATTCTGGAAATCTGGGGCTAAAGACAACGTATGGATGAGTGAAAGGGAAGGGATAAAAAGAAAGAGAGGCTAAACAGGTTCCATCTCTTTCCTTACCTCTCAATCTATAATAAGCTTGAAGACTGGCTAAAATCTGTTTCATGGATTCCTGTGGACAGACTTTAACCCCAGTTGGGAAATATGTTGACCTTTTTGTTCGATGCTTGGCCAAATCGAATATTCGTTTCATGGCTGACACTTTGTACATTTTTGCAGTACTTTCAGTTGTTTCGATTCTTGGGGCATTGTCTATGTCTTTATTTTCAGAACGGTATATTTTAATGGAGAGATCTGTAAAAGAAAGATTGATTTCCTGGTGAATATATACATTGATATATGTGAAATGTACGATAAATGAATGAAATAAACTAAAAGTTATAATCCTCTGATTTTTCAAGTTCTACTTTCGTGCAACTGCCAAATCTCAGTGACGAGGCATTTTTAGAAATAAGGGAATAGCATAATGAGCTGATCAAGTGTATTTTTTTTTAAAAACCAACATCTCAAATCATCTTGCCTTTAGGAACTGCCAAATATTGAAACCATTTCCCACACATCTCTAAAAATCACTCCCCACTTAGCACTCAAGCCTCCCAAGAGATGCCTCTTTTGATAGACATTATAATTCAAGTGGGGAATGATAGCACATTGTGGTACCCAGAGGTACACTCTGGATGAGGAAGTGGAGTGCTTCTAGAAACCTAGAGGGGAAAATGCAACAAAACAACCTTCTGCCTATTAGCGGCAGCCCTAGGATTTCTATATGGTGGGGCTCAGAGGGTGGCACAGTGAAGGTGAGTTGGGGCAAGAACATGTGTTCGAGTTGACTTATGGAGGGAGGTTAAAGGAAAAATTAAGGGGAGTATGAAGAGATCAGGTTGGCAGAGGATTTCACTCCCTGAGCCATTTCATCCTGTTGGCATTGCTGTATCTGTTAGGGTTAGGTCTAGATTTCATTTTTAACTCTCTGGATCTTTCATAACAGTAACTTACATTAATTGAACACTTACTTTAAATTTCTTTCATGAGTGTTATATGATTTCACAAAACCTCTGCTATATTGATGAAATAAATATTATTTTTCTCAGTTTATCACACAGTAGAGTACTGAGGCTTGGAGGTGTCAGAGCCTGTTAACAGTGGTCAGATCTCGATTCCTCCTGTCCTGCTCCACTTCTTTCATCTACCTTGCATTTAAGAAAGGAACGACTGAGGAACAGTTGGGACCACTCACTATGGCCCCTTGAGACCCTAAGCATGTGGCTTACTGAGACTTAGATTCCCACTTTACTGAAGAAGGGCCTCAAACTGTAATCTTCTGGCACAGACAAGGGAATCAAGCAGAAATCCAAGTAGGGTAGCTGTGGAGCAACTCAAATCTTGCCACAAAACATAAAAGTCCCTCCTTTGTTGCAGAGGGTGGATTGAGTCCTGAGTGAATACAGATTCTCTGGCATTTTGAAGAGTCCTGGAGGACTCTGTCAATCTCAGACAGTGATAAATTCTTAGGAATCTCCAGGAAGAAAGGGAGCGTATGGATTAATTTGCTCATCCAGCTACACATCAAACCAATAAATCATAATCTCTGAGTGGAATGCAGCATCAGCAACTTTTGAAGGACCCTAGGTGATTCTAATATGTATGCAGGCTTGGGAAACCACTGTTTTATGGATCTGTAAGGGCACTTCAGGTGAAGAGTCAAGATAACCCATCTCAAAATGGCTAAAACAAAAAGGAAAGGAAATCACACAGAAAGGAAAGCTAACAGTAAGGAATGCCTGTTGAAAACAGCTCTAACTCTGCCTTTCTGTCATTCTCTTGTTTCCTTTTTCAGTCCCCTCACGTGGTGACTTTATGTGTAGGCTGGCTTCCACTAAATTAAACTTGCTTACCTTTGTTCATTTTGAAAAATAACCTTTCCCTAAAGTATGGCTGACTTATGCCTTGTGCCTGGACCGATACCAGTTGCCAAGGGATACACCAATGCCGCTGGTTTGAGTTGAATGATCACAGAGCAAGGGACTGGAATTACCCCAAGTGGCTCATTCTAACTGTCCAGGTGGCCAATTTTCCCTGAGTTAGGCTGGCTGCATGGCAGACTGGAAGGTGCCCACTGAACTCGGGCAAGTGCAAGAAGGGGATAGGAGCTGAGTGTACAGCCATTAGTGCCCACTGCAGTTAGTTAAACGGGAATTCTAGCTTAGGAATGTTAATTTTTAATAACCTTTCAAACACAAATTTCAGTGTAAGTCATAGAAGAAGTTTTTGTAATTAAATTTCAAATGCCACTAAGAATGGTCAAAATGTGCATCATTAGATAATTCTAGGCCTATCCGGAATAGTAAGCACAGACCATACTTTGGGAAACTGAGTTCCTCAGACATTCTGCACTTCTTTCTTCTCACAGGGCCTATCACAATGCTGGTCCTGCTCTTCACTTTGTCACCCCCCACAATGTTCTGCCCTATGAGGTTGGTTCTATTCTTACTTTTTTATGTTATGCTCTAGTAGAACTCTCTGAATGACTTGCTTTGGGAATAGTATTTACTCCACCCTGGCTCTGGGAAGAGTGCCCCTATCCTGGTATTGTTCCTACTTGGATTCTTCTGGACCTTAACACTTTATTCATATCCAGGCTTGCTCACATAGATCTATTTGATCTGGGCCTTTGGACTTCACTCTATCAGGACAGGAATAGAAGGAAGTGAAAAAATTATTTTTTCATTTGAAAATGATTTGCTCCATGTCCCAGACATGATTTGCTCCATGTCCCAGAATCTGATGAGCTCTGACCTGTTTCCTTTTCTCTACTAGGGTCATTCATCCGTATTCTCCACATGTCAAGTACACGTAACTGGTGGTCAACAACAAGGGTGAATTCGGATGAAGTGAGACTTGGTTTGCTTGGGATATGCTGGTTTATTGCAGGTATCCCTTCATTCTCAAATGTATCCCTGTTTAGAAAATGAATTATATGGTCACTGAATTTTAATATCTCCTTGCTGAGGGAGATCCATGGCAAATACTCTACAAATGGTTGTCTGCCTCATAAAGGAAGTATCTCATTCTATTTTTGAAATCTCTACCTTGTAATTCTTTCTTTGAGATGCAAATTACCTTCTAGTAGCTTTCACCCATTAGTCCTATTTCTGCTTTCTGGACTAGCAAAGGCCAAGTTCACAGTTCCTCATATTTTCCCTATATTAAGCATTTCTCTACTTTAGGTTAACCATCTTCCATCTTTCTCTGGGGCCCTTTTTCACAAGAGTATCAGAAACCTCAGCTTGTGTTCCTCTAAATTAAATAGAGACAACTACAGGGGACTGCCTGTGATGATACTAATCACTTGGGTATGGATCAGAATCTTCTGCCTGCATCTTGACCCCAAGTCATCACTAGAAAAGAAGTAGGCAAAGTCTCTGAGAATAGGGACTAAGGATTACCTGGGTCCAAAAATATTTATAGAACAAGCCACACTTACAAAGTCTATCTTCCCCAAGGAGTTCCAATCAAATAAACCTCAATTTAAAGGTTGAGAAACATGGAATGCTACAGATTTCAATGAGGTAAAAAGAGCTGACATTTATTGCAGCTAATGAAAGCACTCTTTGGCAAAACAGTTAGATCACATTAGATGTCCTCCATGCTGCCTAAAGAGTAATGTTGAAATTGAACTGAACTTCGATTCTCTGGATGTATTTTCATGTGTTTGGTATTTTTACTTTATATAAATATTTAGAAAGAGTAGGTAAAAGTTTAATGAGAATGAATTGATAGTTGAATGACCGGCCATAAGAGGGAACACATTTAATAGAAGATTAGAAAATCTTTTGAGGCAGAAAATACTTTACAAAACATGAGTATAACCTGTATGATGATGAATTGGCTGCCATCAACAACTATTTCTGGGTGAAGTTCAAAGTTATAAAGAGAAAGAAGGGCAAAGTGATTTCAGAAAAAACAAACAAACAAAAAACCTTCTATTTTTCCCACAGTAAAAGAATATTAGAAAAATTTAGTTAATTATAATAGGCATTTGGGCCAAAATAAAATGCAATTGTACTATATTATAGTGTGGATTAATTATTAATTAATTGTTAATCAAACAATTAACAAAAGTTAATTGTTTTAGGAAAACAATCCTAAGTCAATAGTTTTGGGAAATAGTCATATCATTGAATGAGGAAAAGAGAAAAATGGAAATCAATATATTTGCATATTTAGAACTTCTAAATATTGATGAGAAAGTTAATGTTTATTGCTTACTTTCTAAATTGAATTTAAATAAGTTCACTATTTGTGAAAGAAAAATGTAGTAGCGACAGGAATCATATGTTGCTCAACTAGTCAAACTGTTCTGATAGCACTAGTGGTGGACAGGGCCTTGGCCCTGTGACTCACCAGCTGTACAACTTGGAAGTACTTGACCTGACTGTGTTTGAGTTTCCTCCCCCTGTGAAATGGAGAATGATAGTGCCTCTCTTACAGGGTTTCTGTAATACTGGTAAATGAGTTACCACTTGGGCAACACTTAAAACACTGCTGCACACAGGGTAAATGCTCAGTAAAAACTCCTTTGTCCAACTGTCTATACACTTCCTGGTATGTCACTTCCTGGTATCTCTCTTCCTTCTTTACATGCTCTTTCATACTTGTCTTTAGTCCTCAGACAAGACTGTGTGCGTCCCCGAAGTCTTCTTCCTGTGCTTCCATGCTTTAATGCTTATCTCATGCTTGTCTGTGCCTTCATATTAGAGGGCTGTTCTTTTTCTTCTTCCTTCATGGGCAAATTTCTAAGCTCTCTTTCCTTCTCTACTAAGCTTTCTCAGACCCCACACTCAGAATTCACTCATTGCTCCCTTGTATTGCTCTAGTGTGGCTCAGATCTCCACTGATGTACTGATTCACCAGGGTTCATTAAATATCTACTATGTTTCAGCTCAGGATGGCATACAGTGGTAAATTAGATGAACAAATGTCATGAAATTTGTGTTGTTGTGCTTGCTTAAAGAATAATTTGTTGTAAATACGTTTTCCCCTTTAGGCTGCAAATACCTTTGTATTTGTAAAACCTAGACTTTTAGACTTCAAATGTCCTAGTATTATGATCTTGTCTTCTCCCCAGTTCACCTTGGTGCTTACCTAGCACAAGATCTGGACAGGACACATATGCAGTACATATTCATCAACTGAATTCATGAAAAATTCATGTGGAACTAGTAATGAGTCTTTTACAATATATGTATGAATTAGATTCATTTAAAAAACCATTAGGCCATAAAAATTAGTTTCCTATGTCCTATTCACCTATATTATTGCAACCTCCCTTTTAAATTTCTTCTACCTGGTATAGGGTTTAATATCAGAGGCTTTGGACACAATCATCTTATTAAAGATAATATCCCAAGTGAAATGACAAATAAAAAATTCCTTTGTGAATGAAAACCAAAAGAACAGAAACGAGATGGGCTAGGCATAAAATATATTTTAGTAAAGTCAGAATTCCTAGATACTTTCAATTTATCCCAGAGTAAATAAATAAATAATAAATGGAACCAATTAAAACCACGATATCGATGGGAAAGAATATTAATATTGCCTAGCTCTTTAGGATGACAAGTCCTCAATTCCCTTGCCCCTCAATTATTGTAATTGAGAAGTAAAACCATAACCTTATTAAATTCAGCCCTCTTCACGCTCCTCACTTGCACCCTTGTAGCTGAACATGGATGGAGAAAAACAGCCATTTGGACTCATTTTCTTTTCTTTTTTTTTTTTTTTT
>CM053608.1:70605933-70651475 GCA_028646535.1 Procyon lotor | reverse complement strand
GCCCTGAATGAGAAGACATAATGAAGAAATCCTCACATACTTGTATTTAAAAGTAGCCTGGTGGAGACAACGGCTAAAAAGCACACAGTACAGCTGTGTTGGGCTGGCAGCTAAAAAGCCATGAGTGGTAATGCTACTAGTAGTGTTCTCATATGGAAAGATCCAAACAAAACAGATTTCTGTGTTGCCTCAATTTACCCAGTAACTATAGAGGCTGCTTTTAGGCAAACAGGCTTGAGCAATGGGAAGGGCCCACAGTGACCACCTGGCTGAAAACAGACATGCCTAGAAGGCCTTCCACATCAAAATACCCAGAGGCCTAACTGATCAATAGGCTACTTACAAGTAGGCGTGGTTACCGTAAAAGGGATGATTCCATATATCACCATACCTCCTCATCTTCCCCCAGCCACTGCCTCCTAACACACAATCTCTCCTTTGTTGTCCGGCCCTCTGCTCCCTTGTGGTGTATTTAATAAACTTCTATCTCCTTTGTCCTGCCTCAGGTGAATTCTTTAGCCTCCTACACCACTGGCTTCCACCTGATCGTGGCCCCCACATTGGGGGGGACCCCAAATGATAAAGCAGATACCCCATTTAGACACCACAGTAACTGCATTTGTAGTAAATTCAAGGTATAGTAAAAAACTATAGAAAAATTACTTTGTGGTTACAGGTAAAATGGAACTGAGATCCAGTCTCAGAGTATTATAAATAACTTTTCGACTACATGAATTTGAGGATAACATTCAAAAGCAGTGCCGTACATGGGACAATTCTTCACTGTGAAGGATGGTGCCACATACTGTAAGAGATCTAACCTCCCAGCTCCTGCCTGCTGAGTCCATTTAGCTTCCCCCACCCCCTCAACAATTTGACAACTAAAATAATTCAAAAGTTTACAGAACAATCCTTGGGGACAGTACTATTCTGCTAAGAACCACTGGTTTAATGAATGATGGAGAGGGAGAAAGAAGGAAGATATTTGTTGGGCCAGTTTCATTCCTAAGAAGAGACCTCAAGAGCACTATCCCAACAACTGAAAGAGGTCTAGTGGCAGGACTACCCTCAGAGACGAAGAGGAACTAAAATATTTCTTTCGATACTTCTCTATATTTAAAAATTAAATAAACATTTTTAAAAACCTCCAACATGAAATACAATAAAGAAATGAATATAACAAAAATATTAAGAAAAAATAAAGAAAATTTCTCAAAATCAAATATGAATCAGCAAAAAGCCAGATTATAGAAAAAACAGAAATGGAAAATTTTCTTCACATAGTAAATTGCAAAGAAGGGAGAGAAAAGCAGAAAGGACAGACGTTGTAAATTAAAAAATGATGAGGGACCAGAAGGCAAGCTGAGGACAAAGCAGAAGCTGACACCCTACAGCCCACCTTCCCCACGGGATATTTGTGACAGTCCTCAGGCACTCCCGGCTGCCCTCAAGGAAAAACAAATAGTTTACTTATATAGACCACAACCCTGCAAGACCGTTGTCTCCCACAGTTTACTTACAAAAGCCTTAGCAATAGCTTCCAGGAGGGAATGTAAATACAATCAAGTGTCTTTATAACTGGATATAAGTACAATTAAACTTCTTATAACCTGCAGCCCACGGACAGATATTTGAAGTAGGCAGAGTGCAACTTTCCTCCTGGAAGTTCCCAACTATCTAAATGTTAATGCTTTACTAGAGGAGTAAACAATCTTAACTTGACAATGGCAAGGCCCCCAGTATCCTCCGACTCTTCTTTACATGTGAAAGTCCTTTTAAAACTTCCCTTTTTCCATACCGCCCCCAGCCCCATAGTATATAATCAGCCACCCTTCACAATCCCCAAGCAGCAACTCTTTCTGCCCAGGGGTCCTGTTCCCCGGCTTTAATAAACCACCGTTTTGCACCGAAGACTTCTCAGGAATTGTTTCCTGGTGGACAGCTCCCGACTCCACCCCACCAAACCTCACCTATATTCCAAAACCACATCAGAGAGATTTTTTAATCTTATCACATAATTTAAAAATATAAACACTGCATGTTTGATGTTACTATAGAATTACTGTTAATTTTTTGGTGTGACATTGGAATTACTGTTATTTTTTAAATGAGTCCTTATCTTCTAGAAATACAAACTTAAATATGTATAGATGAAAGAACATAAGAGATTTTCTTCAAAATAATACCAGCGTGGGGCAAGAAGGGGAGGACATAGCCAAAAGATTAGCCATGAAATCCATTCTATTTTTGGAAATTGCATAATTTAAAAAATAAAATTGTAAAGATGTGGTTATAAAGAAAAACTAATAAGAATCAGAATCTGGTAACATTCTAATTAATGCCATACTGCAGAAAAAAAAAAACTTTAAAAATACAGAAAGAAAAAAAATTACCCATAATTCCATCAGAGTCTCTTTTACTGTGAAGGATTCAGCAATAAAACTTTTGTTCTTTTCATCCACTGTCTCTTTCGGTTTACGAAGTTTTAATTCTTTTTAATTTATCTTTTGTACAAACCTCACTAGCGTTTCAAGGTCAGGAAAGAGGAAAAGCCTGTGTTCTATTTCATGGGGTGGGAAACGCAGGCCCCCCCACCCCGCCCCCAGTGAGAATGTTAGTCCGCGGGATGTTCTGTGCATTTGTTAACAGTCCTGTGCGACCCAGCAGTAAGCCCTGCTAGCAGCCCCCCAAGTCAGGCGATCTGGAGGTGTCCCTTGGCAGCGGCCGCAAAAAGTGGAGGGACCAGACGTAAAACCAAAGCAGTAGACGTAAAACCCGGCACCAGACTTGTGTAAATGCCCCCGCCCTGGGAGATTCCAGGACTGGGGCACAGCAGAGGGAGGGCAGGAAGGAAGATGGAACCCGAGGCGGAAAAAAAAAAAAGATGGCGTCGGCCTGCTGGAGCCAAGCGTGCAGGCCGGCGTGAAGCCAGCACCTACCCTCCCCCATCCCAGAGAGCACCCCAGCAGAACCCCAGATATGGGTCAAATCAGATGCCTGGTCCTCTAAACACTCCAAGAGAAGCCTCGAGGGCACATAGCTAGCATCCCTCCACCGGCCTCTGCGCAGGGCCCACGGGCAGGTGAGTCTGCGCACACAGACCCTTTAAGAGCCGTTTCTCAGTTCATTACAGCTTGTGGTTCTGTTGGACACAGCCAGCCTGGCTGGTTTTTAAAGCCAGCTGTTTGAGGGAAAGTTTGTCTTTCGGGTGCAGGTCTTAAAGTGGAGATGTGTAAGGTAGGGTTCAAACTCTGCTCCCCAGAGAGAAGCTTCGGGTTTTGCATTCGCAATTCTGGAGCGGGAAGGGCTGGCGCGGGGTTTAGGGCGAGGTTACGTCCTGTCTTCTCCTACCTTCTTTGTCGTAGCCGTCCCTTGCCAGTGCATGGCAGCTGCCCAGCCAGCTTTTAGGGTTTTTTCCTGAGGAAGTTAGTTCTGTACGTAGCTGTAGCTTGGGGCGTTCATGGAAGGAGATCAGTTCACGATCCTCTCACGTCGCCATCTTGAACCGGAACTCCGGTGGGTTTCTACTTACAGAAGCCCGTGTCCTCAAAGATTTCACAGCCGCGCCGTTCCTTAAAAATACTGGCTTCACACCTACCCAAAATTTTCCTTGCCCCTTCCAATGAACAGCCACACCGGCCATGTGTGGAAAGGATCCCTATTCTCAGTTTTCAGAGGATAGACTGCTAAGGGAAAAAGGAATCACTGATTTTGTGGAAGGTGTCCCCTAAAAGAATATTATATTGTCCGTGGTTTATTTTTCAATACTTGAACATAGAAGTTGTGGTGTGTATGTATGTTAGTTTTAATCTATAACTGAATATTAACTTATATTTAATGGGCCTTGTTCAGGCTCACTCTATGGGTGGATGGCTGGTGTTTGAGAGGTGCTAATAAGAAGCCCGTATTCTAGGGGCGCCTGGGTGGCTCAGTCCTTAAGCGGCTGCCTTTGGTTCAGGTGGTGATCACAGGATTCCTTGATTGAGCCCCACGTTTGGTTCCTTGCTCAGTGAGGAGTCTGCTTCTCCTTCCTCTGCCTCTCCCCCATGGCTCACGCTCTTTCCCTCTCTCTCTATCAAATTAATACATAAAATCTTTAAGAAGGCGGCTACCCCAAGTGTTTTTAACTATTAGAAAAAATTAGAAAATATTTTAACTATTAAAAAAAGGAGAGGCAGCTACCCCAAGTGTTTTTAACTATTTCTATCAGCAGTAAAGGGTTTGTTAATTAGCATATGATATATTAGAAAT
Organism: Procyon lotor; assembly: GCA_028646535.1. Lineage (NCBI taxonomy): Eukaryota > Metazoa > Chordata > Mammalia > Carnivora > Procyonidae > Procyon > Procyon lotor. The sequence goes on along the minus strand of CM053608.1, from coordinate 70,647,224 downwards.
ATCTCTCCAAGGGTACCTGGGTGGCTCAGTGGGTTTAGCATCCCTACTCTTGATTTCAGCTTATGTCAAATCAGCGACTTTAAATAAAGCCCCAGATGGGGGGCCTTTGGATATAGAAGTGGGAGATCTGTAGCCTCAACTACAACAAAGTAACAGTGGCTGTCATATCTACCAATAGAAACATATCCATTGATTGTACACAGCCAACTTGGCTTAGATCACTTTGTAACAGATGTGTCCTGACATTTCCCATTAAACATAAAATGCTTTTTCTTATACAAAGGTCAAGTACCTAAAGTATTTTAACATACAAACGGTTACTTTCTTTAGTGTTGTGAGTAGAACCCACTTCTGTGCACATCAGGCATCTGCAAACTGCTGGCTCAGGGGTCAAACATGGCCTGCCGCCTGTTGTTCTACAACCAGTGAACTAAAAATGGTTTTTACAATTTTAAATAGATGAAAAAATTAAAAGGAAAATAATGTTTTGTAACATGTGAAAATCATATGACGGTTCAATTGCAGTGTACCTAAAGAATATTTTTTGGAACACAGCCATGCCCATATGTTAAGGAACTATCTTTGGCTGCTTTTGCTTTACCACATGAGTGGTTAAGACAGTGACGCTATGACACCCTGGGTCTAAATTACTTACTGTCTGGCCCTTCAGAGAAAAAGTTCCTTGACCTCTGGTGTTTTTAGGCTATAGAAAAAAATCACACAATTTTAAGAGGAGCTGATTTCCAGGTTCCAAATAGCTAATTGAAGAATTATCAAAGGAAGTACAAGCCATCTCAAAATTGGGAACAGTTTTTAAGAGGGTTTCGACTCTTCCAATTTTAAAGTAAGATAAATGTTTAGTTATCACTCATGCATTAAAGTTAATAATATTCACAAACACTTGTGCTGGTGCTAGCGCACAACTTCTGACCAAATATTATAAACAAGTGATCAAAATGCCTCGCCAGTATCCTTTGTATAGGCAAAAATGCGTCAAATAAACTTATCACTGTCACACTGCCTCAATCTGAAATCCACTCCTATCAATTTCTCCCTCCGTTTTAATCCTACAGATACATAAAAATGTTTTCATTCAGCATATGTATGTATTTTATGGTTTTTAAAAGGCCTACAAAGTTCATTTGCATTAAGAGGAGAGTTACAGCAGCGTTGGACTGACAGTAATGAGTTAAGGAAAAGTTTCTGATCAAGTTTTTGGGGCAAGAACAGCTAATTAAAGTGTACATACAGCTGCCTCTTATCTAATTATTCTGGAGTGATTTGTCAACAAATAGGCCAAGAACTGCCATGAGCAGTTATTTCAAAATAGAAGAGGCAGATACATTTTAATATACTAATCTACAGATTTCTCTGGATGCTGTATGTCTTCTATTTAACCTCAGTAAGAGTCTCCTCAAGCTGGAGACAAACAACCTGTCAAAACTGTAGCTGAGGAAGAAGGTTCCAGCTCATTAGAACTCTACTCATCACCATTTTAAGAAGCTCTCAGAAAAATGAAAACTTAAGTAGGGCAATTGAGGCCTATGCAGAATAAATCCAGACAGGCAGATTTTTCTAATCCACTGTTCCTGATTTCACTGGAAAAGGCCACACTGAGCATTTTTGACCCACTTAAAACAAAAAATTATACTCACACATGAAAACTTTCCTTGATTTTCAAGATTCAGTAATCAATTTTAAAATCAAAGAGAAATTCTCAACCAACCAAGAAGAAATTCAGTCCATTGACATTAGCATATGGAAAAAAGTCTGGAAAAACTCAGATTGAGAAAAAAATCAAGGTTGTTTCCTAGTTTAATTTTAAATGCGTGCTTAAGAAAATGTGAGAGAACTTGGTCAAAGCTTTTCTTTAACTTTTCTGGAGTCTAGCAAAAGACCATCCTACATGCTTACTAAAAGTTGAACGTTGAATGTGCCAGCGAATAATATAGATTCCAGTAGGTGTGTAGCAGGAACACTGTTGTGTGTTCAAAACTATCAGTGGATTGTCCATCCATTCTTCCTGTGGGATGGGGAGACCATGGAACCCTGGTCCTCCATACCAGGAACAATGGAATCTGTAACAGTCCACCGAGCTCTACTCCTGTCACTCAGAATGGGCATCTGCAGACCATCTTGCCTTCACTTGAAACCCATGAAACCAGCCAGCCGGCCAGCAGGTCTCCCAATAACCTTCACCAGTTCTGCTATAAGCCACACTGCATGGAGACTGTGTACTGGTCTGCATTTTCAGAACCACATACTCCCTGCCTCACAAGGCCTGTCCAGAACTCTCTGCCCTCTTTTTGCCTGATACTTCTATTGGCTTCCTGTGATAAGAAACAGAATGCCTGTGGTTAAGAGTGTATAGCTCTGGGACCCAGAATGTTGGGTTCAAATGCTAGCCCCTGGCTTACTAGCTATGAATAGCTAGTAGATAATGTTATCTACTAGGGTATTCTTTTTTAAAATTAATGTAATGCCTTTTTTTGTAATATAAAGAAATAAAAGAAAGGTAATTTGAGATAATATATGTGTCAGTAAGTAAATGCTCAGATATGACTCATGTAGAAGATATAATAAATTGCCCCATTCTTGCACATAACACACAGACTCACCATTAATGCCGCAGCTGTTAACAGCCATTAGCCATGTACTGCAGGCAGGGACATAATGCCCAAAATAGTAAAGACTCTTTATAATAAAGAGTCTTTATAAGGTTTCAAATAAAACAAAGGACAATTTTCTGAACTTCTCTTAATTTACATGATAGATGCACTCTTCGAAATGTCATTATCTTAGAAATATTTAAATTCAAATTACTTTCTGTTTAAATGCAAAAACAAAAGTAGGATCTACAAAATTTCTAAGATTATAAAAACAAAAATGGCCACTGGGCATTAGAGACACTACTGTGAGACCTGAGTGAAGTCAATTCTTTACTAAGTGGGACAGTCTACCTTGCAGGAAGTCTACCATCCTGGCCCCTGTCACAAATCACTGTAACTGCAAAAACAACTGCAAATTTCCACAATGCCCCCAGGGAGCAATAACACCCCCATTGAGGAACAGTGTATTAAATGACACAAGAAACACAGAACAGTCTCTAACACTTGGTTAATGCTCAAGTCATAACTGTTTTTGCTAACTCTTTCTACTTCCATGTAGTGTCTTCTGCCACGTTTAACAGCTTGGCTCTACAGCATATTCTCATACCCTACCCTCATATTCTCACACTGTTCTACGGGGATTTGTGCCCTAGATTAGAGCAGAACACGGAATGTCGGTGTACACCCTGTAATACATGCCTTAAAATGCTGTTATTTCTCCCACTCTTAATAATTAGAAAAACAATTAGCAAGCTCTGTACCACCACTTACCAAATGATGGGAAGACAGTTAAAAAGGTATAAAACTCAGGACAATCACAGCCCAGAGGGACTCCTGGTGAGTCTTGTTATTAGCTTTAAAAATCCTAATAGGGAACTAATCATGGAGAATCATATTGCAGGAAGGCCAAGGAGTGCATATATAGATTTGAATTGGGGTTTTAAGAGCTTTGGAATACTATTTTGTCCTCTGTCTTCTCATGTATTAAGCAAGTATCAAATAAAGCAAATAAATGAGGTAACTAACCTAAGATAGAGGGCTAGTGTGACTTATCTCTTGAGATTTGGGAGGCCTGTTTTAGGCAGGAAAATGGCTGCTGGGGCAGAGAAGTACCTGACAGAAGCAGAAACCAACCAGGGCATCTGAGCTGCTGAGGCCAAGCACTTAATGTTGCTCAAATTTAAATAGGACTTTGGTAATATTCTATCTACCTATCTATTGTCATTCCTAAGTAAACTCATGGTGTTGCAGGATTTCTCTGCCTTTAGTGCCTGTAGTTCTTGGTCACACATTTTCAAAGAATGAAGAGGTAGACCAGATGAAGCATGGTGGGCAGCAAAGCAAAATTATTGAGCAATAGTACAATGCTCCTGGGGGCTGTGGGGGAGGCGCCAAGAGGGTGGCCCCCGGAGTTTCTAAGTTTAGGGGTTTTTATGAGCTCTTTAGAAGACCTATCTTAAGCAATCAGGGTATGCTGAATCATGCTAGTCAGGGCTTAGGTTACCTATCTGTCCACCTGTTAGGTTAATGTCCACATGCTAATGGTCTTTTTTGCAGACATCTGGGAGCTTATGTCCTAACCCCCCTTGCCCATGATAGGGACAAATGCTTTGTGGTTAATTGTCTTATTTTAGGACACTTTGCAGAAGTCATTTCTGCAAAGGCTGCCAAACAGAATGCTAGCGTGGTCCTGTCTAAGGTGCAAAACACAACTTTAATGCTGTTTTATTTTAGCTGTCCTGACTCCATATTTTCTTGCTGGGGACCCTGGCCCTGACTACCAAACTGTCCAACTAACTCATAACAATGGCTTAAAGATAAACACCTAAATCTCTGGCCTGACCTGTCCTCTCAACCTCATACTTGTCTATCCAGCTGTGTATACAACAATACAACTTGGTTTTCTAATGGGAATCTCAAAAATAACATATTCATTATGTGCGTCAAGATGTGATACCCTGAGAAATAGAACAGAGTTTGTTGAATGAATGAACAACTTAGACAGTGATAGAGAAGCCGATGGTGTAGCCTAGGTGTGGTCAAGGAATCTTTGAAGAAAAGAGACAGAGGCTTCTAAGTCTGCAAAAACCAGGAGCAGCTGATACTGCTGAGGAAGGCCTGTCTTCAGGGTGGGACACCTGGGCAGGGTCCAGGGACCTGTGGAGCTAACTAAAGCTGAGATCTCTGAAACTGCTTCAGTCTGAGTATGTGAAAAAGCACCTGATCTGTAGTTTAGCTTCAGGCTCCCTATAAAGAATGCATCCAGAAAATATCTTGAGTATATAGATAAGCCCTGTTGTATAGAACCCTGTTATCCATTCATTCTGTGTTAGAGCAGAACCAGGACTGCTTTGTGAGAAGAACCTTGACTTTTCCATCTCTGGAGGCAGCTTTCTAATCACACGTGTATCCTTGTTAGGGGCTTTGATTTCATAACTTTATCCTCAGCTCAGCCAATAGTTATTGAGCATGGATTATGCTTGTCCGATAACACAAAATATCTGCTGTCCAGGTATATATATATATATATGTCAAGAAATATAACTTCAGATTTTCCTCTAGCCAGTATCTATTTTATGATCAGTTGCCAAAATGACATATACAGAGGGTCGCCTGAAGGATTTACCATTCAGCATTCTTGCTAGCCCCTCAGCTACGCTGAGGAACCAGACTATCCAGTTGTTTCATTTCATAGCAATATGTTACTTGACTGCCCTTGGCCTTTATGTCTTTAGCATATATTGAAGAATATTACTAGGAAGAGCTTGATGGCACACCTCATTTTATTAGCTGGACAGATACTATTGATGAAGATTATTTTATAACAACTCATGGCAGAAGTCTCTCCAGGCTACTACAAGAATATTCAGGCCTCTCCTAATGTACTATCCTGTTTATCTCCTGAACAACATGAATCATGTAACTGATTAAAGTTTTTCTTTGGGATGGCTGTCAGAATGTTTAGAAATAAGTTTTCAGCCATATTACATGAAATTTGGATAATAATTTTATTTCAGGTTAATTTTCTATTACCTTAATTTTCTCTCTAATCTCCTTGATTATTTTTATAAATAGTAAATATAAGGGACACCTAAGTGACTCAGTTGGTTAAGTGTCCAGATGTTGATTTCGGCTCAGATCATGATCTCAGGGTTGTGGGATCAAACCCCACTTTAGGCTCGCACTCAGCATGGAGTGTGCTTGAGATTCTCTTTCTCACTCTGCTCCCTTCCCACTCACACACTCTCTCTCTCTCAAATAAATAAAATCTTTTTAAAAATAAAATTTAAAAATAATAATAAAAAAATAAAAAATGAATAGTAAATATAATACTTGTGTGTATGTGTATTCACATATTATATTTTATTTAGAAATCATTTAACATCTATATATAACAATTTATATTTAATTAATCCAGATTATATTTTCAAACAATTATTTGCTAACTTACCAAGGCCATATGTCAACTATAATTATTTATTTTGTTAGACCTAAGACCTACATCCTTTTTTAATGTCATTCATAGATATGGTGTATAATTTCATAAACAATTGTTAATTTTATATGTCTTAGGCTATAGAGTAGCTTATTTTAGTTACCAAATTCGGTGCCAGGTGATGTTCTGATATTAATATATATAAAATAAACATTACTGTTCCTATGTAGCATATAGGGGAGGGGGATTATGGGGGTATTAACTGTAAACAAGCAAACACATTAATAAACAAGAGAATTTTCAATTAGAGCCAGACATTTAAGATAACACAATGGGTTGGTATGATGATGATTGAGAGTAACTTCAGATTGGGTCATCAGGGAAGTCCTCCTAGGTAGTGACAGTTGAATAGAGACCTAAAGCACATCAAGCAATATCTTTAAGAGAAGAGTGCTCTAGAAAGAGGGGAAAAGAATTATGAGACCCTTGTGAAAAATAGCTTGACATGTTTAAGGAGTCAAAAAAAGCATAATTAGCAAGGGGAAATGATGTAAATGAAGGAGGTTAGTAAAGGCCATATTAAACAGAGATAAGGACTATGCAGAGAATCAAAACAAGTGATATGAAATAAGTCACGTGTGGCTTTTTAAGTAGACTAGTGAGGAAGGAACTTTCTGAGGAGGTGACTTCTAAACTGAGACTACAGGGAGACTGAGCTCCTGCCAAGGCCTTCAGGCCACCAGAGTCAAGTAAGAAGAGGACAGAGAAGTGGCCATTAGATTTCCAAGTTGCTCATGTTCTTGAAAAACAAACCAGAATCAATAGAGTGTTAGAGAAAGAAGCCAGATAAAAGTGGTCTTGAGAGAAGTGAGATGTATACCATGTTTGGTGATAAGACTCAAGATAAATATTTCAGTTCTGCCCAATTTTGTCCATAAATCTAAATGAATTCCAATGAAAATCTCCCTAGGGTTTCATGATCTTGACATAAAATCCCAAAATTTACATGCAGGCCAGAGAGGTAAAAATGTCTATGAATATTTTGAAGAACATACTTGGGGAGATGCTCTACCAGAAAGTGAGTTCTTAGGAAGCTATGGTAGATCTTGTTCTCCTGATGCAGAAATATACAAATAAACCAATGAAACAATGTAAGGATCCAGGAAAGAGTATAAAATAGAGGTGGCATTACAAAGCAGTGGAGAAATGATGGTCTCTTCATTCAAGATGTTAAGACAAATGCGCAAAAGATAAACAAGCAATTCTAAAAATGGAAACACCAATGGCTAATAAAAGATATGAAAAGATACTCTATTTTACTATATGTCAGGGCAATGCAAATTAAAATTATAGTGAAATCAAACTAGCCATTTTGACAAAATTAAAAAGGTTGATAATTCAAGTGTTTTCATGAATATGGAGAAATAGAAACTTCTCGTTTACTGTTGATGGGATGAAAATTGGAACATCCATCAGTACAGAATAAAGTATAACTCTCAGCTGTAGATATATATTTGTATAGTAGTATATAAAAACATGTACAGGGGGCACCTGGGTGGCTCAGTGGGTTAAGCCTCTGCCTTCGGCTCGGGTCATGATCTCAGGGTCCTGGGATCGAGTCCCGCATCGGGCTCTCTGCTCAGCGGGGAGCCTGCTTCCCCCTCTCTCTCTGCCTATTTGTGCTCTCTCTTTCTCTGTCGAATAAATAAATAAAATCTTTAAAAAAAAAAATGTACAGGGATGCTGAACACCAAATTCTGGTTAATGGTTATCACTGGGGATGGGAGAGAATGCATTTGAGAATGGCTTCAGTTATATCTGTAACAGTTCTCTTAAAAAGGTAAAACAAATATAGAAAACCATTAGAAGTTTATGAAGCTGGACGGTAGCTCTGTGTGTTCATAGGTGTGTATTATAGTATTTCCTAACTTATCTCTGTGTTTGAATTATTTCATAACTTAAAAAGATTGAGAAGTGAAAACAGTTAAGACAATTTGAGTAGTTTTACTGTGTAGTGGCAGAGAAATAGAGGGATTGCTTAAAAGGATCAAGTTAAGTTTTGTTTGTTTTTGTCTAAGGTAGAAAATCCTAGAGCATTTTGTATACTAGTGTGAATAATCTAACAGAAAAGGAGAAATTGATTCATTAGAGATTCAATGTTTTACCCATTTCTGTGGGTAAAACACAGAAATGAAATCCTTAAGCTGCAAAGCAAGACAGGATACTAAGCTTAAGTGAAAAGGCTCACTTATTTTTTTTTTTTTTAAAGATTTTATTTATTTATTTGAGAGAGAGAAAGTGAGAGGAAGAGAGGAGTGAAGGTCAGAGCGAGAAGCAGACTCCCTGTGGAGCTGGGAGCCCGATGTGGGACTCGATCCCAGGACTCCAGGATCATGACCTGGGCCAAAGGCAGCTGCTTAACCAACTGAGCCACCCAGGCGCCCTGAAAGGCTCACTTTTCACAAGTGAATCTATACTCCCTTCCTTGTCATAAGAAGAAAGGCAAAAAGTGAGGGCAGATACAGGCAGGTTGAGGGATTTGATGATGGAAGACAAGAGGAACAGAAGGACTGACTGTCTATCTGATTTTTTCTGTATTCTCAGTAAAACTGGAGGGCATACAGGTAGAGAGGCTGGGGACAAGGTCATGAGGGTAGACATATTAAGAAGGTGAAGAATTGTTTTTCTAAAGGTTGGAAAGGGAATTTATAGAGGAAATTTACAGAAATAAATGTCTAACTGACCTAAACCAATTTGGTTAAACACAAATAGGTTGATTTTAGTAGATAACAGTGGACACCAGGAGTTGAGAGTGGGTAAATTTACTACTTTCATATAATCTTACTACTAGGTTTTAATAAAATAATCAGACAAAAATTGTTCATACACATAGACCACAATTAAATTAATATTTATTAATAAGCAGGCCTTCGGGGGCACATGGGTGGCTCAGTTGGTTGGGCATCTCCCTTTGGCTCAGGTCATGATCCCAGGGTCCTGGGATCAAGCCTTGGGTCAGGCTCCCTGCTCAGCAGGGAGTCTGCTTCTGCCTTTGCCCCTAGTTCATACTTTCTACCTCTCTCTCTAAGAAAAAATATTTTAAAAAATAATAATAAACGACCTTCAAATAGGTCATATAGCCTGTTCTATAAGCCCAGTGAAATCTCTTTGGGACAGATGTGAGAACATTCTAAAGACAGAAATCAGTTAGCCTAATGGTCACTAGCAGTCAACCAGAACCCTCCAAAGAGATGATTGGACACTGGATTATCGAAGATCAAGCTTCCAACTTCTTTCTAACAGTGAAGGGTGACTTACTAGACTCATGGCAAGGCAGGGAGTATTTCTAGAATATTTTAGTCAATTCACAGATTTTGGCTATCACTAACCTCACTAATGAAGCCTATTTCCAACATATATTATCTAATTAACAAGCTACTGATTTCACCAATGAATACCCATTTCTATCCTTCATTATGCTAATATTTTAAAATCTGGTGTTAATTGGAATTAGATTATTAAAGATTATAATAGCTATCCCTGGATTGTAACCTCTTTAATTAAATGTTGGTTATCCCCTCCCTTCTAGAGAATGCATTACCACCAGGCAATTGGTAACACAAAAAGTATAGCTCAGATTCACACAGGCAAACACACACACGCGCACACACACACACACGCACATGCACACATGTGCGCCTATGTCAAAATATTTTAAAGTAAGGTGCAGGCATTATCTTACCTAAAGATACAGACATTGTTAAATTCTCATTTGAGATTTGAAATCACAAGCTTCACTCAATATTTTTATTTTTTATTTTATTTTTTGACATATTCTTTATTTTGCAACTGAGTAGTAATATTCATATTTTGCTACAGAACTAACAATGTATTTAATTATAAGGTATTATCTCATATTTCACTACTATTGTAAATGGTGTGGGATCCTAGCTTATAATCTGAAACTGGACTAAAATCATTGATTAGCCATAAGACATTAAGAACTGCCTTAGCCGGGGTTGCCTGGGTGGTTCAGTGAATTAAGCATCTGCCTTCAGCTCCGTTCTCCATGGGTGAATGGAGCCCTCCATTAGGCTTCCTGCTCAACGGGGAGTCTGCTTCTTGCTCTCCCTCTGCCCCTTCCCATCCCATCCCCACCCCCATGCTCACTCTCTCTTTCTCTCTCAAATAAATAAATACAATCTTAAAAAAACAAAAACTTCCTTAGCCTGTAGGCCTGCCTAAGTTTCAGTTTCCTCATGTGCAAAAATAATAATCCCTACCTAATGTGGATATGTGAATAAATTAAAGTCATCAATGTTTTTTAGTGTGGTTAGAGTATATTGGTAACATCTTTTGAAAGGTGCTTAACTGATATCTCCATTTCATTGTCTCTGTGTACACTGTATCACTTTTAAATGGCAGGCTCCTCCAGGGCAAATGTCTGTGTTTCATGCTCTAAAATTCTTTTGAGTCCTACAAAAATGAGGCAATTTTGGAAACTTCCTTTAAGGATAAGTGCTTATTAGACAGACGGAGCATCTGCTCATGGGAATCTTGTGCTAGTCTTCCTCTGTCTCTCTCCCTCTCTCTCTCTCTATTTCTCCACCCCCTGAACTCTGCTACAAATGCACATCTCACCCATGCTTCCTACTGTGCCTAATAAACAATCCTTTAGAGAAAAAAAATGTACTTTGGCCCAGCTAGCTTGACAAACTCATTCCCTCTCGTCTTTCACTGCTACACTATATAAAGAGAAGTCTCACTCACTGTCTCTTTTCTACTACCCAATTACTCTGTAAAGCACTGCAAGCCAACTCCCTTCTCCACTACACTACTGAAAATGCTCTCCCAAAGGTCATGGATTCCTCCCTATTATAGATCCAACAGTGTTTCCTCAGCATTCATCTTCTTCATTCTCTTTGCAGCCGTTGACCCTGCTGACTATTCACTCTTTCTTGCTGTGTGTCTCAGTACTCAGGCAGTGAGCACTGGAGAAATTCAGACCTCAAAGATCTTTCAGTACTGTCATTTAAACTGAGTTTAGTAACTATAAAACTGAAGTCCCTGATGAAAGTCCCTGTGCTCTTACATTGTGCAACATTTAACATGACCTTATATAGAAGGAAATATACAGAACTTAATGATACCAAACTTACGTTGTTGATTCTCTTAGTAAATGTGGCTAATAATTATTTTGAAAATGCTGTATTTTAAAATGCACTCAGGTTACTTTCTAGAGAGGCAGTCAAAGGGGCCTGATGAAGCTGGGGGGTGGCGTTGCTACTTCCCAGTGGCCACAGGTAGGGGATGTTACGTAAATGTCTGAGATACCTCTCATGAGCATGAGGTCAGGCAAAGGCACCTGCTACAACAGCTCCCGGAAGCCTACAAAGCCATCCACCCCAGATCTCACCATAAGAACCAGGATGGAAAAGATTTGGGGGCCCGCCTTTTCAGCTGTCACTACCATTGCAAAAGCCAATAGGACCAGCACGCACAGACAGCACCATGGGGTGCCTCCCTCCTCCAGCACCCTTACCTGCTTCCCTTGGGATGAGGAAGACACCAGGTCCCCATCGCCACCCTGTACTCCGCATCCAAGCTCCACTGTGCCATCTCTGGTAGCTGCCTGCACTCCGAGTCTAGCCTGTCTCTGCACTCTGCACTCTTGCTGCCAGAGTACAGGGAGGAGCTGGAGCCACTAGTGTTTGCTGAGCATCAGTGAAGCCTCTTGGTAGCTCTGCTACAGTGCGTTTAGGGTCCCTGTGATCAGCACATGGAGGCACATGTTTTATCAAAGATGGATCTTAAAGTCAAAGAAGTGTCCCATGAACAACACCAAGCTGACAGTGGTAGTGAACAAAATTACAGTGGAGTGTATATCCAGGAGCTCTTCCTTCACTGCAGGCACTGCTGTCCAGTGGTGACTGGCAGGAAGCCCATCACCTTTGAGGTAGATGCCCAGTGGGGGCACCTTCACCATCAAGCTCAGTGCCTGGGAAGACCCCAAGGGCTGCCATGACTGCGGGCCCACGTGGTGCTCCAGTAACCTAGTGAGCTATACTTTCCTTTCTACCTATGCCCAGCCCCCCCCAAGATGAACCTGGAGAACCCCTTAAGGAGTACAAGCACATCAAGTATCCCCATTCTAAGTACAGGTGCCTATTCGTAGGAAACCAGGACATGTATGAGATGAGAAAACCTGAAGGAGTTTCTGCAACAAAAGACTGACAGCTTCCACAAAATACACGCGGTGCTGTCCCAGAAGGACCGGGATATTGTTTTCAGCACTTCATGCTGGGCAAGATCTCAGAGAAGATTGACCAGCTGGAGAAGAGCCTAAGCTCAAGTTTGATGTTCTGGACTAAAATCAGGGAAGTCAGAGAAGACTTTACGGAGTTCTGGAGGGACGTATCCATTTTGAATGACAAGCTGTTCTACATTAATCCATAGCTGAACACGGGCATCCTAGGATCCTATGATTCTCAGCAGATCTTCAAGTGCAAGGGAACCTGCACGGGCCAACAGGGCCTGTCTGGTGTCTCTGCATCTACTCCATGGGTGACATGTGGGACACTTGTACCACCTGCAAGTGCCAGAAGATGCTGGAGGGTCATGACAGCATTGTGCTGATGCTCTGCCTTCAGGGACACAAGCTTGACAGTGGCACAGAAGACTGTACAGCATGTGGGATATCCAGAAGCTACAGAGAGTGAACATGACCCAGGCCCAGACAATTGGTATACATACTGGTCTCCGCATACAGCATGCTGTTTAGCAGCTCCCTGAAAGACACCCAGGTCTGGGACATCATGGACACTGAGCTGAAGTTAAAGAAGGAATTCATGGGCCTCAAGCAGTGTGTGCAGGCCCTGGTCAAACCTATATGCACAGTGGCTCATAACCACGTAATCAAGATCTGGGTCATCTGAACCCTCCACTGCCCTGACATCCTACAGACATCACCAGCAGCACCTACTATACTGGCATAATGAATGACCACATTGTCAGTGGCACCTAGGAAAACCTCATTCACACACGAGACATCAAATCTAAGTAACAGGTGTGGGTCTTAACAGGCTGCATTGGCACTATGTATGCCCTGACAGTCATTCAATGCCAGACCAGACCAAAGTCTCCAACATGTCCTATGACAGGTCCCTCAGGGTCTGGAGTGTGAGCAAAATGATCTGCATGTAGACTCTGCTGCATTGCCAGTGCAATGTGACCGGGCTGGCTATGTGCCAGGGGCCAGCTCTTCTCAGGGGCTATGGGCAGCATTATGAAAGTTTGAACTTGCTAAAAGAAAATCCAGACTGGGTCTTGGCTTTTTCTTGGCCTGTCCAAGCCAGGCTGGCCACATGAGCAGTCTCAGGATCTCTTCCTGCCTTGTGTGTGGAACAGGTGAGCAGGCTCAGGCAGCCAGGCAGTTTCCTTTCTACCTATGCCCAGAGAGCCTTTCTCTGCTTGGTCCTGTCATTCGTCCTCCTCCCAAGATGCCAGATACAATGCTGGACCAGCCCACCCTCTGTCCTCACCCCAGATAGACTGTGGGCCTTTTTATTCACCTTTTAGACTGTTTTTAGACTGTATATGATTTTGATTACTTTCTGATTGAAATAAAAGCTGCACAGATTGTGAAAAAAATTAAAATAGGAATTATAATATATATAATTATAATAGGAAATAAATATTTGGACTTTGTCCCCAGTTTCTGAAGCATACATATTGACACCTTTAAAATTCAAAATACTCAATTTTACAGTGTCCAGCTTATAATCATTTCTCCCAAGGAAGGACTAGTTCAGTTTATTCTCCATTACTATATTACCAAGGACTTGGAGCGGGGCAAGAAGGGGAGAGAGAATAGAGCTCTGTGCGAAGTCTTTGGAGACAGGTAGGCCGCTTTGTCTGCAGAAGAGGAAGGGATCATTCCCGTCCTCCCACATCAGGATTCATCAGAAAGATCTCTGAGAAAATAGTGAAGGTGGATGAGGATGCAGGGCCCCGTCCCTGGGTTGCTATCATTCATATCCTCATTAAAACTCTCATTCCGTGGCCCTATAATCATGTCCCTCCGTTCCTGCCCTTATGCAGTCAGCTTTTGTCAGATTCCATCTGCTACTCCTCCCCTCATTATGCCCTAGGTAAGGCAGCCTTTTTTATTTAATCCTCTGGTCTTTAGCTGACCACCAAACTGAGATGATCTGAAGGGTAAATGCCAAAGATGGGAGCCCACCTTAGATAACATCCCAATTGGTGTTGCCCTTGTACTACTTTCTGTGTTATATCCCTCCTTCCTAAGATATGGGTAATAATGTAGGGGAAAATCTCTGAGCTAAGCAGTGTGAATCTTCTATTAACGAGAAAGACACTTATTCAAGACACTCAGAAGTATGGCAGAGGACACTGGTTTTTTTATCAGAAATAATGGAACTTGTTCCCAAGATCAAGGATTTAACACTTACAGCACTGCCTACCTACCTCTCCTGGGATTCATTCCTTCTAGGAGTTGTTTAGCCACTCCTGATTAGTCACACATTTTGATGGTGATGGCCTTAGGAATACCTTTTCCTGTCTGAACTTAAGAGAGAAACCAACAATGTGAGCAAAAAGAAACCTAGAATGCTAAGCAGACAGTTTTCCATCTACCATAGAAAAGATTTCAGAGATGGAAACTTTCCAGATTCCTGTGTAGGCACTTTACCCATTATGTCCAAATTGGTAGATGCAATGTGAAGGAAAAGATCAATGCAAACAGTAAACTTGGATGTGACCCTGCATTTTTCTTGGCTTCTCTTTTTTTTTTTTAATTAACATATAATGTATTATTTGTTTCAGGGGTACAGGTCTGCGATTCATCAGTCTTACACAATTCACAGTGCTTACCATAGCACATACCCTCCCCAGTGTCCATCACCCAGCCACCCCATCCTTCCCACCCCCCTCCCCTCCAGCAACCCTCAGTTTGTTTCCTAAGATTATCATTGGCTTCTCTTTTTATTCAATCTTGTTGTGATATTGTGATTTATAACAGGAAATAAATATTTGGACTTTGTCCCCAGTTTTTGAAGCAGAACTGCTTAAACCCTTTGGAATCTCTTAAGTGGTGAAAGCTACAATAGTGTTTTTGTTATGTTAATGAGGTCACTTAGGGACACCCCCCCCCCCACCCAAGGATAGGCACTGGTTGCCAGGGGAACCAACCCTGGCACTACAAGATCAGAACTTTCAGCCTAACCCCCACCCTTGACCTCCTGAGAGGGGAAATGGGCTACAAATTAAGTTCATTCTCTAATAACCAATGATTTAATCAGTCGTGCCTATGTAATGAATCCTCAAATTGGTTGTCCAAACCCCAAAAAACAAGGTTTGGAGAGCTTCCAGGTCAGTGAACACATGGAGATCTGGGAAGAGTCTCTTATTTGGTGTGGGCATAGAATTCTGTGCCCTTTCTCCATTACTTTGCCCCATGGATCTCTTGCATCTCTCTGTTCTTGAGTTATATTCTTTCATAATAAATAGGTAATCTAGTAAATAAAATGTTTCTATGAGTTCTGTGAGCCACTCTAACAAATTAATTGAACCCAAGGAGGGGTTGTTGGAACTTTCAATCTATAGCCAGTCAGTCAGAAGCCCAGGTGACAACCCGGACTTGCGGTTGGCTTGTGAATTGTGAGGGGCTGGGTGGTCTTGTAGGACTGAGCACTTAACCTGTGGGACCTGAGGCTATTTCCAGGTAGATAGTGTCAGAATTGAACTGAATTGTAGGGCACTGAGCAGCTGGTGTCCAAGAATGCTTGCTGGTATGGAGGACACACCACCTCAACATTCACACACACACACATTCTCTCACTGGAACTGGTGACCAGGACCCACTAGTTGTTGATCTGTCTGAAGAGTATCAGTTACTTTCTTAGCATCTGTTTTTCCTGTAAAAAAAACTTAGGAGCAATAACAAGAACATAAGCTTTGGAATCAGAAAGATCTAAGTTGAAAACCCTGCTTCACCTTTACTAGGTGCATAGCTGGGAAATATACTTAACCAACTCTCAGCCTCAATTTCCTCATCTGTAAAGCAGAAATAAAAATAGTACTTCCTGGAGGTGATGGGAAGATGCCATCTATGCATATAAAGTATTAACAAATGGGATCATTTATGATATTAAATGATTTAATATCATAATTTTGGTAACCATTTTGGTAACCATTTCTCATTTCTACTGATTGTAGATGAAGGAATACATCTACAAAGACATAGTGCCCATTCTACCCTACCTTGTACATTTTAAATGCACCACTGAAATTCTGCCATAAAATAAAGGAGAATGCTTATCTCTTTAAGAATATGTAATTATTATTGACAGTCACCCAGCTTGAAGAAGCACTTCTGGATTGATTACAATGACCCATAATTAAATACAACAGTACTTGGAAAAAGACCTGATGGTCCCAGAAAGAATTGTTTCAGGCATAATGAGTGTTTATCATTTTTATTTGCTTCCTAAGTGGCAGTTATCAACATTAGTTATCCAGATTTTTAATTAAAAATGGGAAAAATTAATAAGGTACTGCTGTCAAGAGAAACTTTTAAACATTTGTCATCATAATATAAATTCAGTATCTCTATAATCATATGTATGACATAGAATGTTTTTAAGAACATGAAGCGGTCTATACCACATTTTCCTTTAAGTAACATGTTTTATTGAGTGGAAATTATCTTCATAACTTAAAATTGTTGCTTTCTCTCTTAGAGAAAGAACACTGATGTTTCACAACAGGGTTAGAAACATACTTATAACACAGGGATATACAGCAAATAGAAAGGAAGTATTTTGTTAGCACCTACCAGCTTTCCAGCCCATATGAATATGTATTAAAAATATTTATATGTGCATTTATATGTAAGTATGTATCTATTCTAAATCCTCATATAGTTTTTCCTAGATGTGGTTATTTAAAAGTCATCATTTGCCTACCTCTTTTCTCATTTTCAGATATACTATTCTAGTAAGACTCTACACCAATTGGTGATTCTAATTTTCTTTAGCTATCACCAAAATAATCTGTAGTTAAAGAAGAAAGCTGAAAACCCATTACCCTTTGCTACCTCCAGATACCCCCAGAAAATAATATTAAAGGACTTTTTAAAGTATGAAGCCGCAACACTCAACAGAAAGAGAAAGAAGATAACAGTAATAAAATTTTAGAATTTCTACAGCAGATAAAGCCATTAGATCTTTTGAACCAATCCTCCCGCTGAGAAAATTTAGAAAAGCTGGATAAAGTATAAAATCATCTGATTAAAGGGAATAGAGAGCTAACAAAATAATGAAGCATTACCAAAATGAAGATTTACAAGATGTCAGCAGCATCAAGACAGGTGAGCCTAACTTTGGGGGCCACTTTTGTCCCCCACAGCATTTGTTGATGTGTAAGAAAGGCAGAGGCTGAAGGGCTTTTTTTGGTTTTTTGTTCTTTTTTTTTTTTAAGATTTTATTTATTTGACAGAGAGAAACACAGCGAGAGAGGGAACACAAGCAGAGGGAATGGTAGTGGAAGAAGCAGGCTTCCTGCCGAGCAGGGAGCCCGATGCGGGGCTCGATCCCAGGACCCTGAGATCATGACCTGAGCCGAACGCAGAGGCTTTAACACACGGAGCCATCCAGGAGCCCCTCATTTCTGAAATTATTTAAGTCAGCTTTTCCTCCCCAACCCCTTCAGTGAGATTGTTTCATACATTTTTAATGCGGATAGGTTCTTTCGTCACAGTGTGCACTGTAGCATAGTTAGAGACTACCTAAAGGATTTCTTAAATTTATATGCCTTAACATTTACTCTTCTGCTGTAAAGTTTAATGAGTTTTTAAAAATGTGTAGTGGTATGCATTACAGTATTATACAAAATGGTTTCACTGACCTAACCTCCTAAGCTTCACCTATTCAAAGCACATATGCACTCCAAAGCTCCCCTCATCTGTTTCACCTGTTTGTCTTTTGAGGAGTGTCATATAAATGGAATGATACATAATGTAGACTTTTCAGACTGGCTTCTTTTACCTAGCAATATGAATTCAAAATTCATCCATGTCTCTGGATGGTTTGATAGCTCATACCCTTTTATTGCTAATAGTATTCCATTGTATGGATGCACATAGTTTCTTTATGAATTTACCTACTAAAGAACATCTTGGTTGCTCTAGGTTTTCAAAATTACTAAAAGAGCTGCTATAAACATTCAAATGCAGGTTTTTATGGGGAACATACATTTTCAAATCAATTGGGTAAATATGTAGGAGTTTGATTGATGGATCATATAGTAAGAATATGTTTAGCTTTGTGAAACCTTGCCAAACAATCTTCCAAAGTGCCCATACCAAAGTGTACTACCACCAGTGATGAATGAGAGTTCCTGTTGCTCTGCAGCCTTATCAACAATTGGTAGTGTCAGGGTTTTGTTTTGTTTTGTTTTTGTTTTTGTTTTTTAATCATTCCAATAGGTACATAGTAATACCACATTGTTGTTTCAATTTGCATTTTCCTGATGACAGATGATGTTGAACATGTTTTCATATGCTTATTTGCCATCTGTATCTCTTCTCTGGTTAAGTGTTATTCAGATCTTTGGCTGATTTTTAATTGAGTTGTTAAGTTTCCTTATTGTTGAGCTTCAAGTTTTCTTTATGTATTCAGGATACAAGTCCTTTTATCAGCAATGCATATGCAAATATTTTCTCCCAGTTTGTGACTTATCTTTTAATTTTGTTATAGTGTTTTTACCAGAAGTTTTTCATTGTAATAAAATCCAATGTATCATTTTTTCCCTCTCATTCTCTCATTTTCTCTTGTGTTGTATCTAAAATCTTATTATCAAGACTAAGGTCAGCAATGCCTGGGTAGCTCAGGTGGCTAAGCATCTCACTTTTGATTTTGGCTCAGGTCATGATCTCAGCAACTTGATATCAAACCACGAGATGGGCTTCACCCCGGCATAGAGCCTACTTAAGATTCTCTCTTTCCTTCACCTTTGCCCCTCTCCTCCACTCATACACTCTCTCTCTCTCTCTCGAAGGAAGGAAGGAAGGAAGGAAGGAAGGAAGGAAGGAAGGAAGGAAGGAAATCATGTAGATTTGCCCCTATATTTTGTTCTAGAAGGTTTACATGCATTTTACACTGATATGTAAGATGCATTTTAAGTTGATTTTTGGGTAAGATGTGATGTCTATGTTTAACTCCATTTTAGTTTGTTTGCTTTCTGGGGATTTGGAGATTTTTGTTTGTATGATTTGGTTTGTTTTTTTGCTTATGGCACCATTTGTTGAAAAGACAATCCTTTCTCCACCAAATTGCCTTTGCATCTTCCTCAAAAATCAATTGACTATATTTGTGTGGGCCTACTTCTTTATTCTTTTCCATTGGTTTTTGCATATATATTTTTCCTCCAATACCCGACTGTCTTTCTTACTGCAAGACAACCCTTAAAATATAATGTGTGACATACAGTAAGAAAAAAGTTACCATTTAGACAAGGAGATAATACAACATGAAAAAGAAAACAGAAAAAAACAAGACAATAGAAGCAACCACAAAAGCTACAGAATTTGGAATTATCAGACTGTTCTGATAGGACAATATTAAAAATTTTAGCACAGAAGTATAAACTATTTTAAAAAGAGAGGTGAGGAAGACTTAAAAAAGAACAAAATAGAAATCTCAGGACTGAAAAAGGAGAATAACTGAAATTAAGAACTATAAATTAGATCCAGATGATGGGAAAATAGTGAAATAAAAGATAAGTTAATATGATAAAACAAAAAGGATGGAAAAGGTTGGGAAAACATGAGTATATGTGATACACAGAATAGAGTGAGATGACCTAAATCTAAATCTTAGAAACTGGAATCACAGAATAAAAGAGAAAGAAAATAGGGTGCAAGATGGTGAAAAATATTGCAAGATGCAATATTTGAAGAAATAAAGGCAAGACTTCTCCAAACCAAAGCCATAGATTCAATCCACAGATTCAAGAGTTAAACAAATCCAGGGAGATATAAATAACATAACATGCATAGACTGACACATCATCATGAAATTACAGAAAATAAAGACAAAATGAAATGCTTTATAAAGTAGCCAGATAATATGTGTTGGATTATTTCCAAATGAGCAACAATTAGACTGATACCTGATTTCAATAGAAACAATGGAAACCAGAAGGGAAACCATGAAGAAATGTTATCTTCAAAGTGCTGAAAGAAAACAAATAACTTAAAATTCTATAGTTGGGAAAAATATCTTTCAATAATGAAGGTGAAATAAAGCCATTTTAGCAAACAAAAATTGAGGTAAGTCATTAGGAGCATAATTACAATAAAAGTAACATTCAAATGAGTTTTTTGAGCAAAAGGGAAAATTTTTTTGAAATGGAGGAAGGAGTTAAAAGAATGAAAATAATAAATATTTTGTAAATCCAAAGGAATACTAACTTTAGAAACAATAATGACATATGTAGGGGGAAATGGTGAATGGCCTGGTCATGTGTATGAGGTACTTTTTGGAGTGATTGGGTTAATTATATCCCAATGAATCTATATAAAAAATAATTATATAAGTTATCAATAAATGAATGCAACTTACAAAAGAAAAACTTTAAGTAGGCCAATAATTATTAAAAAATAGAATCCAGGGTGCCTGGGTGGCTCAGTGGGTTAAGCCTCTGCCTTTGGCTCAGGTCCTGGGATCGAGCCCCACATTGAGCTCTCTGCTCAGCAGGGATCCTGCTTCCGCCCCCCCCCCACCTGCCTCTCTGCCTACTTGTGCGCTCTCTCTCTCTCTCTCTCTGTCAAATAAATAAAATAAAATAAATTTTTAAAAAATAATAAAAAATAGAATCCAGGGAGGTTACATCATCAAGATGGAGACATAGTTCATTCTCAATTTCAGTAACCCTTGCTAGAAGACCAGCTAGGAACTATCCATAGACAAGATACCATTCTGAATATTTTAGAACCCAGGAGTAAGACTGAAGCATCCCCTTGGACCACAGAGATGGAGAAGTTCATTAGAAGGGTGAGGGAGGTGATTTCTCCTTGACTACATTGCTACTCCCCCAGAAAGATACAGTGGTTCACTGAAAGGGCTTGTGGTTTTTCTATTGAGAAAAGAGAGCCCAAAGTGCGCATCTAGTAACCTCAGCATTATAGGATTCTTCAAGGCCTATTCAGATCTCACCTCACAGGAATCACTGGGAAAATGTGCTCAATTCAACCACTGGGGATCAAAAAGAGATGGATAAGGGGATAGGTGCAATCAGCACTCAGATCTGGATCTTGGAGGGCCACATTCCTGCTTGTAGCTGTACCTGAGCAGAGCTCTTAGTGTCTCTGACCATCTGCATAGCCAAGCTTATGGCCCCATCTGGCCAGGTAACTCTTAGGAGTTCTGCATGATTTGTGTCTCCAGCCAATAGGCTAGAGTAGTCATGGAGCATGTTCTATGGTCCCACCCATGCAGGGAAGCAAATTCACAGCCCTGCCCAATTGCTGTGCATGGCTGCCAGTCCCATCTGATCAAAAAGCATGTACAGAGAAGCCAGACAGCTGGAGTCCAGTCTACTGCCGGTCCTAGGTAATGAACCAAACTAGAATTCCTGCACAATGGCTGAGCATAGACCTCTAGCCATACATAACCAGAGAGCCTAAACAGTGACCCTAGGTAGCCTCGGATCCCAGCCTATAGTATTGCCCAGCAGGGGTTCCCAACCTATGGACCACCTGAATGCTGAACCCAGCCCCAGGCTTTGCCTAGACAAGGACCCCAGCCAATGACCCTGAACAATCAGAGGTTAGCTTTTGGTCCCACTTGACCAGAACTAAAATGTAAAACCTAAAACCATAAAGGGGTGCCTAGGTGGCTCAGTCAGTTAAGCATCCAGCTCTTGATTTTGGCTCAGGTCGTTATTTCAGGGTTGTGAGATCAAGCCCCACATCCAGCTCCATGCTGGTCATGGAGCCTACATAAAATTCTCCCTCTCCCTCTCTCTCTGTCCCCTTATGTCTCATTCTCTCCCTCTTTCTCTCACTCTCCCTCTCTCTCTAAAAAACAAAACAAAACAAAAAGACATGAAACCATAAAACTCTTAGAAGAAAACAGAGGGGGAAAGCTCCCTGACATTGGTCTTTGCAATGATATTTTTTAGATATGATCTGAGCACAGTCAACAAAAATAAACAAGTGGAAATAAACTAAAATGTTTCTGTACAACAAAAGAAATGATCAACAAAATGAAAAAGAAACCTATGGAATGGGAGAAACTATTTCCAAATCATCTTTCTGATAAGGAATTAATATCCAAATGTATCAGGAATTGCTACAACTCAATAGCAAAAAACCAGAATTCTCTGATCAAGATGTAGAATGGCTGAATGGATTTTTAAAAATCCAATGATATGCTGCCTATAAGAGATTCATTTTATTTTTAAAGACACACATAGACTGAGAATGAAGGGATGGAAGAAGATATTTCAAGTAAATGGTAACAAAAAAAAATGAGGAATAGCTTTACTTCTATCAGGAAAAAGAGACTTTAGACTACAAATAGTAAAAAGAGACAAAGAAGGTCATTATATAATCATAAAGGGATCGATCCATCAAGAAGATATAAAAATTACAAATATTTATGCATATAGAATATAAATATAGAAAAACATAAACATAAATATAGAAAGCAAATCTAACAGAACTAGAAGGTAAAATAAAAATAAATACAATAATAGCTAGGGATTTTAACACCCTACTCTCAATACTGGATAGATTATACAGACAGAGAAATAAGGAACAGTGGATTCAAACAACACTTTACACCAAATGGTTCTAACAGAGAAATATAGAACATTTTATCCTACAAAACTAGAATACACATTCTTCTCAAGCACATATGGGCTAGTTATAGTACAGACTATATGTTAGGCCACAAAATAAGTCTTAGGAAATCAAAGAAGATTGAGATCATACTATCTTCTCTGACCACAATGGTATGAAACTAGCAATCAATAAGAGTAAAAAGACTAGAAATTCACAATTGTATAGAAATTAAACATCACTTTCCTAAACAACCAGTGGATCAAAGAATAAATTAACGAGGAAATAAAAACTATTTAGAAATATAACATATCAAAACAATGGGATGCAGCAAAAGCAGTTCTAAAAGGAAAGGTCATTGCAATAAATACCTACCTTAAGAAGAAGAAAGGTCCCAACTAAACAACATAGTTCTGTGTCTCAAGGAACTAGAAAAAGAAGAATAAACTAAACCAAAAGTTAGCAGATGGAAGAAAATAATAAATATTAGAACATAAACAGAGAATAGGAAAACAATAGAAAGGATTAATGATATTAAGAGTTGGTTCTTTGAAAACATAAACAAAATTGATAAACCAAACTTGGTTAACCAAGGGAAAAAAAGGATCCAAATTACAAAATTATAAATAAAAAAAATCACAATTGATACCACAGAAATACAAATGATAGTAAAATGCTACTATGAACAACTATATGCCAACAAACTGGACAACCAGGAAGAAATAGAGGAATTTGTAGAAACATGCAACATACCAATACTGAATCAGGAAGAAATAGAAAATATCAACATACACTAGCAAGGAGTCTAAATCAGTTATCAAAATCTCTCAACCAAAAAAAAAAAAAAAAAGCCCAGGACGAGATGGGTTCACTGATGAATTTTACCAAATGCTTAAAGAGGAATTTACATCAATCCTTCTCAAAGTCTTCCAAAAATAGAAGAGGGAACACTCCCAAACTCAATTTATGAGCCAGCATTATGCTGATACCAATGACAGAAAAGGACACTGTGAGAAAAGAAAACTAAAGGCCAATATCTCTGATTAATATAGATGCAAAAGTTCTAAATAAAATACTAGCAAATCAAATTTAGGAGCACATTAAAAAGATCATTTACTATGATCAAGTGAGATTTATCTCTGAGATACAGGAATGGTTCGACATAGGCAAATTAATAAATGTGATATATCACATTAACAGAATTTAAGGGAAAAATCATGATTGCATCAATAGACATAGAAAAAACATTTGATAAAATTCAACATTTGTTAAATGATAAAAACTATTAAATTAGATATAGAAGGAATGTACCTCAACATAATAAAGGCCATATATGACAAGTCCACAACTAACATCATACTCAATGGTGAAATATTGAAAGTTTTTCCTCTAAAATCAGGAATAATACAAGGGTGCCCACTCTCACCACTCTTACTCGAGTCCTAGCTAGAGTAATCAAGCAAAGGAAACAAATAAAATACATTAGAAATGGAAAGGAAGAACTAAAATTGTCTCTATTAGCAGATGACATGGATTAATATGTACAAAAATCTTTAAAACTCCACCAAAACAATTGTTAGATCTGCACAACAAATTCAGAAAAAGTTACAAGATACAAAATTAATGTACAAAAAGCAGTAAAATTTCTATACGCTAGCAAGTAATTATCTGAAAAAGAAATGTTTTAAAATGATCTTATTTACAGTAATAGCAAAAACAATAAAATAGGCAAAATTTAACCAAGGAGTTGAAAGATCTCTACACTGAAAAGTACAAAATGTTAAGGAAAGAAATCAAAGATGATAAGTATCCCATATGAAAAAGTATGAAAAAGTATCCCATATTCATGGATTGGAAAACTAACATTGTTAAAATATCCATACTACCCAAAGCCATCTATAGATTCAATGCAATAACTATCAAGATTCCAATGGTAGTTTTTACAGAAGTAGAAGAAACAATCCAAAAATTTATGTAGAACCACAAAAGACCCCAAATAACCAAAGCAATCCTAAGAACAAAAAGGGAGGCATCACACTTCCTGATTTTAAGCTATATTATAAAGCTTTAGTGATCAAAACTGTGGTACTGGCATAAAAAACAGACACATAGATCAATAGAACAGAATTGAGAGTCCATAAAAAAACCCATACATTCACAATCAACTAATATTTGACAAGGAGTCAAGAATACTCAATAAGTGGTGCTGGGAAAATTGGATATTCACATGCAAAAGAATGAAGCCAGATCTTTATCTTACACCAATTACAAAAGTCAACTTGAAATAGATTAAAGACTTAAAGGTAAAACCTGAAATTATAAAACTATAAAAGAAAGCAGGGGAAAAAGCTCCTTGACATAAGTATTGGCAATGATTTTTAGATACGGTACCTAAAACACAAGCAACAAAATAAAAAATTAAAAAGTAGGATTATATCAAACTAAAATGCTTTTTGCACAGCAAAGAAAATTATCAACAAAAACAAAAAGTCAGACTGGAATAGGAGAAAGTATTTGTAAATCTAATATCTAATAAAGGATGAATATGCAAAATATATAAAGAACTTACACAACTCAATAACAAAAAAAATAAACAATCTAATTTAAAAATGAGCAAAAGACATAAAAAGATATTTTTCCAAAGAAACATACAAGTGCCAATAGGTACATGAAAATGTGCTCAATATCACTAATCATGAAATCAAATCAAAATGCAAATTTGATCACCAGGAGCTATCACTTCATGTCTGTTGCAATCACTATCATCAAAAAGACAAGAATTAACAAATACTGGTGAGGAGATTGAGAAAAGGGAACCCTTGTGCACTCTTGGTGGGATTGTAAATTGGAACTGCCATTATGGAAAACAGTATGGAGATTCCTCAAAACAATAAAAATAGGACTACCATATGAATCAGCAATTCCACTTCTGGGCCTATATCTGAAGGAAATGAAATAACTATGTCAAGAGATATCTGTCAAGAGATACCTGCACCTCCATGTTCATTGCCATGTTATTCACTATGTGATAGCCTGTGATAGATATACATACACTGTATATAGACATACAACAGAATATTATGCAACTGTAAAATATAAGAAAACCCTGACATTTGTGACAACATGGATGGAACATGAGGGCATAATGCTAAGTGAAATAAGATAGAAAAAAATACTGTATTATCTCACTTATATGTAGAATCTAAAAAATGAAACTAATAGTGGGGAAAGCAGAAAGTGGTGAGAAATTTGGCAATCAAAGGATAAAAACTTCCAGTTACAAGATGAATAAGTTCTAGGGGTGTAATGAATGTATAGCATGATGACAACAGTTAACAATACTGTAGTATATTCATGAAAGTTACTAAGAAAGTAAATCTTGAAATCTTTTTGACCACACACACACACACACACACACACACACACACACATTGGTAACTAGGTGAAGTGGTAGATGTGTTAACCTTATTGTGGTAATCATTTCTCAATATTATATGTATATAAAATCATCACATTGTATACCTTAAACTTATACAATGCTGTATGTCAATTGTGTCTCCATAAAGCTGGGAGTTAAAAAAAAAATAAAATAAATTTAAAAAATAAAATAGAATGAGGGTGGCTTAGCCAGTTAAGTGTCTGCCTTTGGCTCAGTCATGATCCCAGGGCCTGGGATGGAGTCCTGCATCAGGCTCAGTGGAGAGTCTGCTTCTCCCTCTAAACCTCCCCCTCCTTGTGCTCTCTCTCTCCCTGTCTCTCTCTCTGTCTGTCTCAAATAAATACATACATACATACATGTGATTTCTCTCTCACTCCCTCTCAAATAAATAAATAAATACAATTAATCCAAAATTTAAAATCCTATCACAAAGAAAATTCTAAGCCTTGCTGATAAAATGTAAGACTTATTATTAATATGACATAAAACTATTCATAGACTAGAGAAAGAATTAACACTCTTCAACTTCTTTTATGAGAATGATCTACTAGTATATTATAAGATAGCAATATTATAGGCAGTTTTACTCATGAACATAGACGTTTAAGGGACTAAAAAGTTAGCAAACTGAATCCAGCAATATATACAGAACATTAACATTACAAACAACATAGTCTTATTCTAGGAAAGTAGGGTTGGTTTAGCATTAGAAAAATCAATGTACTTTACCCCATTAAGAGATAAAGAGGAAAAATCTATGATAATATCAAAAGATATACAAATCAAGTAATAATATTCAGTAGCCATCCATTAAAAAAAAATTCTTCACAACCTAGGAAGAAGGAAATTTCCTTATTCCATAATAAGTTATCTAAATACTTGCCTATTACAAACATCTTTGTTAATGATAAAATGGAAGTTTTCCTTTTGGAGCCAGAAAGAAGATATACCTACCATCACCACTTTATTCAACATTTTATTAGTGGTCCTAACCAGTGCAAAAAAGCAAGGAGAAGGAAGAAAATATATAAGAATGAATAAGAAAACAAAAAAAGACTTACTATTCAAAGATGACAATAGCATACATAGGTAATTACAAAGAATAAATGCATAAATCATTATAATTAATTTATTTCTCAAGGTCACTGCACAGAGGATCAATATACAAAAATCAATCATGTTTTTATATCCTGGCAATAACCAATTAGAAAGTAAAATTTAATACTTCTTACAATAAAATATCAAATACTTAGGAAAAAAATTAAATGAAATATATATAAGACAAAATTAAAGAAATCTAAAAAATTAGACAAATCACGTTCATGAATTTAGAAAATTCAGTATGGTAAAGATGTCAGTTTCCCCAAATTGATCTATCGTCCGTTGTAATTTTTTTTCAAGCTTTTATTTCAGTTACAGTTACAGTGTAACAGTTTCAGGTGTGCAAGATAGTACTACAGCACTTCCGTACAGCACCCAGTGCTCATCACAACAGGTATACTCCTTAATCCCCACCACCTATTTACAAATACTAGCAAACTTTCTTATGGAACTTGACAAAATGACCCTGACATGTATATAAAAATTCAAAACACCAAAGGTAAACAAGACAATTTTGAAGAGAAATGAAATGGGAAAACTTGTGCTGAAGATGTGAAGACATATAATAATAAATGTACAATGATTAAGATAGAATGGCACAAGAATAGACAAATAGGAAAGAGAAACCACATGCTATTTGAAGTGTTTAACCATAAGAACAGGAAATTTACACATCTGGGATAACATTTGGGGATAATTTATTGTTTTGTATGTAAAAATCTAAGGGGAAAGGAATATGAGACAATTGCAAAAAGCATCATGGGGTAACAATTAAAGTATACGTTCTGAAACCAGACTCTGGGTTCATATACTGGCTCTGCCATATATACCTGAGCTTCTTCAAATATAAAACAGATCCTAATGATAATATATACCCCATAACATTGTATTAAGGAATATATGGATAATCTGTGGAAATGTCTAAGAGCAGTGTCTATCACAATGTAAGAGCTCAATACATGTTAGTAATTACAGTATACTCCATGGCTCAGCTATATTTAACATGTATACAGTCACAGAAATATAAACTTGAATAATCAATAAACTGAAAATACAGTAATAACTAAGGTGGATAGAAGGATGATTACATATTTAGGGAGAGTGGGGAATGATCTATTATTTGATAATGCCTAAAAGTGAAAACAAAAAAATAGTAATAGAAAGCAGCGTACTATGTAGAGATACAAATGAAAATACTAGAGTTAGCTTAGAAACTTAAAAGTAGTTTCCTTTGAATGGAGGAATAACACCATTACTTTTCACAAACTAACTTTTTAAACTCTATGATGAAAAACAAATTTTAAAAAATTAAAATCAAACTTAAACCAAAAAAGTTACCTGCATGTAATGCCAGAAAGAAAGCTATTTACGAAGCAGTGCATTTCTATGAGAATGGAGACAGCATTGCTATCTCTGAAGACCAATATATAGTGAAAAACTACATCTTCCAGGGATAGCAATTAAGTTCTTTCAGTGGATGTTCCTTGAGCATATCATTTTGGAAAACATTTGACCCTAACTGTCAGCCGCCTTCTGCATTTGGCAGGACTTCCCCCAGCTCTCTGTGTCACTGTAACAGGTGAAAACTAAGAAAAAAGCATTTCTTCCACCTGTGGACACTTGTTTATAATGGCATTCAGGGTCCTGGAGCTAGGCTGACAGATGCTCTTCCAGAAGGTTAATGAGATAAAGGTTCCTCCAGCTGGCCCTTAAGCAGAGATTACTTCTGAGGGGAAGATAAGCAGATTATTCCAGAAACAGACACTGCTTCATGTTCTTCATAAATTAACACCCTTATAAAGGTAAACCTAGAAGGTTATTCTCACTCAGCTGGCATCAATATTTAATTATTTTTCCTATTTCTGTCATTTTATTTTTTTTTAATGAGATTTGGGACTATTCTGTGACTGTTACCAGAATTACCAATGCACAAAAGTCAGAATGTATTTGGAAACTAGAAGGGCTATTTTTGTTCTTTGGATTCTTCTCCAAGTTCAAGGAACCAAAGGTAAGTTATTTAAATATTTATTTTAAAATTCGCTTATTTATAAAATATATTTGCAGAAGTGAGCATTCAAAATGAACAAAATCAATACTGTGTCTCAGAGGGATATGGTAGGCCCTGAATTATATTATTAATTGATTGAATGATTGTCAGAAATGACTTTCACTTGATTGAATATTTATTTGCTATGTAATTTTAAGTCCAATTTATGTTAACGAAATAGAGATGAATACATCCTTTTTGCTCTTATAAGACATTGAATACAAATTCGTATTACTAATATTAAGAACAATAGTAGATCCATGAAACCATTCCATTTATCTCTTAAAATTGACAAATAAAATCAAAAAATTGAAGCCAATATTTTTTTGAAGCTAGTGTTTTAAGCTATGATAAGACAAAAAAATGTATTTCTTTGTCACAGTTAAATCATGAGTTGATTTTCCTTAAAAAATAGCAAGTGGGCTTTGTCTTTGGAATTCATGATGGTGACAAACTCAAAAGTTGTATGCATAAAAGAATGAGGCAGTGAATGGTCTTAAGGCAAATCTTCAAATAAAATTAAAGCAAGCAACTAAACAGGTGTATTTAAGAAAAATTAATGTATTTTTTTAACCTGTTGAAGAAAGCATCACTTTCTTTTTCTTTTTTAAGAATAAACCCAGTCATTATATTCAGTCTTTTTAAGACATTTGAAACCAATAATGTTTGATTCTTATATAAGGATGACGTAGCCTCAGAAAATTAACATTTTAATTGAAGTATTGGTTTGAAAATGTCCAGAGTAAGTAAAACAAAGATTTGTTGCATTTGTAAGTCCTAAAATAATTGATTCCATCAGTTACTAACTTTTTAGTGGTTGTATTTAGAGGTTGCATTAATCTTCTAGAAAAGATTATATAAAAATTCCTTTTATGTTTTTCAGCATATAAGTGATAGTGGGTGAAGCAAAAGTTTACTTACCTTTCCTTTCCATGTCAATTATATATAAATGTTTACATTTATGAAAATATTTTAATTAGAAACAGATCATGGATTCCCATGTATTTTGAGCTTAATCTGCTGGAGCAAACATATTGTCTATTTTATATACTTGACCAGGCAAATCAGCTTTGGGTTTGTTGTTGTTGTTTAAATAATTGTGTTAACTTATTTAACTGTTTTTGCTATTTTCATACATTATATATCAAACATTACAATTACAAATAGCATACTCACTTACAGAAAGTTAACTCACGAAAAACTATAATTTCTTACATGCCAATTTCTATGAAACAAAGGATTAACTGCGTAATAAAGCATCCTAGTATTTTACTCGTCAGGGACTTTTTATTCTACAAGAATATCAGATCAGTGAACTTCTGTTAAGATTACTGCAATCTACATTAATTAGAATTTATGTACTTCAGCCAGACTGATTTCTCATTTGTGACTAATTAACCATCATGAGTATATTTACGTAGAAAATGGTTTGGGGAGTGAGAAGAAGAATTCAATTTAATACAGCTAGATATTAAGCATAACAACTGAGTTGTACAAATGCAAAAGTTTCTTTTTTAAAAATTATAGATTATTTAAAAAATCAAAAAAGATATGAAAAAAGTTGCACTTCCATTCGAACAGTCTATGCTAGCTTTTTCATATGTTTCCTTGGTCTTTTTTCCATGTATGGTTATTTAACATGATTTTTCCTTGTATGGTTATTTAACATGTATTTTACATGATTGCTGTTCTACTGCACAATTTTATATCATGCTTTTTTCATTTCTTTTACATTGGATGAATGTTCTACATTGCGATCTAGTTTTGACAAGTATCATTTTTTGGCTGTATAATGTTCTTTTCAGTTGATATGTCATGATTTGTTTTACATAATGCTGAACAAAAAAGAAATAATTGTTCCTAATTATATTATTATGAATAACATTGCAATTAACATCTTTAGGTATAGCCTTTCTTATTATTTAAGATTCTTCACATAAGTTCACTAAAGTAAAATTATTGGGTCAAAATTAATTGGGTCAAAGCAGCATAAACAGTTTTATGGCATGTGATTCATATTTGCCAAATTGCTTCTCAAAAGTTTTCCTATGCCTTAAGGTGACTTTTCCCAATTCAGTTCCACAGAGTGTTTACTGGCTACCCAATACTGTGCTAGACGCAGAATATTAAGACACTCAAAGACATGCCAATACTTTAAAAGTTTTCCTTTAGGCTTTGCAATTCTAAATGTAGTTTTTCCATTAATACATAAAAGCAAAACACTTTTGGTTTCAAAGCGTTTATTAAATAAAACTGTTTACACAACAGGACAGTTGGACAATTTCGAAGAACAGTCATTTCATCACCAAGGCTCCTCTCATATTCATAGTGGGGATGCCAGTTGCATCTGAGGTGCACAGCACTGCTTTATGCTTTTACCTTTTCATTTCACATAAATAATTTCATCTAATTGATTATGACATCCCAATGTGTGGAGAAAGAAAAGAGAAAAAAAATCTACCCTTGGCAAGTCCTAAAATGGAAATAGTGTTTATCAGAGTATGTGCCTTTTGCATTACAGTTGGTTATGTATCAG
This sequence comes from Procyon lotor, assembly GCA_028646535.1. NCBI lineage: Eukaryota > Metazoa > Chordata > Mammalia > Carnivora > Procyonidae > Procyon > Procyon lotor. The sequence goes on along the minus strand of CM053608.1, from coordinate 70,615,192 downwards.
ATGAAACCTTTAACCATGTTAAAGTCACCAAGGTATGGTAATTATTTTTGTAGCTGTGAAACGTCAGAAAATTTGCATTTGAAGACACTCTACTTACTGCTAAGCCTTTACTACTAGGATATGTTCTCATTTCATAAAATTACCCAGGAACGTATTTTCCCTCACTGTGGCTCCATTAACAGAAAACATAGATTCATTTTTAGACCTAAGATGGCTGCCCAATGGCAGTCACATTAAGTTTGCAGCTCCTTACTTTGTTCATCTCTGCTATAGTCTCAGGACAGTGTAATTCAAAAGATTCAAGGCAGATTTTTCTGCTCAATTATATCTGAGAAGATGGCCTTACAATCAAACCTGTGTAAATTGAAGACACTTTGTGTTCAACTGAGCAAACTCCGGCAGCACACTTGAAACCATTTGTTTACTTACTTTAAAAATAAAAAGCAAATTCTGCCTTGTGGCCCCTCTGTAACTGTATCGATGATCACACAAAAGGATGATTGTATGTGTGAACTAAGTAGACAGCACTGACATGACCTGCTGCTTTCTTGGCCACTTATATCAATCATGAGTGGGCAGCCACCCTAAATATCCACTGTATTTGCATGCTAATTGTCTCTGAAAATTCACATCCTGTATACCTTTGTTACCAGTCATGTTCACAGCAGATTTTATGCTGTTTTAAAATAATCCATCTAAGGCAACAAAGGTGTTTCCCCACACACACAAGTGGTTTCTAGGTTTATATTATAATTCAGCATATATGTGGTAATGACCACAGTAAAAGTTCTGACATTATTGCTATATTGTGAAGTATCCGACTACGGGGTGATTGAGGTCTCCATCCATACTGCTTCTTCTTCAGGGTGTGAAAGACACTTCTGCGGTCATGGGAGGGAATCGGTTATACCAATCTTTGGAATACCACAAAGCAGCTTGTTGAAAGGAAGGAAAGTCTCTGACCATCATGTGAGTTTCAGCCTTCCAAAGTGGACAGTTTTTATCAACCATTGTGTCTGAGCTCACACAATCATTGTGTCTGACACTGAGAGTAAGAGACAGTGTCACTGGCATTTCAACCATACAAATCAAGAGCACCAAGTCTGATGGAACTATTTTAATAAGGAAGGGAGGTGCTCTGGACCAAGTCAGCCAGCATGCCAAAGCTTATCCTACAATGAGTCAATATGGTTGACTGGCATAGGCATGGCAATGAGAATTCATATATGGAAATGCCACCGTCAAGTATGAACTACAGCATGCATCACTATAATTATTTATTGAGAAGGTACTCTCTCTCACTGCTGCACCTCTCTTCTGGCCACAGTGAATGTGGGAAGAATAAGAAGGAGCTACAGAACAGTGATAAATGCTTCTAAGCATATGACATTCAGTCATTCTTGAAGAAACAAAGTCTTTTTAAAAAGATTTTATTTATTTATTTGTTTGTTTGTTTATTTATTTATTTATTTAAAAGAGAGAGAGCTAGGGAGGAGCAGAGGAAGAGGCAGACTCCCCGCTGAGCAGGGAGCCTGATGATCGGATCCCAGGACACTGGGATCCTGACCTTCATGAACCAAAGGCAGCCGCTTAACCAACTGAGCCACCCGGGTGCCCCAGAAACAATGTCTTTCTGTGTGCCTTTGTAAAGTCATCTTAATTCATTCAAACTTGGTTTTCTTCATTCAGCCATCTTTAGTCCCCTCACTCACTGCATCCAGCATCTATTTTCATAATTGCTCCCCCAGGAGAAGGATTAAAGGAAACTACACCGAAAGAAATTTTGTGGAGAAAATTCAGGACCTTGAAACTAATGAAAAGTTTCCACTTCAGAAATAGTTTAACTTCATATAGAAATAACATATGTAGGGCTAATTTGTCTGTCTTAAGACTCCTGCTTCATTATGAAGAAACAAAAGTTACATTTAATTAAGCCCGACTCTGAAACTCAAGGGCACTATAACCAACCACTGTAGTCAGGTCAGACCTGATCAAAACACTTCGTAGGCAGCTATCATATTAACAGTCCTTTAGTTTAAATATCTTTTTTTTTTTTTAAAAGCTCAAGCACATTTTAATTAATCTTCTCAAGATTTCAGTGGCTGGTAGACAATCTGCTCATTTCTGTTCAGGAACCCAAGGCAGAGAATACTATGTAACGCTTCTAAAATCATTTGGGATGAGAAGATTAGAACCAAAACTGGGATTTGAGCTGTATCAAGTCCTGTCTTATATCTGCTTAGTCTATTAATCAGTCCAATATAGTATGATGAGTGAAATTAATATGGCTTTTACTATTAATTCAAAAGCCAACTTTCCTCTGCTAACACCAGATAATTGCTGGTCCTGTGCCATTTCCGATGCATGACTGTCTGTATGACTGAACACAGGAGAGATCGTAGGCCATATCCTCTACCCTAAAAATGAAGGCATAATTTTAGGAGTTACATTACTCATTAAGAAAAGAGTATGACATTTTGAACTCCTTAACGAAATAGTCATTTATTCATGGTATCCTTTTAAATGCCCACCATTGAAGTCTAAGTTTAGCAGTAAGTGACTTATTTACAATTATGTATTTAAAAGCAGAACTTGGCCTAATGGATGTGATTTGACATATTTAGAAAGTCTCTTCTGAAACCAAAGGTGCTTCCCCATAAAAACCCTGAAATTTAAACTCCAGGTTTACAATATTTTCAGACTCCAGAGATCAATAATTCTGAAATATCCCTTTCTGATAATTTGTTTTTCTTCCTTTTATGGAATCTGAGTTTTAGTCTTATCAAAACATCCTTGTCCCTCAGCCTCTCCCAGTTCCTCCACTTGTATAGCATGTAGGCCTCAATGTCCTACACAGTAGTCCTAGGTGCTGGAGGCCACCCCCTGGCCTTTCTCAACACTCATTTTGATAGTACAATATCAACCTTACTCCTTGACCTTCTTCCCTTTTTGCATGGTTAATCTCTCTCTGGGTAAACTTAGCTTTCACTTTTTCCACTCTCAGTTCTGAGCTGCCAAGTGTTATTAGAGAATCCAAAATAAAGTGCTCACATGAAACAGATTTATGTACCATAACCTTACTTGGGCCCTCCAAGCTAGTCCACAGCCCTACTCATCTCTGAATCCGATTCCAAACCTCCTCTCTCTCCTTAAGCCAGCAGCCTGATTCTCCCTCATTCACATAACAGCACCGTCTAGGAGGAGGCTTTAAGGCTTTCACAGGACTGCATTCAACACAGAGCACAGTTGTACAGATCAGTTCTGTCACTAGTTTTGTGACCTTGGCAAGTTGCTCAATCTCCTATGTATCTCCAACTTATGGTTTCTTATTTATAAAATCAGAATAATAGTATCAGTGTCTCCCTCATATGGTGTGATGAAGATAATTGAAATAATGTTTATGAAGCTCTTTGTGAGGCATCTACTATAAAATTGCTCGATAGATGCTAGATACTAAGAGGAGGACTATGATGACTTTCGTTTCTGGCACCACTTCCTCCTACATACTGAAATGATTGAAATCATCTGACATCTCTTTTTTTCTACTTCAAACTTTCTCTCAATCTATATCCAAACTCTTCTTACTTCCTGTTGCTTCAGAGAGAATAAAAATATTTCATATTTTTGCTAATGTTATTTCTATCTTCCTATGACTTTAACTGTATTTACAACCAATTTACCTGCAACTTTACTCTGCAAGTCTCCTTTTCCATTGATTTCATTTTCCCAGCCTAAAAAAAATTTAATGCAACATTTCTCAATGTTAATAAAAACACCAGTGCGGGTGGGTGCTCCAGCTTTGAAGATTGTGATTTAATTTGTCTGGGTGGGACCCAAACTAGAATAATTGTTAAAGCTATCCAGGCAGGGATGCCTGAGTGGCTCAGTTGGTTAAGCAGCTGCCTTAGGCTGAGGTCGTGATCCCAGGGTCCTGGGATCGAGTCCCATATCAGGCTCCTTGCTCAGCAGGGAGCCTGCTTCACCCTCTGTCTCTACCTGCCTCTCTGCCTGCTTGTGTTCTCTCTCTCTTTCTGACAAATAAATAAATAAAATCTTTGAAAAAAAAAAAAAAAAGAAAAGCTATCCAGGCAATCTATTTGTAGCCAGGTTTGAGAAGCATGATTTATTGCCCTTCTGGAAAGATGTGATATACAGTTCATTATATAATGAGCCACGAGGGGAGTTGTTTTAATCTTCCTTTCTTTAGTAAATATTTTATCATAAATATATTTGTAGTTTGGAGGGAGTGGTCTCATTATTTAATAGGGTTGATAGAGTGATTTGTGTAATCATTCCCTCCATTATGTTGTTTCATTTTTTTTTAACCATTCTATAAAATTAGGGCCGGGGCACCTGGGTGCCACTCCACACCTGAGTGGCTCAATCATTGGGCATCTGCCTTCAGCTCAGGTCATGATCCCAGAGTCTTGGGATCAAGCCCCATTGAGCCCTGCATTGGGCTCCCTGCTCTGCAGGAAGCCTGTTGTCCCTCTCCCACTCCCCCTGCTTGTGTTCCCTTTCTCTCTGTGTGTCTCTCTCTGCCAAATAAATAATTTTTGAAAAAATTGCGGCATAGATAGGTTACAGGAATATGTATTTTTAAAAAGCTATACGGAGTATTCTAACTCACACTGTTAAAAATCGTTTAAATGCTTCATGAGGGCAGGACCCGAGTCCATCTTGTTCTCAGTCATATCATCAGCACCCACCCCCTTTTCTGATATAATCCACTCTGCATCTGTCCTTTTCAGGCCATCATCTTCTATCTCTAAAGTTGGGAATTTGGGTATCATGCAAGAACCTCCTCTTCATACCTAAATTGTCACCAGATCCTATCAAATGGTATGCTGATAAATGTTTAGCAACAGTCTCTTCTTCTTCATAGTGTTTGTCAGTATCCAGACTGTAAACACTCCTACCATGGCTGATTTCAGTCTACCAACATGACAGCATCTAACGTGACCATGCACAATCAGCTTTTATGTGCCCAGAGCCACTGTGAGCCTGCCTCATTCAGCACACCCCCTCATTAACAACTTTAGCACACAGTGCTTCTTTAATCCAGCTTTGGGCTCTTCATTCTCATTGGCCAGGACAATCGATAACTGTTTCCTCTCTCAGGTTCTGACCTTTGACTTCTGTATTTCCTAAACCCATGAGTGAGACCTAGTCAGTGGCAAATCCTGTCAATACTTACCTCAGAACTGTCTCCTACTTTTTGAGCTTGAATTAGCTTTGTTATTCATTGTTTACCACATTGACTGGTTGGGGGAAACAGTAAAGAACAGAATTTCCAAAGCCCCCTCCATGCCTTCAGAATTGAGTCCAATAATTTCACTTCAGAGTCCTTATGATCTGGCCTCCACCTTCCTTTCCAGCCGCACTTGTACGGACTGCCTGAGTCCTGCCATGGGCTAGATACATTGCTTCTGTACATCTCATTACTTGGAAAGTATACAGCAATAATGTACAAAACAAATCTGTGATATTTAGAGAAGAATAATAAAATTCCCATCTCCCAGATTAAATAATAAACCATTGATGATATCTTAGAAGTTCCCTGTCTGCTCTGCCAGGGTCTATGCCCCTTTCTTTGTGCCAAAGATAGCCACAGTCATGAATTTTGTGTTAGTCACATCATTGCCTGTCATTAGTATTTCCAGTTGTAGGTGTATTCTCTAAATAATATGTCTTGGTTTTGTTTGTGATTTTTATATAAATAATATCATGCTATATGTGTTCTCTCCTAAAGACTTAGTTCTTTGGCTCACAGTATGTTTTCAAGATTCATCCGCATTGTTGTATTTAGCAGACCTGAGACAAAAGCTTACTTGTTACTCTTCCTTAGGGAGTACTTTTTCAGGGTGGGAGTCTGGAGGTAAATGGGAAAGAACTGATAAGAGATCTCAAAAGTGTGCCTCAGAGAACATTAACTTCCCTGCAGTTTCCTGCACACTAGATATGTGCACATCTATGGACTGTGGGTGGATCCTAATGCTTCTCACACCTCAGCAGCAACAGAAAACCCTGGGGCAGGAATAAAAAGACACCATGAAACAGCTATGAGGCCAAGAGCCGTGGGCCGTGTCTTCTGCAGCGCATCAGAGCTTATGAAGAGCTGAAGAGCTGGTGTCTGAGAGAGTGGTGAGGCTAAGAGGGTCTGAGATGGTGAGGGAGAGGCATCTGAGACACACTATTGCCCAGTATGGATACACCACCTGCAGTCATTAGTCTGTCAGTGGACTTTGCTGTTACACTTTTCTATGTGTCCCCTGGTGCGCACAGTAGGCGGGAGTCTCTCCAGGGTCTAGGACTCTCATTCTCTCTCCTTTTTTTTTTTTTCAAGATTTTATTGATTTATTTGACAGAGAGCAAGAACAAGGGGGAGCAGCAGGCAGAGTGAGAGGGAGAAGCAGGCTCCCTGCTGATCAGGGAGCACCACATGGGGCTCAATCCCAGGACCACCTGAGCCGAAGGCAGATACTTAACCCACTGAGCCACCCAGGTGCCCCTCTCTGTCTCTGTTCTAAGTAGGAGAGAGATTGTTGTGTCTCGAGGTATGCATGCTTTCAGTTTTACCAGATGACACCAAACTGTTTTCCCAAATGTTTGTGCCATTTTGAGTGAGAATTTCTTTTGTTCCAAATCCTCAAACACACTTCATAATGGTATTGCCTGACATTTTTGGTGGGAGGTGGGGGGGATGGTAGTGAAATTGTATCTCATTGTTTTATTTTGTATTTCCTGCTAATAATGAGTGTCAGTATCTTTTCATATATTTTTCCTTTTCTAGAAAATGTTTAAAGAATTTTGCCTATTTTTTCATTGGGATGTATGTCTTTTCTTACTGATGTAGAGCAGTTCTTTAAAAGTTGTGAATATTAGTCCGTCTGCAGTTATGTACCTTTCAGATACCTTTTTCCAGTTTGTAGCTTGTCTTCTTACTTTCTTAATGATAACCTCTGATAAGCAGACATTCTTTATTTTAACATAGTTGAATTTGTCATCCTTTAACTTCATGGTTTGTGAGGAGTTTCTGTCCTACTTAAAACCTTCCCTAGGGGCGCCTGGGTGGCTCAGTGGGTTAAAGCCTCTGCCTTCGGCTCAGATCATGATCTCAGGGTCCTGGGATCAAGCCCAGCATGGGGCTCTCTGCTCAGCAGGGAGCCTGCTTCCCCCCCGCCCCGCCACCTGCCTCTCTGCCTACTTGTGATCTCTCTCTGTCAAATAAATAAAATCTTTAAAAAAAAAAACAAAACAAAAACCTTCCCTAGCCTAAAGCCATGAAAATATTCCCCTATGTTGTCTTATGCAAGTTGTCAAGTTTTACCTTTCATATATAAGCCACTAAAATTGATTGTGCACGTGTGTGTGTGTAGTAGGGAAGTAGGAAGACAATGTCTTTTTTTTTTTTAATATGGATAATCAATTGTTTTAGCACTATTTGCTGAGTAGTTTCTGCTTTCCTCTCTACTCTGTGATGTCCCTCCTGTCATGAACATAGTTTTGGTCCATTTTATTATCCCTGAGCCAATACCACATTGCTTTAATTATCACAAACTTATATTATGATATAACCATGTTTCTCTGGCTTTGTTCACTTTCTACAGGAGTGTCTAAGCTATTCCTGACCCCCCCACTCTTCCGTAAGAGTCTAAAATTAGCTCACCAAGTTCTATAAAACACTTTATTAAGGAGATTGTGTTGAATCTGAAATTCAGATTGAATTGAATTCACAATTCAATTGTGTGAAATTGTGTTGAATCTATAGATCAATATAGGGAGAATTGATACATTTGTAATATTAAGTTTTCCTATCCAAGAGCATGGAACATCTCTCCTTTTATTACTACCTTACAATAAAGTTGCATGATTACTTTATTAAAGGGCTTACATATCTTGGATTTATCCCTAGCTACTTTATATTAATTATGACCATGTAAAAGGCATTCTTATTACTTTTCCTATGTAGAAAAATAATTGGCTTTATATCCCTTAGCTTTGCTGAACAATCTTAATTCTGAAAATTCACTAGCAGTTCTTTGGAGTTAAAAATTTCTAACTTATTTAAAAATTTTTCATTCATGAATAAAGAAAATTTGAGTTTTCCTTTTGTATCTTTTTTTGGGGTCTTTGTATCTTTTTGTTCCACTCTTTTTTTTTATTATGTTCACCTAGCCACTATATAGTACATCATTAGTTTTTGATGTAGTGTTCAGTGATTCATTACTTGCATATAACACCCAGTGCTCATCACAAAACGTACCCTCCTTAGTGCCCATCACCCGGCAACCTCATCCCCCTCCCTCCCCTCTGAAACCTTCAGTTTGTTTCCCAGAGTCCACAGTCTCTCAAGGTTCATCTCCATCTCCAATTTCTCCCCCTTCAGGTTTCTTCCATCACTTCCATCCCTGTTTCTCTGCTGACTTATTTGACTTAGCATAATCCCCTCCAGTTCCATCCATGTTGATGCAAATGGTAGAAGTCATTCTTTCCGATGGCTAATATTCCATTGTATATACACATCTTTTTTATCCATTCGTCTATTGAAGGGCCTCTCAGCTCCTTCCACAGTTTGGCTATTGTGGCCATTGTTGCTATGAACATTGGAGTATATGTGCCCCTTCTTCTCACTACACCTGTATCTTTAGGGTAAATACCGAGTAGTGCAATTGCTGGGTCATAGGGTAGCTCTCTTTTTAACATCTTGAGGAACCTCCATCCTGTTTTCCAGAGTGGCTGTACCAGCTTGTATTCCCACCAACAGTGTAGGAGGGTTCCCCTTTCTCCACATCCTTGCCAGCACTTGTTGTTTCCAGTTTTGTTAATTTCTGCCATTTTTCACTGGTGTAAGGTGATACCTCATTGTGGTTTTTAATTGTATCTTGCCACATTGCTTAAAGGACAGCCTTTGCAGTATCCCATAGGTTCTGGACTGATTCGTTTTCATTCTCATTAGTTTCCACGAATTGTTTAAGTTCTTCCTTAATCTCCTGGTTGACCCAGTCATTCTTTAGTAGGATGCTCTTTAACTTCCACATGTTTGAATTCCTTCCAAATTTTTTCTTGTGATTGAGTTCCAGTTTCAAGACATTATGATCTGGTAACATGCAGGGAATAATCTCAATCTTTGGTATAGGTTGAGGCCTGATTTATGATCAAGCATGTGATGTATTCTGGAGAAAATTCCATCTGCATTCGAGAAGAATGAGTATTCCGTTGTTTTAGGGTGGAATGTTCTGTATATATCTATGAAGTC
>CM053608.1:70579782-70595555 GCA_028646535.1 Procyon lotor | reverse complement strand
TTATCTATTGAAGACTGAAAGAATAAAATAAAGAGATGCCATATAAAGTAGTTATAATTATAAAACTGGTAGAACCAAGTGGAAGAGAATAACAAGCTGTGGAGTTTTGAGAGCTTAAATATAGGTTAACACTGTGGTAGTAGAAATGATGGAAAAAACTCAAGACAAGAACATGGCTCTAATAGTCGTGCTATTAATGCTATTTTATACATTATATGTATATGTATTTACATGTATAATGTATTTACAATAATACATTAATGCTATTTTACTATAGTAAAATAGTCTAATTAACTGCAGTTAATGTGCAGTTCCTATATTGATGCAATACTTTTAATTTTATTGCAAGAAATATTACTTAATTGATGTGATCCATGAACTGGGGCTAGAAAAGGCTTTTACGAGGCATGCATTTCCTTTGGGTTGGTATTTCTTGTAGGACCTTTGGTCATACTGCTTTAACTAAAATTGTTTGTGGCTCCGGAGTATGGTATTGGTATATTTAGATCAATCAATGCTTTTTCCCAAGCACGATGCTGTAATTGCTTTATGGGGAACCAAAGGAAGCCAGATGGAAAGAGAAAGTGGGCAGATGAATCATCACACGGACAGACTGTGAGCATGGCCAAAGGTCCTATGCAACCAAGAGGATGGGCTCTAGTTGAAGGCTCACAACCCAGACTGCCTCTGAGGGGTGATCATTCAGTCTAAGGGAGAATGCTCATAACTTGTGGGCACAAATATTAAACTGCAAACAGCTACTGGTCCCTTTAGTACAAACTGGAAATTAGACCTCTATTTGTAGGTTTTAAAGAAAGCACTAAATATGATTTTTGGTTATCAAAATGACAAATCAGAGTTTTCCATTATATGCCAGTTCTTATGGATGAATCACTGTATCCCTGTTATTCTCATTCTCTGAACACAATTGTTATCTAATTCAGCCATGTGGAAATTAATCATTTACTTCACTATAGCTCACCACGTGTTGTTTCTTAACTCATTTTTGGTTTAGATTAATATTCAGGAAGCATTGACTGATTGTCATGTTTGCTTTTCTTGTTTTGCCAAATCTATCATGGCTCTCCAGGACAAGAACTAGGTCTTATTGCTCTTTAAGACTCCAGATTTCCTAGCCCTGTGCCCTGCAGTGCTTCATGATTGGTTGGCTAGTTGAAAATTAGTGTGGTTGTCCCTAAAGCTGCAACTCAAATATAAGCAAGCAAAAAATTTCAAACAAGTCAAATTCTAAATAATTAAAAACTTGATAAAGTAGTATGTAAATTCTCAGAAGCATTTTTTGAATAGACAACGGTATTTATTTATTTATTTATTTATTTATTTATTTATTTATTTCTCCCAATAGACAACGATATTTTAATTGAATAGTAATTCCACTGAATGAACATAGTGTATAAAAAATTAAAACAGAAACCAGATTTGAGTGTATACTGGTTCTGTGGATTTGGCTTATTAAGAAAGCTTTATTGTTTCTGTTTTTGTTTTTGTTTCTTTAGTAGCCTTTATTCTTTTTAAAAAAATATTTTTAACATATAGTGTATTATTTGCTTCAGGCGTATAGGTCAATGAATCATCAGTCTTACACAATTCACAGCACTCACCATAGCACATACCCTCCCCAGTGTCTATATGTCCATGTTGAGTATGTTTAGTTTTATAAGAAATCGTAAATCTGCCTTCAAAAGTGGCTGTACCATTTTGCCTTCCCATCAGCAATGAATGAGAGTCCCTGTTGCTCCATAGCCTCACCAGCATTTGGTGTTGTCAGTGTTTGGGATTTTGGCCATTCTAATGAGGTGTGTAGTGGTGTCCCATTATTGTTTTAACTTGCATTTCTCTGATGACATTTGATATGGAGCATCTTTTCATATGCTTATCTGCTATCTGTATAACTTCTTTGGGGAGGAGCATCTTTTCATATGCTTATTTGCCATCTGTGTATCTTCTTTGGTGAGGTGTCTGTTAAGGTTTTTGGCTCATCATTTAATCTGGTTGGTTTTTTTTTAAGAGTTCTTCGTGTATTTTGGGTAACAGTCCTTTATCTGGTTTGTCTTTTGCAAATAGTTTTCTCATTCTGAGGCATGTCTTCTAATTCTCTTGACATTGTCTTTCACAGAGCAGAAGTTTTTAATATTAATGAAGTCTAATTTATTGAGTCTTTCAGAGGTTGTGTCTTTGGTATTGTATCTGAAAAGTCATCACCATACCCAAGGTCGTCTAGATTTTCTCCTATGTTATCTTCAGGAGTTTTATATTTTTGTATTTTACATTTAGGTCTGTGATTCATTTCGAATTAATTTTTGTGAAGGGTATAAGGTCTAGGGTTAGATTCATTTTTCTACACGTGGCTGTCCAGTTGTTTCAGCATCATTTGTTAAAAAGACTCTTTCCTGATTGTATTGTATTGTTCCTTTGTCAAAGATCAGTCGATTGTGTTTTTGTGGGTCAGTTACACTTCTTAAAGAATGAGATATGAGAATTCTGAATTAGCTGTTACAGTTTATATTCATTTATCATGGTCTTCACCACAAATGTTACATGAAAGGCACTGTAATGAGACTTCAGATTATTCCAAAACAGGATTCTTGTTCTCATGCAGTATAAGGCAGATTATGTAAATCCTTCTTGGGTTTCTCTTCTTTAATTAATCCTCATAGAACTGTCTCCAATGATCAAACAAGTTTTTGATCTTTTGATTGAAAGAATTTAACTAAAATAGCATCTCATTTGGTTCCATGTACTGGAGTGGTGTTATAGAGAAGGAGGTGTTAAAGTGTTAGTGATGGAGAAAAGTTACCTTAAACTATGAAAACTTAGCACTATAGAGTGACATCTTGAAGGTCATGTCAAATACTATCTCTAAGGGGAAATGAATTCTGTAGGAAACATATCCCCCATCTTCCCCCCAACCTTTGCAAGGAGAGATAATTTCTGCCTTTCTCTAGGGCTCACAGTTGTAATTTGGCTTAGAGGCCCTGGAACATCAGTACCTTCTAACTATTGTTACTGATTGGAAGAGAACAATGACACATGATCAAAGTGACATCTTGGTCCCTCAGCACTGCCTGTTTTTTTACCATAGGCTCTTAGTTGGTCCCTCTGCCTTTCTTCTGAAAACAGTCAAATCTATTCTCTACATGTCAGCTAGAGTGCTCTTCCTAAGGGGATAAGTAATACTTAATGGTTTTACCTTTCTGCTTACAACATGTGAGAAGCAGCACCCTAGCATAGCATCTGAAGCCCTGGCTGTTTCCTTGGGTTCATCTCCTGCTATGCTGTCCCACACTGTATGCTCCAGGGGTTCTAAACTACTCACAGGAACCTGTTATATGCTACACTGTTTTAGAATACTCTTGTCTCTCTGGATGCTATGCCATTTCTCCCTTCTCTTTCAGTCGAATTTATTTCAAAACAATGCTTATATCTAGGTTAAATATCGATAAAATTTTTACTTAGATAAAAACACTGCTCAGGTGTTATTTCTTTTCAGAAGACACCCTGAGCTCCATGGATAGACATAATCATTCCTGGACCTCTACATCTCTAGTTGTTGTTGTTTTTGCATATACTGCACCCCTGCTTTTAACAATCATTCACAATCTAATATTGCATTTCAGTGACCTATTTATATGTTCTATTTCAGACTATGAGACAGCTGAGGGCTGAAATCACTTTGGCTTCTGGAAGTCCTATGGGTTATCCCATAGGACTCTGTAGAAGCTAATTAGGCTGAATTGCATATTAAAGAAGCATGAATGATTAGAATAGAAGAGGACTTGAGTTGGAGTAATGGGAAAAGGGGTCCCAGTCCCCTGAGGCCAGCTACAGGTTTTCTTTTGGGAGTAGATTATCTTTCTCATCATTTGAAATTTTTCTTAAAATTGCCATGACTTTCCTAATGACACTAAATGATAGTATAAGGAAATGACCGAAACACATGCCTGTATATATGACTAATCGTTTGACAGTTTGGTCCAACAAAAATGACTAGGTGGATAATCAAATGTTACTAATTAAGATGTGACTATGGATCCATACAGAAAGATTTTCCTTAAATATTTGGGCTATTCCTACTGAGTCCCAGTAGTAGGCATGTTGGGAAATGCTGCGACAGAAAAGACAAGCTTGACATGGTCCCTGACTTCCCGAAGTGTGCTGGCCAGTGGGGATTCTAGACAGTAAACAGGAAATAGGCTACTGGGATATTTACTGGGAATACTATCAGTGTAGTAAATAGGACACACTAAGAAAGGAGCTGTGATATGGGAGGTGCAGGTTTTTATATGATGAAAGCATATATGGGGATGCCTAATGCATACATGGTATATGGGAGTCAGCAGGCTTCCTGAGAGAGTAAAGAAAGCTAAAGATGATCTCAGGCAAGTCTTGGGGGGCATAGGAGAAGTGATGGAGGACGTTTATTACTCGTCACACTGCATCATATACATTCGTTTAAATTTCTAGCTAGTTTGTATCCTGAAGGAGAAATTATTTTAAAGTTCATTGTGTCTTTGGTGTCTTACTCCAGGTAAGTATCATTTGTAGTACATATATGCACAGAAAGGCAGGAAATGTACTTGAATCATTCATACTTTGGATACCTCATACAAAATAGTTTTCAAAGCATGATTTTCCTTCATGAATATTTTAATAAATCATAAATCACCATTTAAGTAATAAAATGCCAATTAATTTTTTCCTTTTTCTGTCATAAGACATTAAAAATAGCCTAGAAGAAGGGAGTTAGTTACTGTCATGGCCATTAACTATATGAAATTGAAATTAGAAAGATTCACCATAGAACACTCAGGTTCAACGTTTTTTTTTCCTAGTTAGTTCCTAATCTTTTACACATATGGAACGCATAGATTGACTTTACTATTATAGTCATGTTTCAGCTGTAAAACATGCTAGCATATATTATTTTATATTATTCTATTAATGTAATAAATGATTTGATTAAGATTTGTCCCACTGTGTTTTACATCAAGAAAATAAAAAGGAAAGTTGGGGAAGAGTAGTCATGCAAGCTTCAGCTTGGGCCTGAGGAGCCACAGTCTGTAGGGGTCTGTGTTTCTGTAGGCAGTTCCTCTCCTGCTCCAATTAACTAAGGTTTCACTTCAACCAGGCACAATATTATTAGCTACTATATTATAACAGAAAAGTTATGTTTGGCCCATTTGGGCCATTGTCATTAAATTATGTTCGTGGCTGCTAATTGCCAAATTTATGGTACTACAAATTACCTTTTTAAACCACCCTTAGCTTTGATGTGAGCTCCTGTCTTTAAGTGCTTTAAAATTCTCTATTACCAGTTTTCCTTGATCACCTGTTGATATTCAAATACTCCTTGCAACCTGATTTCTAGGGATACTTTGCAACAATGTTGCCTGTGCAGGTCTCTGATTTAAGATGTGAAATGGCACCTCGAGATGCCGGGAAGAGAGCAAGGAGAAAGTCCTAGATGATGGCTAATTCATAGCATGGCCTTGTTCAGGACCTGTCATATTTTCTGCTTCTTCAGCACTTTTAAGTGTCATTACTCTGCAGTGTTGGAGCTCTTTATGATAGGGACATTTTAACCCTCTGAATTTTTATATTTGTCCCAAAGATCGCTAATATTTTTTTAAAAATTATTTTATTAAGCATCACCTGGGAAATAAATTGTTGGCAAGAAAGTATCGCTATTTGGCTTTTCTACAAATGCCAGTTTCCTTAATCTTCTTACTAGAAATTTAACAGGAAGTGAACATCACTGCCCTTAATATTTCTCTAGAAGCTCTGGTTGGTGCTATGAGTGTACTTGTAATTATTCCAGAGTGGTGAGAAGAAGCAAAACATCTCACTGGATACCTTTGGGTAATAAATGAGGATTACCCTTATTTCTCAAAACTATACCAATTATTTGGGAAAAAAGAAGTCAAGAGCCTATCATAAAATGAAGTAGATATTTTTTTCTTGTCACCAGCTAATTCTCTCATAAAAATCTAATTTTGCCAATCCCTTGGTGTCAGTTTTGACTTCTTTTTTGTGGACATGGTTCTGTGAAAGTGGAAGGGCTTCCTCTCCTGAAGATATAGATAATCCCTGTTACTCCTCAGGTTCTTCCTAACACCTGTGAGGCCCAGAGCAAGAGTACAGATGGACAGCTGTGTATCAGATACGTAATCAAAATTATGTAAATAAAGCTGGTCTTTAAGCTAACTTAAAGAAACTCATTAAATTTTACTTAATATTTTATCAGACTATTTGCGATTCTAGTCAATGTTCATTTAGTGGGCAGTGGGAAAAATTAGTATATCATCTTATGGAGGCCAGGCTAAGGAATATCAGAAATGGGTATGCAGATTAGTGACATCATGTTCATCATGGTAAAGAATGAACAAATATTTAAAAAAACGTTTCATGCTGGGAAAGGTAAAGTAGTACTATTGTGTATGTTTGTGAAATTTTGAAAGTTCATGTTTGATTATAGGAAGTTAATAACATGATTGCAGAGGTTAGCTCAAATTGTCTTGAATCTAATAACATCATTTTTTTAAAACTACAGTTATAAATTTATAGAGCATATGGAGATCAAACAATGCTTTTCATTCATATAAATCATCTCATGATTATAACTTAAATTTTAATTCAAACATTTTATATCTTATCAAAGATGGGATTCAACTTCTCTGTACTTGGCATGAGAATGGAAAATGAAAATAAGGAAATATTAACATAAAGAGCATGTCTTCTGGTTGGACCCTGAAAAAATACCTTGAGTGTGGGTAGTTTTATTTGGAAGGTGATCCCAAGCAAGGAACATTGTCAGGAAAGAAAGGAAGCCAGTAAATGTTTTAATAAGCAGATTGCCATGGTGGGTAGCTGGACCTCAATGCCAGGGTAGATCTTTTGGATACTGTGTAGAGCATATCTGGGTGTCCTACCAGAGGGACAAGCAAGCCTGGGATATTCATCTACTAACTCCTGTCGATCACTGGTTAAAGGCTGCTCCTGAGGGCATTAATTTTCCAGCATTTCTGGCCTTCCAAATGAAACGTGTTTCTGGGGGGATTGGGTGGCTTAGTCAGTTAAGTGTCTGCCTTCAGCTCAGGTCATGGTCCTGGGGTCTGGGATCAAGCCCCATGTCAGGCTCTTTGTTCAGTGGCGAGCCTGCTTCTCCCTCTCCCTCTGCCTGCTGCTGCTCCTGCTTATGTGTGAATGCGCTCCCTCTCTCTGTCAGATAAATAAATAAAATCTTAAAAATAAAAAAGAAACCTGTTTCTTCAGTCTAAGATATTCATGCTTCAGGTGGAGTACAGGTGCTTGCAATTAGAAGCTCTTGGCCTGAAGGCTGGGTGGCTCACCTGGTTCAGCATCTGCCTTTGGCTCAGGTCATGATCCTGCGACTGAGCCCTGTGTTGGGCTCCCTGCTCAGCCAGTAGCCTGCATTTCCCACTCCCACTCTCCCTGCTTGCGCTCTCTCTCGTTGTATCTCTGTCAAATAAATAAATGAAATCTTAAAAAAAAAAAAAGCTCTTTGCATGAATGAGAATGACAAAACTGAGGAATGTGGTGGGGGCAGAATATGTCTACTATAGAGGTAATCTTACGGGAAAGGAGGATTTCCAGAACAGAGAGAAAATGAGAAAGAAGATATGAACTGGACAAGAACAGAGGACTTTTTATCAAATTTGACCAAAGATTTCTATCTTCTTATTACTTAGATTAGTCCTGCATAAATGAGGGATCAAATTGTTGATATTTGAGATAGTGAGAAACTAGCAGAGGAAGAATGGCCACTTGATACCATGGATTTGGTGCTTCCAGAGTGGTACTAACCCATGTAACATTAATTATAATAAAACATATGTATTGATTTATGGGTCAAATTTTTATGAATTTCAGTATATTCTCAATTTGTGAAAGGTATGATGAGTTTAAAAGAGGAGAACATTAGCTACAAAAGAGTTACAAAAATTTGGGGCGCCTGGGTGGCTCAGTGGGTTAAAGCCTCTGCTTTCAGCTCAGGTCATGATCTCAGGGTCCTGGGATAGAGCCCCGCATCAGGCTCTCTGCTCGGCGGGGAGCCTGCTTCCCCCTCTCTCTCTGCCTTTCTGCCTACTTGTGATCTTTCTCTGTCAAATAAATAAATAAAATCTTTAAAAGAGTTACAAAAATTTAAATATAAAAGATGTAGAAATTGGGATAGATAATATTATCCAAGAAATGAGCATATTAACACTTTCTTCCTGAGCATTGGTAGGGTGTTGGCAATTCAGTACACAATAAATTAATTTCTTTTTCTTTCTTTTTTTAAAAGATTTTATTTGTTTATTTGACAGAAAGAGATCACAAGTAGGCAGAGAGGCAGGCAGAGAGGGAGGGGGGAAGCAGGCTCCCTGCTGAGCAGAGAGCCCGATGTGGGGCTCCATCCCAGGACCATGAGATCATGACCTGAGCTGAAGGCAGAGGCTTTAACCCACAAAGCCACCCAGGCTCCCCAACAATAAATTAATTTCATGAGGTAAAGCGAAACCAATAAGTGACTTTCGAAACCAAAATTATTCTTTTTGTAGAATAGTTTACCTGGACTGACTATTTATAATTCATCATCAGACATTATCTGTTGTTCAACATAAGTGATTATAAGAAGACAGATAGGTGAGTCTACTTGTATATAGAGACAGACAAGAATTTTTGAAAAGTAATTGCTTTATTTTATAAGGTTAATTTTTTTAGTATTTATTTAAGTCTGGATTGTCTGTGATAGCCTAATTACTATGTACTAAAATAGGTCAAATCATGCATTCTGAATGCTATATTCTTGGTCTTGGAAAAGTTATACTGATGTTTCAATTTGAACAGTATTATTTTGGAGAGAGATACTATTTCAATGATAAAATACAATTCCTGCTACTTAGAGCAAAGTTTTGGCATTTTTTTAAACCGCAGAAATCTGAGTACAGCTTAATGAAAGGGCAAACCTGCATGATGAAATTTAGCAGTGCCATTAAAATGCTGCAAGTATGCTAATAGTTTGTTCTTTTTCACTGTTAATCCTTTCTAATAAAAGAGATTGAAAGAAAATGGTAAAGATGATTAAAAACTTAGAAAAAATGACCCGTAAGGGAAAAGGTAAAAGAACAGATATTATTTGGCCTCAAGATTGAAAGTCATTTTCATAATTGTCTTCAAGTACTTGTCTAACATTTACCCCAAGTGGGGTACTCTACACGTATATCTTCACTAACGGAAATCAAAGGTAAGATGAGCTGAAATTGTAGTATAATGAATTTAATTAGATTGTAAGGAAGAATTTTGGGAGGAACAGTAAAGGAACTTAAAAATTATAATGATTGGGGCACCTCGGTGGTTCAGTGGGTTAAAGCCTCTGCCTTTGGCTCAGGTCATAATCTTGGGGTGCTGGGATCAAGCCCCGCATCAGGCTGTATGCTCAATGGGGGAGCCTGCTTCCCTCTTTCTCTCTGCCTGTCTCTCTGCCTACGTGTGATCTCTGTTTGTCAAATAAATAAATAAATAAAAATCTAAAAAAAAAAATTATAATGATCAACTGATGGAAGCTTTAGGTCATCTATTGAGGGCTTTAATATACAGGTGGTAACTACATTTGATACTGTTTTAGGAAAGAGGAATGAATAGAATGACTTCTTACAGCTCTATCAGTTTTGTAACTGTTAGCATTTACCTGGCCATTTTCTTGAAGTGTGGTCCCTAGACCACTGGCATGTGTATCACCCAGGAACTTGTTAGATATGCAGATTTTCAGGCCCTATCCTGAATAAATAATGTCTGTTTCATAGACATTATTTAGCTTTAAGACTAAAAATAATTTAGTTCTTTAGTCCCTCATTTACTTGATAGTTTTCTTCTGATTAGGTTGTGGTTATGGGTTTTTGGGAGGAAGACCACACAGGTAAAGTACCATTCTCATTACATCACATGAAGGGTACATACTATCAAGATGAATTTACTATTGATGTTGACCTTGATCACCTGCCTGAAGTAGTTTCTGTCATGTTTTCCCACTGTATAGTTAACTCCTTTCCCTCCTTTCATTCTCTATTCTTCAGAAGTAAGTCACTATACACGGCCACACTTAAGGATTTGGAAATTGTGCTTCCCTGAGGAAGTGGAGTATTACTCCCTGAGGGTGGAGTATTACATAAATTATTTGGAATTCTTTGGCACAGAATATTTGACTCTCTTACTGAGGCAATTAATTCAATCATTTACTTATTTTTTTTTTTAAAGATTTTATTTATTTATTTGACAGAGATTACAAGAAGGCAGAGAGGCAGGCAGAGAGAGGGGGGAAGCAGGCTCCCTGCCGAGCAGAGAGCCCGATGCGGGTCTTGATCCTAGGACCCCAAGATTATGACCTGAGCCAAAGGCAGAGGCTTAATCCACTGAGCCACCCAGGCGTCCCTCAATCATTTACTTCTAACAGTATGGACTCACTGATACTTATTTTACAACATGGGTTATTCTGGCCTTCCTCCCTTGCTGGTTTGTAACCTCCCACTCCAACAAGTGAGAAGCCTGACTCCACCATCCATCATCATTTACTTAAGTGTTAATTCAAGTATAAATATTCCTTCCTCTCCAAAATTTAGCCCAGATTACTTTACAAAGGAATTTGGATCAAATTTCCATGGCACAGTTGATTTCTGTTTTTATTTTTTAGAACCTATTTCAGAAAATAGTAAAGAACAAAAGCGTCCTTGGGGCACCTGGGTGGCTCATTGGGTTACAGCCTCTGCCTTTGGCTTAGGTCATGATCTCAGGGTCCTGGGATGGAGCCTTGAATAGGGCTCTCTGCTCAGCAGGGTGCCTGCTTCCTCCTTCTCTCTGCCTGCCTCTGCCTTGTGATCTTTCTCTCTTTGTGAAATAAATAAATAAAATCTTAAAAAAAAAAAAGGGACAAAAGCGTCTCATCTTCTATATGTACTAGCATACTCTTGATGGCAAAACCAGTTATACACAATATAAGAAAAAAGTTAACTCTGAATGTAGTTGCAAAAACTTAAATATTAGCTAACCAAATCCAGTAGTGTATGGAAAAAAGTATGTTTTTTTTTTATCAGTATTACATTAGGTTTATCCCATTAAGGCAAGGATTGCTCAACATAAGTAATCTATTGATATAATTTATAATTAAACTAAAGAAGAAGAGTAACAGGATTATGTTAATTAGTGCTAAAGAATTGTTTGTTAAAGTTTAATATTTATTATAAAACCTTGTAGCAAATGAAGACTAGAAAGGAACTTTTTTACTTGGTAAATATTTGATACCAAACATTATATTTAATGGAGAAAATTTACATGCATTTATTTTAGTACCAAAGTCTTAAATATTATCTTAGAAAATAAAGGAGATGTAAGCATGAGAAAGGAAGATATAATTATAATATGCAGATTATATAATTATCTGCCTGAAAAAACAAAATCAATAAACCCTTAGAATTAATAAAAGAAGTCAGAGCATTTGCAGGATAAACAAAATCAATCTACAAAAATCAGTAGCCCTTTTCTCACCAGCAGTAATGATTTTCAGTAACGGAAGCTATAAAGTATTTGGGAAATAATCTAACCAAGACTTCCGTGGAGGAAATATTAAAATGCTTGGATATAGGGCAATGTAGGACAGTGGTCCCTGAGTGACAAGAAATAAACAAGGTAAACCCTAAAATTGCTTTAGCTTACTACCTTAAGAGACTTTCAATAGTGGAAATAAATTAGAAATCAATAACTGAAAGATATTTAGAAAGTTTCTAGCATATTAGGAAACTAAAATATGCACTCCTAAATAATATGGGTCAAGTAATAGAGAAATTAATGTAAGTAAATGAAAATGATAGCACATACCCAAATTTGCATGATGTAGCTAATGCAGTATTTAGAAAAAAATTGATAGCTCTAAGAACTCTGTTGATAAAGAAGAGTCCCAAGTCAATGACCTCAGCTTCTACCTAAAAATCGAGAAAAAGGGGAGAAAATGGAACCAAACACTAAGCACAAGAAAGGAAATGATCAGGAAATAATATGCAAACCAATGAAATAGAAGACAAAATTAATAAAGTCAATGAATTAATAGATAAAATCAATACAGGAAATCAAAAGCTAATTCTTTGAGAAGATTAATAAAATTGATAAATCTCTAGCCAGAGTGATCAGGAAGAAAAAAGGGAAGAAACAATTACTAATGTCAGGAACGAGAAAAGGGACATAACTACAGATTCTATAGCTATTATTAAGATAATAAGAAATATGAGCAACTTCATCTATTGAATTAAATGAAATGAACATGTTTCTTGAAAAATATAAACTGTCAAAGCTCACTTCAAAAGAAATAGATTTTAAAAACCCCTGTGTCTACTAAAGAAATTGAATTTGTAGTTAAAATCTTTCACACACACATACACACCCCAGTGACAATAATGACTTCATTGGTAAATTCTACCAAGTATTTCATAAAGAATATTAATTCTATAAACCACTTTCAGAAAGTTGAAAAGAATGGGGTAATTTCAGCTCATGTTACTAGGCCGGTATTACTCGGATACCCAAACTAGACAAAGACATTATAAGAACAGAAAACTATAGAGCAGTATCTCTAATGAACATAGACTTTTTTTTTAGTAAACAGAATACAACATTACATAAAAAGGATAATACATCATGATCAAGCAGGTTAATCCTGAAAATTCAAGATTAGTTCAGTGTTTTAAGTTTATAGATGTAGTCCACTGTATAAATAAAAAGAACATGTAAGTATCTGAATACATGATGAAAAGGCACTTGATAAAATTCAACATTCATTCCTAATAAAAATTTTCAGCAGAGTTGAAATAGAAGAGAATTTACTTAACTTGATGAGCATTAATGAAAAACCTACAGCTAATATCACACTAATGGTGATCACACTAAATGGTGACAGAACAATAGGAATAAGGCAAGAATATCCACTGTCACCACTTCCACTCAACAGTGTACTAGAGCTTTTTGCTAGGGAAAAAAAAATAAAATAAAAAGCATACAGATTTTAAAGGAAGAAGTAAAATTGTCTTCATGCATAGGCAACAGGATAACCTAAGTAGAAAACCCTACGATATCTACAAACAAATCTGTCAGAACTAATATATTTATTTAGTAACTTTGCAGAATACATGATCAACATGTAAAAATCAATGTAATCAGACACCTTATAAAAAAAAGTTAAATATAACCAAAATCATCATGATTTTTTCTGGACCATTTGAGAACAGATTGCAGATATGATGCCCTATCGTCCCCAAATTCTTTGTTTTTCCAAAAAACAGGGATATCCTCCTACCTAGACTTCAGTGTAACCATTCAAACCAAGAAATCACCATTGATATGTGAGTAGCATCCATTCCACAGACCCCATTCAGATTTTGGCAGCTGTTTTAACAATGTGTTCCTTTCCCGGTCCAACATCCAAATTAGGTGCCTTCTCATTCCTCCCTCCTTCTTCACCCGTTGGCTGATTTTCAAAGGAGGGGAAGGAGAGCCTTTTAAGAAATACTTAATTGGAAGTACATTTTTAAATTTCTAAAAATTTTTTAATTTTTTAAAAAAATTAATTTTTAGAGAGCGAGCATGGGGGCAAGGGCAGAGGGAGAGAGAGAATCTCAAGCCGACTCGACGCTGAGCATGGAACCTGGGGGCCTCCATCTTATGACTCTGAGATCAAGACCTAAAACTGAAATCAAGAGTTGGATGCTTAACTGACTAAGCCACCCAGGAGCCCCTGTGTTACTATTTTTAAATGGAAAGTTCATCAGTGTTGAGTACATTCACATTGTGTGATCAGTCACTAGGATGTTTTTCATCTTGCAAAACTAAAATTATATCCACTAAACAATTCCCCATTCCCCCTCATTCCAGCCACTAGAAACCACCATTCAACTTTCTGTCCCTGTGAATTCACCTACTATAGGTACCTCATGTAAGTACAATCTTAACATATTTGTCTTTTTGTTACTGGCTTATTTCACTTAGGAAAGTGTCCTCAAGCTTCACCCATGTAGCATGAGTCAGAATTTCCTTCCTTTTAAAAGCCGAATAACATTTCACTCTATGTATATACCATATTTTGTTTAACCATTCATTCTGTTGATGGATATTTGAGTTGCTCCCATATTTTAGTGTGAATAATGCTGCAGCATTATTGTTTAAAGTCTTTAAGACTCTGCTTTTAATTCTTTTGAGTATATACCCAGAAGTGGAATTGCTGTGGTACATGTGGTAATTCTATTTTTAATTTTCTGAGGAACTACCAAACTGTTTTCTATAGCACCTGCACATTTTAATTATATCCAACAGTGAACAAGAGTTCCAGTTTCTCCATATCCTTGCCGACACTTGCTGTTTCTGTTTCTGTTGTTGTAGCTATCCTAATGGATGTGAGGTGGTATCTCACTATGGTTTTGATTTGGATTTCCTTCCTGGTTAGTGAGGTTGAGCATCTTTTCATATGCTTGTTGTCCATTTGTATATCTTCTTTGCAGAAATGTCTATTCATGTCCTTTACCATTTTTAAGATGGCTTGTTAATCTGCCAATGTTTGTACATTCCAGATATTAAACTCTTATAAAATCTGTGATTTGCAAATGTTTTCCTCTATTTTAGGTTGCCTTTTCATATTGTTGATTATATTCTTTGAAGCACAGAAGTTTTCAATTTTATGTAATCTGGTTTATCTGTTCTTACTTTTGTTGCCTATAATTTTGATATTATATCCAAGAAACCATTGTCATATCCAATGTCATAAAGCTTTCCCCCATGTTTTCTTCTTAAAGTTTTATGGCTTTAAGTCTCATGTTTAGGTCTTTGATCTATTTTGAGTTAATTTTTGTATATTATATAAGGTCCAACTTTATTTTTTTTTTTGTACGTGGATATAAAATTTTCCCAACACCATTGTTAAAAACAAACAAACAAACAAACAACTCTTTTCTCCATTGAAAGGTCTTGGTGTCTTTGTCAAAGATCATTTGACCATATATGGATGATTTTATTTCTTGTTTTATTCTATTATAAGTCTGGAGGTATACTTTAAAATGTATTTTATGTCTGAATTAAAAAAAATACACCCAAATTCGCTAATGGCTTGACTGGGGTTCTTACATCTCTTCAAGATGAATAATATATTTTTATGTATTTTATTCTCCCTCTGTGTCTCAGCTTCTTTTGTTTTGATGCTGTTTTCTTACCTTCCAGGTTAGAAGCCTTCCTCAGATCTCTAATAATTCTTGGCTGTCTATTCTTGGTTAAAAATGGGGAGTAGAAACCTTAATAGAAACTTCAAATGCATTGTCAAGAATTGTCAACTTTGAACTTTTCCCTAGGGTAGTGTTTCTCAACCTCAGAACTACCGACATTTTGGGCTAGATAATTCTTTGTTATGGGTGGGGGCACGGGGCGGGGGGTTGGGGGGAAATGGACTGGTTCCATGCCTTGTAGGACATAGAGCAGCATTACTGGTCTCTACTTACTAGATGCTATTAGCATTCTCTCCAACTGTGATACCAAAAATGTCTCCAGATATTGCCAGATTTCTCCTGGGGGTGGAAAAATTGCCCCCAGTTGAGTACTACTACTTTAGGATAGGCTGTTCTTGGGGAAGCCCCCATAATTCCCCAATCTTCTTAGGCTAGTCAGATTTCCAGGTAAGAACAGCCTTCTGATCACTGTCTGGTGGGTAAAGATGTAGCTTTCAGATG
>CM053608.1:70566165-70579282 GCA_028646535.1 Procyon lotor | reverse complement strand
TTTTTTTTTTTACAAGGGTTCAGAAAATCTCTCCTTAGCAGAACCAGACTCCTCAGGTCACATTCACATCTCCGGAAAACTGACAATTCTTAGGTTGGAAAAAACCAGCTCCATGTGTCTCTGTATGAAACTGAAAAGCAGGTGCATTTTGATTGACTAATGACTGCATAACTTTGAAGAAAACAGCTAAAATAGGATTTGGGTAATATTAAACTGAAACTGAGTAGTATTAGAGGCAAGAAATTCTGCTAGGTTTTCAGCTTAAGAAGACAAAAATATGAAATAAAAATATATATTTCTCTCAAAATCCTTACAGAGGTTGCATTTATTGATGTCACCAGCCACATTCTAAAACCTATGGAGGATCACTTGAGGACCAATTATTATCCTTCTGGAAAGGAAGGAGAAAACCTTAATTTCTTCCTCTCCAAATCATCTATTCTCTCATACAGCAACATTTTACCTTCTCTGATGGCCATCTGAGAACAGAAAGCCAATGGTGTATTCCTTATGTTCCAATAATTAATATACCTCTCTCTACATTCTTCTTATATCAAACCACATCCACTTATAGTGATGGCTAAGTTTATAGGCTAGAAAGATCTTGTTTATATTTGCATATCCATCACAAATACAACAGATCATATATATATATGTCATATATATATATATCTCATATATATTTATCATACATATATGTCATATATGACTGGTTGGAGTTAACCATATATCCAGTCACTAAATACAGAACTATCCTGAAAGCACTGCATTATCAATAATGGCCAAAATCTTAACACGTAAAAGAAAGGACTCACTGTTGAACTATAATTAGAGAAGACATTAGAAGCATTAAGGAAAAGATGAAATTAAACTTTCATTTCAGGCCTCCCACTTCTCTCTCTTTCTTCCCCCACAGCATGTTCCTGCTATTCCCCTGTTGCCCAGATAATCATCATACACACACACACATACACACCCCTACCACGACCCTTGCTAAATGCCATAAGAATCTCTGCCCCCTCCTTTCAAACACAGCTCCTTTAGCACCACTTACTTGTCTTCTGATTATAGCAATTATCACACAAATGTAAAACACAGTGACCCCATTATTATTATGTATATTTACATTTAACTATATGGGCATATACATTAATATATAAATACTCAACTTTTAAATCTAAATGCCAACTCCTTGATCATGGCTTTTAAAGATTATAATAGTCTAAGTGCAAAAGAAATATGTAATGATAAGATGATAATAGGTAGATGATAGACAGACAGACAAGCTAGCCAGATGACAGACAGGCAGCCAAAAGTCAGGCGCATATATGTTTGTGCATGTTTATGTGTATATATGTTCCTATTTGGGGGAAGATACCCTTTAAATCACACTACTTTAGACAGCTTCCTTGTCTATTATATGTGATGTGCGACATAAGAAGAAACAACCATTTTCCCTCTAAATCATGTAAAACATCAAACAATGGGCAAGACCTTTGTAAAAATGCTTCTTACACAGTAAACCTGTGTCTTTCTTTAACTTTAGGTAAAAATGATTTCTAAAATTGGTTTTGAACACTCAAATCATTCATGATTGTAGCACTCTCTATTGTAAAGTCTCTTTTCAGATGTTTCTATGACAGTTTCACAGAAAAATCATTAATTTTCCTTTTTTTAAAAAAAGCTACTTGCTTCAAGAAACTCCATTAGGGTTCTCTTTCAAAGATTACATGATTGGGAAATAATCTACAGTATTGAGATCTATCTATAGAAAATTATTACATTTAAGTCAATCATACAATATTTATGTTTTCTGCAACCCTGGAAATGAAGGAAATAAGTATAACCTCAGTTTTATGATGAAGGAAAGCATATGTACAACTTAAACTGACAGAGCCAAACATGACCTATAACTAGTAGACCACTTGTAGAAGTATCTGATGCACATGAAATTAAGAGTCCTCTCTGTGGTTACTTCCTCTCTGTGGTTACTGCACAAAACAACCACTCCAGATTTCTGTTTTCTCCTAGCCACTCTAGTGTTTGCCCTCCCTTCCTAGCAGAACCATGCTGAGGATCAAGTGAGATAATATATTTTAAAACACTGTATTGCTATGCAGCCATCAAGAGAAACGAAATCTGGCCATTTGCAACGACATGGATGGAACTGGAGGGTATTATGCTAAGCGAAATAACTCAGTTAGAGAAAGACAAGTATCACATGATCTCTCTGATATGAAGAATTTGAGAGGCAAGGCGGGAGTTTGGGGGGGGGTGGGGAAGAGAAATGAAACAGGAAGGGATGGGGAGGGAGACAAATCATAAGAGACTCCTAGACTCACGAAACGAACTAAGGGTGGCCGGAAGGCAGAGGGGTAGGGATAGGGTGGCTGGGTTGTGGACATTGGGGAGGGTATGTGCTGTTAAGTGCTGTGAAATGTGTAAGCCTGACGATTCACAGACATGTACCTTGGGGCAAATAATACATTATTTGTTAATTTAAAAATAAATAAATAAAATAAAACACTGTATTGCAAGATAAAATCAGAGAGGGAGACATAAGAAACTCTTAACTCTAGGAAACAAACTGAGGGTTGCTGGCGGGGAGGGGATTAAGGGGATGGGGTAACTGGGTGATGGACATTAAGGTGTTATATACAGCTGATGAATCACTGAACTCTACCTCTGAAACTAATAATACACTATATGTTAATTAATTGAATTTAAATAAAATTTTAAAAATAAAATTAAATACTCTATTGCTTCCTTACTATTTAGGTAGATAACATTAAAAATTATTTCTGGCTGTCTAGGAAAACAGAAACTTCCACCTTTATTATTAACTTCCAGAACTAAATATTTTGAGTAGCTTAAATTTTTTGACTGCCAAACTAGAGATATGAGGCATAAAGGCCTTGTTAATGATAGGATTTAAGTAATTGCTTAAGATCTTATAAGTTTTAAGGCACAGTTTTTAGGACAGTGGGAAGAGTGCAGGGATTTGAAGACATAATGGAATAGAACCTAGTAAAGAAGAAGGAGTACTGGGTAGATTTCATAGGCCTCGCTTAGTCTCACCCAGGCCACTTACTCTCCCTGTGACTCTAAACTCTAGTCTAGTCGTATCTCCCAGTCTTTGAATTCCCTAAGTAGCTGACCTCAGACTCACCTTCCTCCCCTTAAAAGAATCTCTTTAAATAGGGATTAAATCTCCTTGCAACCAACCCACTCCTCCCCAGCTTTATGTATTTTATAAGTATACAGAATAGAAAAATTAAAGCAATTAATTTTAAGTTCAAAACTTATCTCCCTAAAATAATGCTTTCCCCTTGTCATTCTGCTCTTCCAAATTTCCAGTGTCTTGATACTGACCTTAAGATGAAGTCCAGTTGGAATAAGCAGCCTATAAGGTTCAGCACGATATGGCTTCCCCCATTCATTCTCATATCACCTCTTAACACCCCAACAGCGTGGTTAAATACTCATGCCCATTCCCTCCCCAGCTTCATATGCAATTCCTTCTCTCTACCTATTCGAATCCTACCCAACCTTAAAGGCTACTATAAAGATCTCTGTCTTTGCTGAAGACCTCTCTAGCTATTCTAAATCATTGCCATTTATCAACACTTGTACTTGTTTGCATCTCTCCCTCATTTTTGCCTTTTGCTACTGATTGCTTCGTAAGTATGTGACTAGTTTCCACCTCTACATTAGAAACTCATGAGAGAGGGATGAACTTGAAAGTAGGGACAACCTTCAGAACCACTGCAGAAAAAAGCAATTAATAGCATAACCAACAAAAATAAAGGTGAACATAAGAGTTAACACTGCCATCCCCACAGAACCTCAAAGTTTTCATAGTATTGTTTTATTAGAGGAGATGATAACTTTTCTATTTGCTATGAAGGACATATTTTACAGTGAGATTAAGTTTCCATCTTCTAATGCTATGTTTGTATACAATTTAGTCATACTTTCCTGAAAATGCAGCAAGTATCAGAACAGAAAGACCAATTGTTCCCATTAAGACTGTCACCAAGGCATATATACACATATCATTAAAGGTTTTTTAAAAAGCAGATCTGAGACAATTACAGTTTAATTTGTACCTAGTGTAGGTGTTGTTAATATTTCTGAACATCTTTAGCTATTCGTCATTCATTTCTTCCCCTTAAAATCTTTCTCTTTTGAAAATCAAGGAGAAATGAGGCAAATAGGCAGAAAATTTTACCACATTTTAACCCTTCCTCCCAAGCACTTCACACCCTAGTGCTGATCAGATTTTTAGAGGGCTGTGAATATACCACTGTCAAATCCAGACATTTGATGTACAAGAAAAATGAAGATGTGCAGAGATTGACATTTCTCAATTGTACTTCTTAACTCTTTTTGAAGAAAAGTATTATTAAACGAAATGAAATAGAATTAATCAAGATATAAATACCCTGTGTCTATGTCTATCACTTAGCTAAGGTATTTTATATCTTATAAATTTTACATTTTTCCACAATTTAACACATTTTAGTTCCTATCTGATGGAGCAAATTAAAGTAAACTAGAAGAAGGTTGATGAGAAGTATCAAAGAGAAGTGCCAAGGGGGCTAAACTCTGGAGTACTGGAAATAATGATAAAAATTTATACAAATAGTTGTGACATACCTGGTTTTGAGGCCAAGTTGACAGATTAAGAAGGAACATTGAGATAAGAGTAGAAAACCCAAGTCAAGAACAAATTCACAAATTAGAGAATTTAGCAGAAATACACAGATGGAGTTTCAAAAGAAATCTGTGCAAGAGCTAATGTGGGTGGAATATTTCTAGGTAAAAGTTACCTATTTGTCATATGTTGAGTTTTTTTAGAAGTTGTGATGGTAGGCTTGACTTTGCTTGGATTGATAATTATTATTCCCCTAGGAAAGTCCTCTGAGGGCCTTCAACTGAAACTGCATCATCCCTGATACTCCAACTGAGATGAATATGCATGTACATGAGCACCCTTCACCTGGCTCCCTCCTTCATCTGACCTAAACTGCCTCTTGGTCTCATATTCTCACCTTCATGTTTATTCAGATTTGTATATTCAGCTAACAGCTTTTCTTTCCTATTGAGCTTCTGCAACTCTGTTTTGGTGACCTATCCACAACCTTTATGTGACTTATGTTCAGCCCCTCTCATTTCAGCATGAACTTCTCAAAGGAACACACTTCTTCACATAATGGCAATGGCCCAGCTTTATCCTCATGAAAAACAGTATTATAAAAGAACCATGTACCAGCATGCCTTGTAAATTGAAGAAACCCTTGCACTGTGTAACATCAGGCCATACTGAAGGGTTCTGAATTCTTACCAATGGCAAAAAGTCCAAAAATTTTAAGGATACCAGATAGTTTCCTTTAGAACAACACCTTCTTGATTCAATTCAATCCTAAGACCTCTTTCCTGGTCAAGTGTTCCCTTCAAGATTGCCTTCAACTTAAGTGACTTGGCGTTATGAAGTAGGACCTATATACCTTCCTTTAGCAATCCAGTTTTATCTTACAATATTTTTTGTGAGTAGCAATTCCCTTGTTGCCAGTTTCTCACCAGAATCATAGCTGATTTTGGTATTACCTAACTTGAGTACACCTTTACCTTCTTTCCCCTCCTAGGACTAAATAACCCCGTTATTTGCAACACAGTGAATCTCATAATAAGATCTTGAGAGATAATAGAATATACCATCGTCTAATATTATATAAAATGTAATCAGAAGAAATTTTACTTTTGAGTCTTCTGTTGCAAGTAAACTGGTCTCCACTCTATCAGTTCAACTTCAGATACTATATACATAACAGATTTATACCTCCTGTTTTTTTTATAACTCTCTTTCCTCAGCCAGGAAATTCCTCCATCTCATGATCCTATTAAATCCTAGGTATTCTTTAAACTTCAGCAAAAAGAGTTATGTCCCCAAATGAACCTTCATCATACTACCAAATTTCCTAGCTTCCCACTCTGTCTCAGTGTCTTTTTTCCTTCACATTGCCCCCTGTACATCACAAGGAAGCCCACTCTCACCCCCCCAGATCTCATTCCCACAAATGTCCTCAGAACTTTACCAGGTAGCTAAAGATAATAAAATTAAATCAAATGTTTTATGTAGAACAGAGTCAATTCAATCACTAAGAGATTATTGCTGTGATGTTAGACTGAATGAGCTCAAGAGCAGTCTGCATTACTTTATTTTTATTTTTAAAGATTTTATTTATTTATTTATTTATTTATTTATTTGACAGAAAGAAACACAGTGAGAGGTGAAACATAAGCATGGGAAGTAAGAGAGGGAGGAGAAGCAGGCTTCCTGCTGAGCAGGGAGCCTGATGCAGGGCTTGATCCCAGGACCCTAGGATCATGACCTGAGCCAAAGGCAGATGCTTAACAACTGAGCCACCCAGGCACCCTGTCTGCATTACTTTAAACTACAAATGGGTTAATAATGTAAATTTTTAGGCACAATGCATGCATCTTTTTAGATGTAAGATGTACCAAGGGATATTTAAGGGTAAATGGGGATTTTATAACTCCTTAAGTGGGCCATTCATAGATGGTATCAATGCCAACACTATTTTCTCAGCAACTTGTAACCAACAAAAGCTAGACTCTGAAATTCAAATCCAAGAAGGAATCAAGGTAAACATGGGGTTCAGGAAAACTATTCTAACTCCTGAAGATCTTCTGTTGAATCTTCAACTTTCAATTACTTTTCAATTTATTACTACTATTTATTCGTCTTTAGAGAGATTATCAGCTTTATTATACCTCACCTAATTGGATCAATCTATAATCTTATAAGTGAGGTGCTTTTAAAAATGTTATATAAGCCCCATAAGAATTAGCAGCTCTTTCTTCAGTTCCTTCACACCTGGACATAATTTGGACCCATCTCCTTCCACACACTACCTTCTGAAATAAGCCTGATCCCTGTATATTTCAGTTAGTTTCATTTACTTTATCTTTTTTCTTTAAATTTTATTTATTTATTTGTCAGAGAGAGAGAGAGAGAGAGCACAAGCAGACAGAGTAGCAAGCAGAGGCAGAGAGAGAAGCAGGTTCCCTGCCGAGCAAGAAGCCTGATGCGGCACTCGATCCCAGAACCCTGGGATCATGACCTGAGGCTTAATCGACTGAGCCACGCAGGAGTCCCTCAGTTAGTTTCATTTAGATAAAAAGTGTAGTAGACTTGAAATTAATGTAACATTGTATGTCAATTATACTTCAATTTTAAAAAGTATGTGTGCAGAAAACCTTAAGACACTGACGAAAGAAAGTGAAAACACAAATAAATGGAACTACATCCCATTTTCATGAATTGAGAGAATTAACATTGTTAAAATGTTCATACTACCCATGGCAATCTACAGATTCAATGCGATCCTTATCAAAATTCCATTGACATCTTTCACAGAAGTAGAAAAGGCAATTTTAAAATTTTTATGGAACCAACAAAAGCCCTGAATAGCCAAAGCCTTCATGAGAAAGAAGAACAAAGTTGGAGGCATCACACTTTCCAATTTCAAACTATCCTCTGAAGCTAGAGTAATCAACACAGTATGGTACTGGCATAAAAAATAGACACATACACCAATGGAACAGAACTGAAGCCCAGAAATAAACTCAGGCAGATATGGTCAACTAATATCTGTCAAGAGAGTCAAGAATCCTCAATGTGGATAAAATAGTCTTTTCAATAAATGGTATTGGGAAAACTGGATATTCAAATGCAAAAGAATGAAACTAACCCTCTCTCTTACACCACTCACAAAAAATTAACTCAAAATAGAGTAAAGACTTAAATCTAAGACTTAAAAACTTACAACTCCTAGAAGAAAACATGGGAAAAC
Organism: Procyon lotor; assembly: GCA_028646535.1. NCBI lineage: Eukaryota > Metazoa > Chordata > Mammalia > Carnivora > Procyonidae > Procyon > Procyon lotor. Next base: position 70,571,402 of record CM053608.1, on the reverse strand, counting down.
CCCCTTGACATTCTTAGCATGGTCAAAGGGTAGTCAAAGGGTACAAACTTCCAGTTATAAGATAAGTAAGTTCTGGGGATCTAATGTACACCGAGCTGACTATAGTTAACAATAGTGTATATTGGAAAGTTAAGAGAGAAAATCTTAAAAGTTCTCACCACAAAATAAAAAACAAACAAGGAAAAACAGATAACGATGTGAGCAACTGAGGTATTAAGGAACCTTATTTTGGTGATTATCTCCCAATATATACATATATCAAATCATCACTTTGTTTATATCTTAAGCTTATACAAATGTTATATGTCAATTATACTTCATTAAGCCAGGGGTGAAGGGAGTGAGTGAGTGAGTGTGTGTGTGTGTGTGTGTGTGTGTGTGTGTGTGAATTCTTTAGCCATAAGCATTCTTCCCACAAAAACATATTTACAAAAGGTGACCCAGTTGACTGTATAGTATAATAAAACCAAGCAACAAAACTATCTTTGTAGACATACAACAGGATAAAGGACAATATTTTGCACTATGATTAATCTCACAAGCTTCAAATCCCTTCTAAGGCTTAAATCCCAAATAACAGTGCAATATGACTTCCACTACTTGAATAAAACGATATTGGGTTTCTTTGTGATGATCCCATTACCAAAGTCTCCTGATTAAAAATTAGATAAGCATCCATCATGAATATAAGAGAAGCATAAATAAATTGGTATGGTCTACAATAATACCAAAGTTGTTTAAATCTTCTAAAGGTATTCCAAAGTAGCAACAGTGTTTTGTGTAAATGATACCTAGGGGCTTAAAAGAATTAACACCAAAGCAGAGTCTTCATCTAAACTCCTTAAATTTCCCCCTCATGTGCATCTGAGTAATTAACCTATCTACAGTTCAGTGCCTAATACAGAACCTAACCACTTGAAAATTAGTAACTTGTTATCTAAACCACCATTATCTAAGACCACATTTCTAAAACCTATTTAATACTGAGATAGTTCCACTGATTGAAGACTTAAGAGCCCTAGAAAAGATACCAAAGAAAAAAGTTCCTGTTTTTTCTTAAAAGTGGCAAATTTTAAGAAAAAAAAAAAAGAATATGGGTCTCTCTGTTCTTTAAAGTTAGCCTCCTCTCCTGGTTCTCAAAAGATTTTATAACAATGACAGAATCTCTTTTTTCTTAGCTTATTTCTTCTGTAAAGCTTTTCTTGAGGCTCTATCATCTAAAGACAAAGATAAGGCTTGAGAAAGTTTCCACCTCAGGTAATGGGATGGAAAAAGAGGTAAAGGCATGTTTTATCTCCCTATACCTATGCTGTACTCCTGAGGTAGTTTTTATTGTAAGTGTTTAGAGTAGTTTTAGATTGTAAAACCTATTGATATGTTCAATGTGTTTAGTTCAAACATGTCTGTATCATTTGCTACATCCAAATGTTGAAATCTACTTTTAGAATTCTGATGATTTTATTAAAAAATAATTATACTTCTTGCTGCTCATATTTTTATATTTGGTTATTAACTAAACAGTGAATAGAACTATTTTAGAATTTTTTAACAGCTCTGATATTACATAAACTAAAGGCTTTAGTGTTCTCCTTGCCCTTCCTTGCTATGATTTAAATAGGATTTTCCAGTTATCTCAAAAATAACACTACCTTTTTCTTTTCTTTTTCTTTTTTCTTATTTTTTTAAAGATTTTATTTATTTGACAGAGAGAGAGCATGGTGCGGGGGGAAGAACAGGGGGGAGGGGCAGAGGGAGAAGGAGAAGCAGACTCTCCACTGGTCAGCGAGCCCGATTCAGGGCTCAATCCCAGGACCCTGAGATCATGACCTGAGCTGAAGGTAGGAGCTTAACCAACTGAGTCACCCAGGTGCCCTTTACTATTTCCTTTTCTGAAATGCAAAGTCCAAAAGTTGCTGTTGTTGTTTTTAATTTACTACCAAAACCATTCTTTAATCATAAAAACAAAACTGGTATTTTCTAATTCATTTCTTGAGTTAAAGGTCTTCACCTCCACTCAACTGTCACCACCAGACACACCATACCTTGAGTTTAGATGCGTATCTACTTAGAAAATGGTTGTAAAGGGCCAAATTCCCCTTTAGAGAGTACACATCTATTTGAAAGGGAAACTTCCATGTCAAGGGTGTGTATGAACAAATGTTATTGGCAAACTTTAAGCACCTATTCTGTCTTGCATGATTGCTCCCAAATCCTACCAGACACTTGACCCACAGATACTAAGATATCTCTTTCTTCACTTCCTTTATACCTGGGCATAGTTTGGAGCCATCTCCTTCCACACAGCTTCTGGTGGTCTAACAGTTTTATTCCAGTGAAGTCTTAGCTACATGAGTAATGGGAAGGAACCACTGGGCACGGACCCTGCTGACAGAACCAGCCTTAGGCTGTGGCTGCCACACTGTGTCCACAGGAGTCAAAAAAACATAATTCTGGTGATCAGATGTAACCGTCCCTCAAAACAATGTACTACTTAAAATATAACTATGAAAAATTGTATTAGCCTAACAAGCATGCTTAAATGTTACCTTAAGAAAAACATGCATTAGCAACAGGTCTCTGGGGGAGAGGATGATTTACATCTTGGAAGCTGAGCAGCCGGGAACGCCTGGCCTGCTCAGGGTGGAACACCGCCTGCTTCATTTTTGATGTTATCTCCCCTGCCTCAGAGACAGCCTACCGTTAATTAAAACTATCCTCTTAATTGTGCTCACTCAACTATAAATTCTATACTGCTTGGCTATATATAATCTGCTCTCCTTACTTATCTATGAGATTTGTAATCAATGTATAACTCATATTCCTTCTTATTCATCTACAAGGCATATGGTTAATGTATAGCAGTTTTCTGCTCCTTTGTTGTTATCTTGTATCCAATAAATACAGGACTGAGGAGTTGTTCTTTTCCGATAGGAGCAGCAATCAGATAAAAGCATAAACCAACACATATATGGGAGAAGAGTCATTTGCTGTATGATCAATTTTATGTTATTTTGAAATTTCACATTAAAACAAATTAAATATGACAAAAATGTGGAAATGTGGGCGATTTGGACCTGGCATACAGTAGAGTTAAAATAAATATTTGCTGAATAAATAAATGAAATGTAAACCAACTCAGTCACAGGAGAGAGTTTCACAGGTAACACACACACACAAAAAGACAATGTGTGGGAGATGTCAAAGACAGCATGTTCACTGTCTCTATCCCACCAGCAAGCCAAACTCTCTGGACCCAACCCCCCTCCACACAATGCCTTATTTTTCTACCCTCCCTTAAAAACAATTGTATCCTGTTGTCCACACTCACTGTCACTACTTCACAACTTCCATTTACTTTATAGCTTATTTTTCAATCTGAGGCCATCTTCCCATAAGCCCCAAACTGATAAGAGATGGCCACAGTAGAGTAGGAATGGTGTTAGGGCACCACTGTGGGTAGAGTGTTGGGTGTAGGCAGGGAGGAGTCTGGGAGACTACACACATACCTGGAGTTTCTGACAGCCACAGGAGATGACTCAAAGGACAACCTGGTGAGCAGGTAAATTCATTGGGATTATAACCAGAGGGTAAGTGGTACCCCAGCAGGGGGCGCCAGTGTTCCTAATTGGGGACCGAACAGGATTGGACACCAAGCTCTCAAGCAAATCTGCAAGAGAAAGGCAGTGGGAAGGAACCTCTGTCTGCTGACAGTGCAGAGAGAACAAACCTTAGGTGGCAGTAGGCACACTGTGACAGCAGGCACAGCAAGAGCAGAGGTGGATATGTGCTTGTCAAGCAAGACATGACCTCAGCAGCAGTCTGAGGACAGCAAATGGACCAGAGGCTCCTCCCCTATAACACATGAAGTTAAATAAAATTTTAATATTGTTGTGTGGCAAGAAGCCTGCCTCTCCCTCTCCCACTACCTCCGCTTGTGTTCCCTCTCTTGCTGTATTTCTCTCAAATAAATCAATAAAATCTAAAAAAAAAAAAAAAAGCGCAAGATTAATCACTTATTCCACACAAAAACAGAGCTCAGAGACTGGTTAAGTTCACTTGTGGAGAAATAAAGTTATACGTCTGCATATCTGAGTTGTATCTATTATGTTTGACAGTGGAGAGACTAGAACCCAGTGGAATTCAACATTTAGTACCTTCCCTTGCCTGATGGAACTCCACAGGGACTGAGCAGTTAAAGCTCATTGCCAAACAACAATTTCCCTTCCATCCAGGACACACAGATGCAACACAATTTCCTAATTTTGGAGAAGGAAATTAAGATGCACAAAGACTTAATGCTTAATAAAACTAAATTCTATGATTCTAAATATCCAGTTTATCAGTCACAGAAATAAAAATTTAGATTCCCCCCCACCCCCCGCCCAACTAGCACCTGTTTAGAGGGAACAGGGAAGAGAACATGAGGCCATGAGTACTTACTTACCTTTCATGAGCCTGAGTACTTGGCCCATGAAAGGTTAAGGAAAGAATACATACAGCTAAACCCTCAATTAGAGCATAATTGAAATTACTGTTTTGAATCTGAGTTTTATGTTGCTTTTATTCAATTATAAGCTTTCTCCCAGATAACTGAGTTTTAATTATTTGAGAGGTATTTACTGAGGACTTAATTCTGATTAATTCAATTAGTTCCAATTAAGTGTTTACTGGGAATTAGCTGTGTGGCAGCCATTGTGCCAAGTGCTGAGAATAGAGGCATGAGCTAGACCAGTACAGTCACTGCCCCCGTGGACTTCAGGAGTGCTGGAAGTAAATGGGGGAGAGGGAGAGGAGAGGAATGAAAGAAGTTATGCTGACCGTGATAAGACAGAAAACAAAGAGTGTTCCCCATAAGATGCTATGGGGAGACCAAAATAAAAAAGTCTAATATTTACTAGTCTTACTCTAGTAAGTGAATGTCATAGGCTATTATATTCAGAAGACAGAAATTCATTTTTACTTGACGTTAAAAGTATAATGCCATTTTTAAAAGGGTGACATTTAAAAATCAGATAGCAGGGGCACGTGGGTGGCTCAGTGGGTTAAGCCTCTGCCCTCAGCTCAGGTCATGGTCTCAGGGTCCTGGGATCGAGCCCCGCATCAGGCTTTCTGCTCAGCAAGGAACTTGCTTTCCCCTCTCTCTCTGCCTGCCTCTCTGCCTACTTGTGATCTCTCTCTCTCTCTCTCTCTGAGATCTCTCTGTCAAATAAATAAAAAATCTTAAAAAATAAAAATCA
>CM053608.1:70543743-70556783 GCA_028646535.1 Procyon lotor | reverse complement strand
CGGTCTTAAGTAACTGGTTAGAGGCTACTACCTTTACTTCTCCGGCTATACAAAGGTATGGGATGCTGGACAAATGTCTTGGATGCTGGAAGTCAGGGGCCATGAGCAGATACGGCAAACGGATCCAAAGGATATGAATGAAGAACTGACAGCATCTGCTACACTCAGCAACCAAAGAGAAATTGCCATTAAGTTATATCCCGCCCCCCCAAAAAAGAAGCTAGGTTGGAATATACAAACCTGGCGTGTCTGGTGCACCAATTAACAGATTTTAGGCTTTTATATTAGAAGAATCTATTTTACAATGGTAGGAATCAGTCTAAGGCAAATTTAAGGAGAGACAGCATGATAACAAACCACACCAAACGAACAAAAGAACTATATCTAATTCTCATCAATATCAAACTTCCTTAGAGATAGTCAATTGCCTGACTCAATTATCCTGAAGGAAATGAGTATGCAAAACAGACAAGACAAACTTAGTTATATGTCCCAGGGAGAGGTCTAGAGAGGCAGAGATTCTGATTCCCTGTAGTCCTTAGCTAGGAATTGAGAAGTAAAACAAAAGCAGCATTTTTTAGCAGCATCCTCTTTCGAGGAATGTTTTAATTAAGGTGAATGTAAAGAAATCTATGAAAGTATTCTCCTGGCACTTATTAAGTAAAAATATGTTCTTACTAATTCCTTATACAATCCACATGAGTATGCTGTTGTTGTTAAAGCTGCATTTTCTGCTAACTTGAAAGCACTGTATTAAATGTCACATGAATTCAAAACAATTACGTATGTATATAGGTACACTTTTTCATTTCTGACTATTTGCAATCATTTCTAACCCCAGTTAATAAAATTACCTTCAGGCAAAGTTTAACTTATGATTCACTAAGCACTCAGTAAATGCTTTTATGAGCAAAGCATAGGACTAAGCTTTGTGACATGAAGAAGAAATCACACTGACTGCTCTCAAGAAATTTATGACCTAGAAAGGAGATATGATGGGTGTGTGGAAAAATTAAGATTGCTAAGTGCCATCATGGAAAATAAGCTATGGAAAGTCAGAAAGGGGACAGTTAATTTCATGTGAGGTAGGATAAAACGTCTTAGGTCAGGTGGCATTTAAACAAAGCCTTAAACCACTTCCAGGATTTGGATGTGTGGAGGAGGATACTGGCATTCCACGGATACAGAACAGCACAAAGAAATGGTGGCAAAATAACTCAAATGGTTTCCAGATATGAGCGTAGAGTTCAATGTGGCTAAAGCATGGAATGCATACAAAGGAAAGAAAATCAGAGTCAGAAACAGATTTGTAAAAGGTAGGGAAAGTCCCAGAGCTGCACTATTAGGGTAGCCATTAGCCACATGTGACACTGAACTCTTGAAATGTAGCTAGAAACATATTCCAAAGACTTAGTATAAAAAAGAATATAAAGTATTAATATTTTTATATTGATATGTTGAAATAATATTTTAATATACTGGGTTAAAATATACTTCTTTTCACTTTTTTTAATGTGGTTATGACAACATTTTAAATTGCACATGTGGTGCAAATCGCCTTCTATTCTAGAACAATAGCTAGGATGTTTATGCTTTTTCTATAAGAAGTTGGGGGCCTTAGGATAAAGAGTGAATGACTAAGTGACACAATTAAATATCTGCTTTAAGATGATTAATCTTGATTTAAAGGGGAGAGAACAGAGCGAAAGATAGAAAAACATACAAGATGTAATGAGGCTGGTGGCAGTGGGTTTGCAGAAAAGGAAGTAGATGTGGTACTCCCGGGTGGCTCAGTCAGTTAAGTGTCTGCCATCAGCTCAGGTCATGATCCCGGAGTCCTAGGATCAAGCCCCACATCGGGCTCCCTGCTCAGCAGGGACCCTGCTTCTCCCTCTTCCTCTGTCCCTGCTCGTGCTCTCTCTGTCAAATAAATAAAATCTTTAAAAAAATAAAAAAAGGAGATAGATGTAAGTGATGTTGGGGAGGTAGAATTGGCAGTATTTGGCAGGGAATCGGAAGCCATGTATGGGAAAGCACAGAAGTCAAGCACAATGCCAAGTTCGTGGAAGAAGTGACCGGAATAAAGGCAATGATGTTAACAAAAACAGTCAGAGGGAATTGGTTACAAGAAAAAAAAAGGTGGGTTCAGCTTGAGACCCAATGAGTTTTAGGTCCATAGGACATATAAGTGGAGGAACTGGACAGTTAGAAACATGTGAAAACAGGTTTTCTGTTTTCTCTACAATTTGAGAGATTTTCAAAGACTGTAAAGAGGAAAGAAAAAAAAAAAAGCTAACAGAGTTTCTTAAATAGCAGTTTTTACTCAAGAAACAAAGTCCTTTTGTTCCTCTTAGATCAGGCATACAGATCACAGCTTCATGTGTTATCAAATACACTGTAACAAATTGTCAAATATCATCAGATAATGGTGTCTTTAAAAGGAAGTTCAAGCTATGGAGAAGCAGAAAATAAGGGAAAATTCCATTTAGCTCTTATTTATTGAGCTCCATTAAGAGTCAGGCAAAGCAGAGCATGCTAGAGAGGTGGACATGAATGAGGCATCACGCTATCCTGAGAGCATTCATAATCACACAGGTTTTTTTCAGGTAAAGTAAAAATGTTAGGGAATGATGAAGCTGGTACAAGAATCTGTCAAACCTTAAAGCTGTGAAGATTACATCTGATAGAAACAAAACCTGAGGCAGAATGGGGCCGTTTCAAGAATGGCACCGTTTTCTTTCATTTTGTGGCTGGTTTTGGTACAATACTAGCCTTAACACTTTTTAGCATTCTGTATCTTTAAGCCTATTTTTTTTTAATGTTGATATTCAGGAATCATTTCTTTCCAGTGAAGACCAAGTTTGTTTTGTGTTCTGTGTGAAGTCATGTCTCTAATTTAAAAATATCATTTCCTAATCAAAGATACCCACAGGAGCTTCCTTATAGCTAAGAAGATGACATCTTGCAAACTAGAAAAAAAAAAAAATATCCATTTACTAGTAAGGCAAATGAGAATACCACACCCAATTCTCAAAGCATTAACTGGAATTATAACACGGTCTGGATGCAACTGTACAGGCCTTGGTTGGTAGCACTCTAACAACTATACACAGAACATTTTGATGTTTGGGGGTAGGAAGAACAAGGACACTGAAGCCTTGAAGAATCATTATCTTCTCATGAAAGTCTGACCCCAGAGTGAAAGGAACAAAGAATACAAATATTTTTCAAACAGAGAGATGGCATAGAATTGCCACGGTTTAAGAAACCGAATAGCTATAAACAGAAACTATCATCCTGTCTGACAGAGTGTGTAAGTACTGCACAGTATTAAGACTCAGTCCTGTGATTTCCATTGACTGAGGGTGAATCACAGTTTTTCCAGATCTATACTGGAGGTTCTGGCAGAACACAATGTAAAATTCCTTAAGGAAGGAAGACACAAGTCTTAAAAAAAAGGTCAAATGTGGCAATTTCTTACTACTGATCAATTATATACTCACTTTGACTCATTTCCCTTCCAAAAACAGAATAGAGAACATAGATGCAGATCTGAGATCATGCTTTGTCAGAATCCTGCTGATACGTTCTACGATATAGTCGTGGCATTGGGAAGACAGCTGATGGCAAGTCTTTATGCTTGTAACTACCCCTAAAAGAAGAAAATATGATTGAATGGTCATTCTAATAACATAAGAATAAATGATGATACAGTGACAGATCAAACAAAGGAGTTCTTTCTTAAGAGGAAAAATATTACTGCAATTTCACTTTAACTTGAACTGAACTATTATTTGGTAAAACTCCATAGATCCTTAAAGAATATTTATTCAGATCTTCTAAGCTGTCACTGAAATACACTATAACTTAATTTTTTTCTTCTTCATTACTTCAGAAGTCCTGATGGTAGAATGAAGATGTAGTCCCCATTATAGAAAATGTCATTTTATGTGACCCTTATGATGATTATGGAAAATCAAGGCATTGATCTTATCCTCATTCCATATTTAAGTGATGACACAATCAATGCCCCTTTCTCACTGCAACATTTGTTTAAGTTTAATTACTGTACAATTAGAAAACCATCTTGTTACATTAAATGCAAGACATTAATTTAAAAAGAAATAATATGTCTATATGCCATCTTCCCTAAATACCAACCAGGAGAAAGTCACCCTAGAACAAAGGGAATTTTAAAATTTTAATATTAAAATATCTTTTATTTGGAAGGAGATTGCTAACCTTTACTGATCTCTTATTAAATGCCAAGCATTGGATGAAGTGCTGTACATAGATTATGTCATTTAATTCTCATTCTGCCTTACGAGATCCTAAAACAGGAAGGCCAGGAACTGACATTTCTAAAGATGTGGAGGCCCAAGCAAAGTCTACCCCTTTCCCCACAGTCCACCACCTTCTGACCCACGGACACAAGCCCCCACCCCCACTCCAGATTGCTGTTGCTCTGCCTTGTGAGGTAGACTTGACTGGCTGTGACAGCATAAATTACTATGGCCCTGAACATCCCTCCATTGAGAGAACACAAGTTAAAGACGCAAAACTAAACACGTCTCTGGGAGACTCCCATGGAAAAGGGCTACTCCAGTATTTATTACCTAAAGTAGAAAACAACATTTTCAGGATGTGTTTTTTGCCATAGCTAATAATTTTCTCTATCAAAAATAAGCAGAAATGATAAGAATGTAGCTGAAGTGTTTCACAAAAACAGTGGGTGAATCAAGGGCTGCCATGATTTGTAACGTCAGTGCCGGCAAGGAGGAAGGTAGAGTTCCCTAGGAAAGCTGAACCAGAAATTTCGGTTACAAGTAACAGAAATCAAGCTGAACTAGTTTAAGCAAAAAGGGGAGTGGGAGGATACTGAAGAGTCTTAGGAAACACAAGAATGAGTTGAGCATACGGAGCTTGGAAAGGTCAAAATGAGAAAAGTTGATTATTAGAGTTCCTTAAAAATTCTGCTAGTGAGAGTCAATAACCACATGCAAAGATGCTCAACATCACAAATCATTATGGAAATGGAAAGTAAACCCATAGAGAGATACCACTTAACATCCATTAGGATGATATCCACTATAAAGGAAAGAAGGAAGAGAGAAAGAAGAGAAAATAACCAGTGTTGGTGAGGATGTGAAAAAATGGAAGCCCTTGTGCACTGCTGGTGGGAATATAAAATGGGTGCAGCCACTGTGGAAAACAGGGTCAGTTCCTTAAAAAAATTAAAGAAAATTACCATATGGTCTAGCAATTCCACTTGCGGAATTAGAATATATGCAAAGTAATTGAAAGCAGGGACAATCATGCTCAAATAACAGCCAGAAGGCAGTAACAACCCAAATGTTTATCAATAGATGAATAAATAAAATATGATATGGAGTATTTATTCAGACTTAAAAGGAATAAAATTCTGACACATGCTACAACATGGATGAACCGTGAAGACTGCATACTAAGTGACATAAGCCAGTCACAAAAAGACAAATATCGTATGACTCCATTTATATGTGCTACCTAGAGTAGCCAAATTCACAGAAGCAGAAAACAGAGTAGTGGTTGCCAGGGGCTGGGAAGTGGAGGAGTGGGAGTTATTGTTTAACAAGTACAGAGTTTTGGTTGAGGAAACTCTTCTGGAGATGGACAGTTGTGACGGTTGTGACCCTTTTTCTTTGTAGGGAGATAATGGCAGGGAGAGTTCTCGAAGAAGAGGGGGCCCCAAAAGTGTCCACTATAAAAGGCAGCTTTTTTAAAAAAATATTTTATTTATTTATTTATTTGACAGAGAGAGAGAGAGATCACAAGCAGGCAGAGAGGCAGGCAGAGGGAGAGGGGGAAGCAGGCTCCCTGCTGAGCAGAGAGCCCGATGTGGGGCTCGATCCCAGGACCCTGAGATCATGACCTGAGCCGAAGGCAGAAGCTTTAACCCACTGAGCCACTCAGGTGCCCCTAAAAGGCAGCTTTTAGCAGATAAGCAGACAACTGGTATTTTTCACACTTCTACATGGTTTCATTTATTCTGACTACATTCACTGAACATTAGTACATCAATTCACATTTCAGTGTCACTTAGTTGCTGAAATTATTTGAACTATCTCCATGAATCTTTCATGTCCCTGGATACTTGGAGTGATACCTTGAAAAAATTATTTAATCCTCTTTACCAATATGAATGTTGAATTAATAGGAAAGATCTGGATATTACACACACTAGATTCTTCTAACTTTATTTTTGGTTTTCAAAAATAACAAGCCAAAGGTATACAACACTTAGTGTTTTCAGGTAATTAGCAAAAGAGAATACTTTCTGAAGAATGGATATATAATTTTCCTATCTTTTTTCCATCTTACCTATGTAAATAGCCGTAAGAGCAATGGTGGCCAGATGAGAAAATAAACTTAGAAATTAAAGGGCAGAAATGAATGAGTGAAAGGTGAAGCATCTACTTTTGGATTAACAGAAACAACAATTGAAGTCTAGCAACTGAAGTTTTGTGTTCAACAAATAGTGAGTATATAAATTACTTAACAGCAGCTCATGTATGTATTATATTCCAGAGTATTCCATCTTGATCTTCTAATTGTCTCAGAAGGAAACACTGTATTGGATTAGGCAAGTCAATTAGGGGCCATTCAGCCATATCTTTATCATGGTTTTTGTGGTTTTATCCCGCAGGAGATAATCTCCCGCAGGAGATTGACAGGAGATAACTGTCAATTTAGCTACAGTAAGTGAAGCTACAAAGAAAAAAATGATATGTAAAACACCCTCTAAAATTTTAAAGTAAAAAACAAAATAAGACAAAGGAGAGGGAAAGAAAAAAGAAACAAATGTTCAGGTATTTACATCTTGGCAGTCTATACAGGTGATCGCTGATACATGACCTGTTCTGAATTTAATAATTTCACTTTGAAACTAATTGTGCTTTTATTTCAACTACAACTTTCTGGGAAAGTAAAATTATTAAGAGAAATAAAATATAACTGCTTATTATACTATTGTACAAAAATTTTTTCTACAAAGTAATGCCTTGGTTAAAAAGAATAAAATGTTTAGTTGTAACAAAACCGAAGAATTATCTCTTTTATGCAAAAAAGGAGTTAAAGTTAAAATAAGTTAGGGGCTCCTGCCTGGCTCAGTCAGTTAAGCATCTGATTCTTGACTTTTCAGATAGGATCATGACTGGGTACCAAGACCAAGCCCAGTTAGGTTCTGTGCTCAGCAGGGAGTCTGCTTCTCTCCCTCTTCCTCTGCCCCTCTCCCCTACTCAAGTGTGCACACGCTCGTTCTCTCTCAAAATAAATAAATCTTTTTTAAAAATTAAAATAAATAAATTAAATTTTTAAAAAGATCAAATTTCATTGTAAAAAATGGCAAACCACATAGTTTTACCCATCCTGATATTAAGCATCTAACACATAGTTTATCAATCAAGAAAGAGTTATGTTACCTCACTCTCAACATTGTCTGCCCCCCACCCCAGAGGTAGTACAGTGTAGAAGTTAAACAGCCAAACCTTAGAGCCACACTCTCTTGGTTTGGAGTCCATCTCTGACACTATCTATCACTTAATCTCCCAGTGCCTCAGTACCCTCATGTGGAAAATAAGGATGATGACAATGATGATGGTAGTGGTGGTGCTGGTGATGACAACCCTACTTTACAAGTTTGCTATGAAAATTAAAGTTACGTATATAAAGTGTTTCTAATGGTGGCTGACACATAGAAAGTGATATAAAATATTCCCATTGATCTTCTGGTCACCACAGACTCTGAAATCTGCAAGGAATGTTAACAGGTAGGAGAAAAGGAGGTACCTGATTTTCTTACTTCAGGTTGATACTCATTTTTCAAAGGTCACGTTGCTTTATTTGGAAACAAGCATGCCCCTCGTTCTCACCAGAGTAGTATCACACCAGCCCAGCACCCCTCCTTGCCCATCTTGCCAGGCTGCTTCACTTAATAGATTTGGGGGCTCTCTCTCTACTTCTTCTAATAGAATTCAGCAGCTTCTTTAAATATTGTACAGCTACACATGAATAAATACATAAGTATGTTAAAATGACACAACAATGTAAGTAAATCCAGAGAAATTAAATAATTACATAAAGCAAATAAAGTCACTGCTGCCAAACTGAACTATTTTTATCAAAAAGAAGGAAAATTACATCAGGAATTCTTATAAAATTACTTAATTCAGTACTAAAATCTTTTTTCAATGTACAGTATGCTTAAATTGTTACATTTATAACATGATAGGGACTGATCATATTTTCTGGTTTTTAAATTTTTTTTTATTGGGGCTCCTGTGTGGCTCAGTGGGTTAAAGTCTCTGGCTTTGGCTCAAGTCATGATCTCAGGGTCCTGGGATCAAGCCCCTGCATCGGACTCTCTGCTCAGCAGGGAGACTGCTTCCCCCTCTCTCTCAGCCCGCCTCTCTACCTACTTGTAATCTCTTTCTCTCTATCAAATAAATAAATAAAATCTTTAAAAAAATTTGTTTTATTATTTTGGTTAATGTTTTCATCTATCCTAAACGTCAATGTCCTTATCACATTTAAACTAGAAATCATCAGAACACAAAGTGAAGACTATTCAACAATACACTAGATGAGAGCAAACTTGTTCAAAAACAAACAAAAAAATAAGTGAGTTGGTAGGTAGAAAGAACCACACGATAATCATCAGATGGTGAGTCTATTCCTGGCTATAATTCCATTGACTAGAACTGTGCCTGGCACACAGCAGACATTTAATAATTAGTTGTCTGAGTATTGAATGAATAAAATAGTTGTTAACCTCTAAATCTATTATCAAGGTTCTGGATTTTGTAAAAGGTGTGAACAGTCTGAGAAGTGGTTCTCAAATGGAAGAGGAAAAACCTACTAATGGGTGTTTGAAAATATGGTGGGAAGTTGTCTTTGTCACGATGACTGTGGGAGCATTTGGCAGGTAGTAGGGGGAGGCCAAGGATTCTAACCTCTCTGAATCATGGGGAAAGGTAGTGAGGACAATTATAGGACAGCCCAGCACAATAAAGAATTTTTCCACCCAAAATGCAAATAGAAGTCCATCAACAGTTACTGGAAGCAGAATTAGGGTGGAGGGATAAAAGAAACAAGGCAAGCAAATCAGAACAAGAAACTCATAAAGGTAGGGGCAGGATGAGTGCTCAGGAGGTCTCTGCTATGAGTGGGAAAGAAACTATTTAGAAAACCGAGCCAATCTAAAAATGCCTAAAAATGTCTCAATCAGAGCTTCTGAAGAATATATATATACAAGCTGCAGAAGTGACCCCAAGCACTTTTTACAGTAAAAACAAATATGGAATAACTATAAAATAGGATGCAAAATTTCTTTAAGATAAGAGATGCAAAGAAATCTCATGTTTGCGGTAAGCACCTGGGGCATGTTCCCAGAGCTCCATATACACCCACCCACACACCCTTCACCTCCTACCCTCATACTGTCAGTGGGTGGCACTTTGGTAGAAACACTCCTTCAGGTCCTGAGCTGTGAACAGTTCATCAGAGATGAACAGCAGTACTAAGTTTGGAATATTGCGGAGGTAGTACCAGGATAGGAGCAAGAAAAAAAACAAAGCATTTAAGGAAGGTGAGGATGTTTAAGAGAGTCCACCAAAAACAAACTTCAAGGTACAAGATACACAAAGTTGTAAAGTGGCAACATTAAGGCCATGTTTCTTTCATTTATTAACTATTTACTGAATACTTCTATATGCATCAGGCATTGTGTTAAGCTCAAAGGACAGAGATGAACAAGACATGGCCTGACCCTCATAAAGCTTATCATCTATTAGAGAAGAAGACGTTAAACAAATGAACAATAATGGAAACTCACAGATAGTAAGTGGTTCTATTTCAGATTAAAGTTATTGAAGGAGAACTTCCCTAAAGAAGTAGTATCTTCTGAGTTCTGACCAATGAATAGGAATTAGGTGATCTTAACACAAACACTGTCAGGGAGAGACCTCAGCCCATACCCAGGCCCAAGGCAAAGACCAAGCCCAGCACATTTCTAGAGCCATAACAAGGGAAGGAAGTGTAGCTGCTGTCTTGGTGAGCTCAGAGTAAAGACATGAGATAAGGTTGATGACAGGCTGGGGACAGACTCCTTCAACCTTCTGCAGGAATTTGGGCGATGTCATCAGACTGGGAAAACACTGGACAGTTTTAATCAGGTATGAGCCAAGTTTTGTCTTAACTAAGATTACTGTGGGTGGCAATGTGGAGAATTGGAGGGGTCAGGAGAAAGGGCAAAGGGACCTTTAGAGAAAGTGCAATGGTCAAGGTGAGAAATGATGGCATTTAGTTGGGAGTGGCAGCAACAGAAATAAGAAATATAGATGGTATGAAGCCCAGAGTCAAAGGTGTGGTAATAAATTGAATGTAGAGAGTGAGGAAGCGAGTGACAAGGATGACTCACTGGTATGAGCAACTGCAAGGGTGATAGAAGCTGTCATGTTCCAAAGTAGGTAAATCGGAGGAAGAAGAGTTTCAGGAAAGGAAGGTCAAGGACTCAGTTTTGGACTCATTCACCAGGATTGTCTGAGAGCCATGCTAGTGGAGATGTTTTATATTTGAATCTCCAACTCAGAAGTGCACTCTAGGTCAGGGTATGAATTTGCGAGTTATAAGCACCAACAAAGAATATATAAAGACACACCAATCACCTACGAAAAGCATGCTTGTCTCAATCCATGAAGAACACACTATTATATTCTCTGAAATCAAGTAAACCTGATCCCACAGGAGAATAATTTTATTTCCAATACCTTTCCATTATATTTTACTTGGTAACCATTTTTTTCTGGTCTTTAGTCTAACAAACCAATGTGCAAAAGAAACAATTTCCTTCCCTGAGGCCCCCAAAAAAGACCTTAAGTGTTATGGCTCTATGTGTTTCATATTTAGATGAACTATTCCCTTTCAGGATGCAACAGTAATTGATTTTTGTTCATATGCTTTTCATATTATTCCTGAGTTCAGTAAAACGGTCACTAACGAATGTTTATCAGAAGTTCACTGTGGACCTATAACATATTATATGTTAGTAGAGGAAACGGCAGTCTACTAGCACATCTATATTTTCATGACTGAATTCTGCTGCCCCCATCATCACCTACAATAAAAAAAAAAAAAAAAAAAAATCCAAACGCTATGCTGCATATTCTTCTAGTCCCTCTCTTGCCACACCCACATAACATGGCATGATTTCACAGTAAGTTCTTACACTGCTGCCCTCTGTTCTGCTTTTGCCCATCTGTTTCTTACGCCTGGGCAAAATGAAAATGCAGTGTTTCTTTTTCAAAATTTACGAATTTCAAGACAGAGACAACATAGCATTAAACCAAGCACAGGGTCCCCCTGAGGCCCTATGCATTTGCATAGGTTGTAGGCCTATGCAGCCAGTCCCGGCCTCAGTTTCCTGCCCCAGGGATAATAATATATCTATCTCATAAGGTTGGTTGGGGACTACAATAATGTAAAACAAATAGAGAGTGCCTGGCACGTAGTAAACGTTATTTAAGTGTGAGTTATATAGATGTATACAACAAAAGATATTCCACTGGGACTTTGGAGTCATTTTTTGAGTTAGAAAGAATCTGGTCTTCCAAATCTTAATTTTATAACAGAAGTGTAATAAAAAAGAATATATTATAAAGTCCTCACATTTTGCATCTTTTACACTTAGACGCTCCTTCCATTTAAATCTTCCCATTGTACAAATCAACACTCATCCCTTCCAGGTCATTGCCTCTTTGGCTAACTCAAGGGAAAGAAAAGGTAGGATCTATATTTCAGCTTCTTTTGGAGATGTGGAAAGGATAAATGCCTTAAAACCACTGGTCAAACCTCATTCCTGGAAAGCAGTTCAGCAAGAAAACATCTTTGAGAAAAGTGTGATGGAAAGCAACCCAGACCCAACTAAATGGAATCCTCTCATTTCTGTCAACTTAGAGGGGAGGAGTCAAAGGGAGGAAAATCTGGAACATTGAGGAATGGCCCCATTAGCCATTTTTGTGCGGAGTTTGCCATCTATACTTTGTGGAGGAACAAGCACTTGAACCCAGAATAAGAATAATACCATATGATCTCACTCATATGTGGAATTTAAGAAAGAAAACAGATGAACATATGGGAAGAGGGAAAAGAAGAAAAGGAGAGAGGGAAACAAGCCATAAGTGACTCAATGACAGAAAACAAACTGAGGGTTGATGGAGGGAGGGTGAATGGTGGGGATGGGCCAGATGGGTGATGGGTATTAAGGAGGGTACTTGTGATGAGCACTGGGTGTTGTATTAAGTGATGAATCACTGAATTCTACTCCTGAAATGAATATTGTACTGTATGTTAACTAATAAAATTTAAATCATTTTTTTAAAAAGGAAAAAAAGAGTATTAGAATTCATTATATCAAAGTTGATTATTTAAAAATATCTTATGTCTGGATCTGACACTTCAGTACATTGAAAAAATATTAGAATTTACACAGGACAACCAGTTTGCAGAAGAAAGAAGGTGACTGGAGTCTTATCACTTCTCTAATCTCTTTAGAAACAGAAAATGATTTCAACTGGGCATTATACAAGATTGGTGAATCACAGACCTAACTCTGTGAAACGAATAATACATTACAAGTTAATTGGATTAAAATTCAAAAAAATAAAAATTCAAAAAAAGAAAAAAATGATTTCAAATGTTCTGTTAAAAAGTAACAACATTTCTTGCAGATGTTATATAAGAAATAGTAATAGACATTTCCCCTTTCCCAGACATTTTTTTAATATCCTAAAAAGGGAGAAAAGTGACCAAAAATAGTAGCAATCATCATCATCATAGTAATAGTGATTTTCTTCCAAGGAGCTTTAAAGTACTTGTTAAACATCATTTTATAATGAAAAGAAGGCATATGGACTATTGAATTACTGGCATTACTGTCATTATTTGGATAATGTAATAGCATCTGCAGTGAATTTTAAAATAGTTGAGAAAATCAAACATCTAAG